>JAJPUD010002361.1:247959-292124 GCA_023553655.1 Myrmecobius fasciatus
TCTCTCTCTCTCTCTCTCTCTCTCTCTCTCTCTCTCTCTCTCTCTCTCTGTATTCTGGCTACTGCACAAATGGATTTGGAATAGAAATACTTAGAATGCTTAGACAGTGTGAATGGGAAGTTATTGTTTGAGGTGATTCAAGGCAGTTCCAATCAACTTGTGACTGAAATAGCCCTCTGCATTCAGAGAAACTAAATGTGGCTCAAAACAAGTATTTTTACGGTTTTTGAGGTGGTGTTGTTTGCTTATTTTATTTTTTTTTCTCATGTTCTCCCCCCCCCTTTTTATCTGATTTTTTCTTGGGCTGTGTAACAAATAGGGAAATATATTTAGAAGAATTGCACATGTTTAACCTATAATGGATTGCTTGCTTATCTAGAAGAGAGGGGAAAGAAGGAGAGAGGGATTAAAAATTGATATACATTTGCAAACTATTCTTGCATGTATTCAGAAAAATAAAAAAGTGATTTTTTTTTTAAAGGAAAGTTATTGTTTTGGCAGCATTTGTAGTTGTTTATATTTAACACAATGATTGTTGAAGCTTAGTTACTCTCATATGAACCCAAGCCTTAGGAGAAATCACCTAAAGTGAAGAGAGAAATGGGACAGTGGCCTTATTAAATATTTGATTTGAAAAAGATAAGTCACTAAAAAAAATATATATATATCTCCTTATAATACACACACATATATATATACATACACACACAAATGCATTTATATATATTAAGTTACATTTTAAAATTATAGACACTAAAGCCAATAATTTCTGTTTTAAGTCTTTGAACTTTTTTCCATTTCTTTTCATCATCTTGAAGTTCCCCTTTTAAAAATGGCTTCAACACTTTAATTTCTTTGGGAAGTCTCCTTATTTTGTCTACTAGAATTACCTGAAATTAAAGAATTACATTAGGTTACAGCACAGTGATAAGGTGTTAAAGGCATTATTTCATTCTGTCCTTGCATTTCAGGGACCTGAGTTTTTATTTGTGTAAGTAGGCTTCATGGATGTCTAGCTGATAAGGTTCACATTCCATGTATCCTTTTAAATTTAGAAATAAATCATCTTCTAGCTTATCTTTTGCAAGATAGCATCATAGAGTAGAATGAAGGATCACTAGATTTTGAATCAGAATTATCTGGGTCAAAGTCCTGACTCAGATACTTATTAATGTTGGCATTGTCGGCAAGTCAGCCAGCCTTCCTGAAATGACTCCACTTCCCCATCGGTAATTGAAGTATGAGTATTTCCATTGCCCACCTTTAGAGAATTGTGATGTTCCACTGAGAAAATATTGCATATGTGTGATTACTATTGTGTCTACAAATATGTATTTATTCTATATAGAGTATATTTTATGTAAATACACCATGTCAGGGCATCACCTCCCTAATGCCATGTTCCTCTTTGAGAACTTTCCCTTCTCTTTTGTCTCCTTTCCTCTCCCCTCTCTTCCCTTTAACTTCACCTCCCTTTCCCTTCTCTTTTTTCTTCTCCTTTCTCCTCTGCTTCTTTTCCCTCTTCCCTCCTTTTTTTCTATTGTCTTCCATCCCTTCTCTCTGCTCCCCTCCTTCCTCCCTTTCTGTCCTCTACCTTCCCATCTGCCCTCTTTTCTCCCCCCCCTTCTCTCTTCTATTTCCCTCTCCTCTCTTCTCTCCTGCTCTGTCTCTGCCTTATGATCTTACAATTAATAAATGGCAGAGATCAAACTTGAAGCCAGATATTCTAACTTTTAAATCCAGTGGTTTTGTTACTGCATCATTGTCATGGAAATAGACCTGGATTTTTAAGTTAAAGGGTTTGTGTTCAAATTGTGGATGATATTGGATCACATATTTTAAATCTCTGTGCATTGATTTCTTCATATATAAAATGATGACTTGAATTAGATAATATCTAAAGAACTTTCCAGCTTCATATTTAAGAACCTATAATCTGTACTTTTGATCAATTAATTAAGAGAAGCCATAGTAAGTAATTTTTGCTTTATAAATCCAACTCTGAAATAGGAAATAGGGAAGGGGACAGACTCTACCTGTGATTTCATTGTTATAGGAACAATATGGACAATAAAGGAATTCAATTTAACTCATATAATGTTTCCCTAACCTGTGTTGTTTTATAATAATATTATTTAATCATTAAAACTAAATCCTGACATTGCAGAATCCTGTTGTAATATCATTGTAATCAAAACATGGAGTTCATTGAATGAATTGTTCCCTGTATTGATTTTCTCTTATATTAGGTTTTTGCAGAATTAATTCAAGATATTATATGAGGACCTGATGGTATATCATGATAACTGATAGATCAACATTTATAGGGGGAGGAAAGATCATTTTTTAAATTTCCAGTTAATCATGTATGGATTTTGTGGGCTTATCTTCCTCTCTAAATAAGTATTATTCTGATCTTTCAGGCCACAGAAAGTGAGGCTGGTGATATGGACCTGAGTGGGCTGCCAGAAACTGCAGTGGATTCAGAAGATGATGATGATGAAGAGGACATTGAAAGGGCCTCCGATCCTTTGATGAGTAGGGATATTGTTAGAGATTGTTTGGAGAAAGACCCCATTGACAGGACGGATGATGACATTGGTAAGTTGGCATCAGGAAAGTTGGCAGAGAAGAGTTTAAAGTATTTAACCACTGCCCAATTTTTAGTCCTCTTCAGGTCATTTCATGTAAGGTTAGAAAAAGAACTAAAACATCTCAGTTCTGGCACTGACTCTATTCCTTACTTGTTGGTTACTTTAGTTAGGCAAAATCAGTAATTTTTTTCTAAGCCTGTCTAAGAAATAACAACACTTGCTCTAGTTACCTCATAGGATTTCTATTAGAACAAATGAGCTAATGTATATGGAAAACACTTACAAAGCATTATGCAATTGTAAGGAATTATTAGCATTATTAAATGTATAAAACACAAATTTATTAGAAATTATATGTGTTTTGTGTACTTAATAGTACTAATAATTATCTTTCATTAAATGATAGCAGTAGGTATTGGATCTCTGATTATATTGGTACAAGAGTCTCCCAGGTCAGGAAACTACTTCTTCATTGGTTGGTTGGTTATTGTCTTTTATTCTTGAAGAAGATCAAAATGACATCACTATGTTAACAACATGTCTGATCAGACCAATACAAGATCGGAATGCTCTGCCACAGATCAGGCACAAATAGTCCCTGTGAACATTTGGGGTGGCTTCTCTAACTTTGTGCATCTCACGTTTAAGTACTATTATTCTTTAGAATCCAGAGATGTTGTTAATGGGAATAGCAATGGGTTTGAAATCAGGAGAGACCAGTTTGAAGACAACTCATATCTGAACCTCAGTTTTCTCATGTTAAATGGAATAATAATGTCTGCTCCATTGGGTGGTTGTATAGATTAGAAAAAAATAATCTGTCAGCTCTCTATTACTGTTGTTGATATTCAAATACAGTTTCCTCATTTCTTAAATGAGGGGATTGGATTAGTTGGCCCTTGGACTCCCTTCCAGCCCTAGATCTTGGATTGTTTGGCTTATTTCTTGTGAACAAAGTAATTGTATCTATTAGTTAATTTTACAAGCAGTGTCTCTATTAAGACAGACTTCTGTTGACTAAGAGTGAGTTTACCCTTGTTTTTTAACCTAGAGAAGAGCAGACTCTGGTGAAAGTGGTAGCTATGAACCAGTATTAGAAGGGCTGTCCTGAGGAGGAAGTATTAGGCATGTTTTATTTAGCCCCAAGCAGAGCCAGGAACTGTGGAAGGAAGTTACTGGCTTGATTTCAAGAAGCTTCCTAGCAATTAGAGCTGTCTAAAAGTGGAATGGGCTGCCTAAAAACTGGTGGGATCCCCTTCCTTGGAGCTCTTCTAGCAGTCAGTAAATATTTAAGTAGCTATTTTGTTGCAAGTACTAGGAATACAAAGGCAAAAGACAATACAGATGTATTGCCTTCATTGGACTGCTGCTGGGCTTGGACTTAGGATCCAGTGTCAGATACTTGCTAGTTGCATGATCCTGGGCAAGTCACTTGCTGTCTGTTTCAGTTCCCTCAACTGTGAAATAGGGATAATAATAGCACCTCTCTCCCAAGATTTTAGTGAGAAAATACTGAGATAATATTTGTAAAATACAAACTTTCAAGTGTTATACAAAGTATCATTAACTGGGGAGATAAACAAAGAAATATGTACAAACAAGCTATATAGAGAGAAAACAGGAAATAATTAAGATAGGGAAAGTACAGATATTAAGAGGGATGGGGAAGGGCTTCCTTAAGAAAATAAATTTTTCATAAGTACTTAAAAGAAGCCAGAGATCTATAGATAGAGAAGAAAAGGAAGAGCATCCCAGGCGTGGCAGACAGCCAGAGAAAATGCCTGGAGGGAAGAAATGGACTATCTTGGCAAGGAGGCCAGTGTATCTGGATCAAAGAGAACTTGTTGGAGAATAAGGTTTAAGAAGAGTGGAATATTAGAAGACGACTTGGTTACGACAGGCTTTGAGCAGCAAACAAAAGATGTTGTATTTGATCTCCAAGGCTAGAATGACCACTTGTTAGCCATGGTATATTGGAAATTCCATTGTGAATGCGTTTAGCTAGACTGGTTCATATTCTCAGAGTAAAGGTTCAAATTCTGTGATTCTTGAATATTGTTGAGAAGCAAAAATGTGAAAAAAGGGGATCTCTAGGCAAAGCTGTCAAGTATGTGAAATTTGTTTTATTCTCAGATCTTTTTTGAATCCCCCTTCCCCTTTTGGAAAATCTAATATAAATTTCTGATATTATCATAGTTGGGTTATTGAAGTGATACCCTCTTAATCAAAAGAGCAGAAGAAAATGAGCTGGTGAGGGCACAGCAATATAATATACTGATTAGAAGTATGTAAAAATAAATTTTTTGTTCTGTATTAGACCAGTGAGGATGCGGGACATGAGTATCTCATAGAACTGGGAAGAAACTTCAAAAATGGTATCCTAGCACTGAAACAACATTGTTCACTGCCTGTCTTTGTAAATATAACTGTATCCTGAAAGAACTATTACAGGAGGAGTTATCCTGGTGGAGACCTTAGAGATAGTGAGGTCCTTATCATGGGGTCAGTTTTGTGTTCTGAGAACAGAATGGGCCAAGGACTAGTATGTCAGATGACTCCTGAGGAAGCTTAGTGGAATGCATGGATAAAGCACTGACCTTAAAGCCAGGAAGATCTGAGGTCTAATTGTGTTTCAGATTTTTGAGCAGTTGTGTAATGCAAGTTATATAACAAATTATTTGGGCCTCAGTTTCTTGTAAGATGAGAATCTTGGACTCCATGTGTGCTACAGTTCCATCTAGCTCTTAACCCCATAATCCTAGTTTTTGATAAAACTGTGTCTTAAAAGCAGGACCCCCAAAAAGATGGCAAAGTAACTGCACAGAGAACCTTCTCTAATAAAGGTTAGGATTCATGACTAGTGTTTCTGGGGCCTCACTCCTTAATTTACCAATCTACCAAATCATTCAGTCATTTTGGGCCAAAGATCCTGCTTTCCAAAAGAGGGATAATAATCCTTAAACTACAGTTTGGTTTTTTGTTGTTGTTGTTGTTTGTTTGTTAGTTTTTTTAAAAAAGGAAAGCACTTTGTAAGCCTCTGAACACTATAAATACCAGCAGAGAGAGAGAGAGAGAGAGAGAGAGAGAGAGAGAGAGAGAGAGAGAGAGAGAGCTGGAGCATGACAGACAGATTAAACTATTTATTTTCCGTGAAATCCTTCTATACTAATCTATATACCACATGACAAATCTGGAAATATATTTAAGATGATTGTCAAACCTATATCAGATTGCTTGCTGTTTTGGGGAAAGTGAAAGTAAAGAAGGGAGAAAAATTTGGAACACAAAATCTGAAAACTATCTTTACAAGTATTTGAAACAATAAAATACTATTGAGACCTCCCCCCTCCCACTAATGCTGTATGTAGATACCAGAAGCTTAAAACAGGTAATCAAAGTAATCCTAATTACAATAATTTTGGGTAACTTTTCCCTTCATGACTAACATTTCATGACAATAATTAAATATAAATTATTTGTCAGATTAATTTGACCACTCTTGATCATGACACTAGACTTTTCATATGTGTGTGCTCACCTTCTTTTCCTCCTGTAACATTAGTGGCTTATGACTTTTTTTTTTTAAGTTAAAAAAAGAACATCACTTATGAGCAGTTTTCTCTCTCCCCTCTCTCCCTCTTCCTGTTATCATTTTCCAAGATAGTCTACGTATTTTCCTAGGGAAAGTTTTTTAAGCTGTATAGTTTTTAAGCTATCATTCAGAGAAATTTAAAGATTGTGATTTGATGCTAGAAAATCGGCTGCTGTCCAGATCACCCAGAAGAGGATTGAATATGCTTATCTGTTAAAGTTTACAAAGCACTTTCCTCACAACAACTTTGTAAGGTAGAGCAACTGACTTTTACTTAAGAATAAGTATGTAATTTTGGTGAAATGAGCTCAGGAGTCAAGAAACCTGAATTCAAATCCTGCTGGGATGTTCTGCCTGTTGATTTTGGACAATGCTCCCTCTGGTTTTTTAACTGTAAATAGCAAGGGAAAAGTTGCCTTCCTCTCTGCTGGCATCCCTTGAAGCTCTAGATATATGATTTCAAATTGACAATTCTTCCTACTATACCATACTACTTCTTATTTATTTTTGCCTTTAATTTCCTTACATCATTATCCATGGTGAATTAAAGCTCCGTGGAACCTAAATTGTTTCCACAAGATTAAATAATTTGCAAATATAAACTTGAATATGTAAATGTTATTTAAATAATCATTTAGCATAAAAGATAAAACATAATGGAATAACAAGAGATTTTTAAAATTTTTTATAGTCCGTTTGTCCAAAATAAAACTCATTTAAGAATTTTTAAAATCCTTTACCTAGTGTTGTGAGTTTTCTTCTCTTTAATCATCTGTATTTTCTTTGATATGAAATTTGACTTCATTGAGGCTGCTTATTGATCTGGTCCTTTGGAATGACTTCTTTTTCTCCTCCCCACTCCATTTTTCTATCTAAGATAAAGTAAATAAAATTGCTGCTGTTCAGCTTAAGTAAGAAAGAAAAGAGCCATAACATTCATTTTTCTCAAGACTTTTTATTCCAAATTTTCCCCCTTCCCTCCCCTCTCCCCAAGATAGCAAGTAATCTGATATAGATTAAATGCATGCAGTCTTTTAAACATACTTCATATTTGTCAAGAAAAATCAGACCAAAGGGGGGGCACAAGAAATAAAAACAAACAAAAAAGGTGAAAATACTATGCTTCAATTCACCTTCAGTCTCCATAGAGAACTCTTTGGAAGTGATTGGCATTTTCCATCCCAAATCTATTGGAATTGCCTTGAATCACTGAATTATTGAGAAGAGCCAAGTCTTGGCTCTTGGGGTAGAAAGGGTGTATATATTGGGAAGTGAGAATGTTTAACCTAAAAAAGAAAGATACTTAAAGGAGGAGGACATGGACAATTCATTCATTCACTCACTCACTCACTCATTCACTTGTTTGTTCATTCATTTATTTATCTATCTATCTCAAGGAATTTATATATCTCAAGGAATGTCATGTGGAAAAAAGGATTCTCTCTCTCTCTCTCTCTCTCTCTTTTTTTTTGTGCTTGACCTCAAAGGACAGAACTAGGACCAGTTGTGAAGAGAAATATTTCAATTTGATGCAAAGAGAAACCTAGTAATGTTGGATCTATCAGAAAAATGGAAACAGCTGCCTTGGGAGGTATTGCACTCCCTGTCCCTGGAAATTAAGGAAAAGAATGACTGCTAGTTGGGCATCTTTTAGAGGGACTTCTTCAGTTGCAGGTTGGACTGGAGACCTTTCAAGATCTGCCTCCATTCCTATACTTGATCTAGGCTCACATGCAGTACCATCTATCTTCAGAAAGACAGGATTATAAATAAAGGAAAGAACCCTAAAACACTCTTTTGCTAGAACAGTCATTAATGAAATATATTATTTTGTCATTTTTAAAAATCAGGGGTGTTTTTTGTTTTTGTTTTTTAGAACAACTTCTGGAATTTATGCATCAGTTGCCTGCTTTTGCTAATATGACAATGTCTGTTAGAAGAGAACTCTGTGCTGTGATGGTATTTGCAGTGGTGGAAAGAGCAGGAACTATAGTGTTAAATGATGGAGAAGAGGTAAGCAAAACTTCCCTCAAATTACAGAGGACAAATTACTAGCTCAGAATTGATCATTGTAAAAACATTAAAAGCTAGAAAATGCTAAAAACCTTTTTTCCTTCTCAAACTATTCTTTTTTCCCGTCTTCACTTTCCCTGTGTAGGTCTAACTCCTAAATTGTGAGTAATGTAGACACTTTGAAGCCCTGCCCTCCCATCTTTTCTCCAAGATAATATTCTGTTCCACAATTTCAAGAGGCTGTACTGGAGTTTTCATTACTTATTTATATTATCAAGATTCATATTTTACTGTTTTATGTTTTAATCAATTTTGCTTCTATTAGAAACACTTATTTCCAAATATAATGTTTTTCTAACAATGAAAAGAAATATTATTTCTGAGATACTATTGTGACTCTGTAGTGTCCAGTTGTTTGGGATTGCATTTCCCTAACCCCTCACTTTCTTTGAGTTAGGAGAAATTATAAATGACTTCTGGATTTGTAGATGGGGACGAGGGGGACTATCAATGAAAATGACCATTTTGGCCATTTGTAATTTTTTTTTTTTGTTTAGCTGGACTCCTGGAGTGTAATCTTAAATGGTTCAGTGGAAGTGACATATCCAGATGGAAGAACAGAGATTTTATGTATGGGGAACAGTTTTGGTGTGTCCCCCACTATGGACAAAGAATATATGAAAGGAGTAATGAGGACAAAGGTGGATGACTGCCAGGTAAAAATATTATATACATATATACATATGAAATGTGTTATTGTTCTCTTGCCAAATGCCTGGTTGCAAAAAAGTTTGCTTGGTGTTAAAATTTCCCTGAAACTTGGGCAGTGCTCTCCAGCCTCTTTGCAAATGACTCAGAGTACATTTATAAAGATTTAAAATAGCTCATGTTCAGTTCAATAATTTTTTAAGTGCCTACTAAAAACCAGAACCAGGGGCTAGAAATATAAAGAAAAGATGACCTTAAGAGAGATTAATTTGGCCTCAGTATGAGTATGAAAATAAACATGTTCAATATGCTTTTAATTCTTCAGATATGTGATGGATAAATGAAGTATTATAAGTATTATAACATTTAGAATCACTAATAATATCATTGAGTACCAAGTTTTAGAACAAGGGAGAGGGAAAGAATTAATTTTGGATAATCTCCATGCTAAATTTTTCCCCTAATAAATTATTAAACCATAAGAAGACAAACTAGAACTGTTCTGAAGAAATTTAGTTATGACACCAATCGGAAAAAAAGAAATTTCTACTAGTATTCAAAAGAAAAGAGATATGAGTCTTAAAATTGTGAAAATCATGATATATTTGTAAATATAGTAGAGATGTGATGACTATATGAAGTAAACAGAACATTTATCAAAATAGAAGAAAGAAAATATGAGACTTTATTTATAGATTTAGTTACCTAGTGTCCTCTAAAAGGATGTTAGTGAGAACCAGAATGAGAAAAAAATATCTAGAATGGAATGAGTAAATTTAGCATCTGTCAATAAAAAATTGCAGTTATATATATATATACACACACACACACACATAGGTATATACATATTTACTTATTTATTTCTTGTCTGTGAAAGAATAAAGTAGGTCAAATACAATAAAACATAAGACTAATTGAAACGGTGGAAGAAATATCAAACTATAAAAATACCATAAATTCTTGAAATTGGAAAAGGACTTACCAGAATAATAAATGCATCGAAATATTTAAATTTTATCATGGCATCTTGTCTGATTGGATCGGTTGGTACAGAGGATAAATTTTCGGTTTTTGTTAGTTTATCCTTCATACCTTTTAACACATTTAAGTGGGAATTGTGTTTTGTTTTGTTTTTAACTTGATTTACATACATGTATACACATTTTAACTGATTTATGAAAAAAGTTGGGAAATGCCAATTTGAAATTTTTTATTACCACACTTATAAATTGAAAAATTCATAGGTATCAATTTATTTGGCTATTTATTCAGGGAATTATAACAAGTGGCTCAAGGAGAAATGTAATTTATGGTTATATTTATCTTCTCAAGTAACTTCATTATTAGTGGACACTATGGGAAAAATAATAACAACATGACTATTGAAATATTTGTATTAAACAGTCATACAGAGACAATGTAATGAAGACTAAGTAGTCAACTCTCAATTATCCATTATGTGACAGTGAGGAGGGAAAAAAGCAGATAATCTCTAAAATCTGTTGTATTTGTATTTTCAATGCATTCTTGTTTTTTGTCATCCTAAAAATTTAGCTCCTTAAAAATATTAATAAATTACTTACCGGTAAAGCTCTAAATCAAGAAAGAAAGTTATCCAAATTCTCAATACAAATTACTGATCAGTTTTTCTGCAATCACTGCTGGGAAGATCTTGGGAAAGTGAATGTGGTTAGGATGCCATATTCATAAAAGGGTTAAGAAAAGGTAATTTTGGTTTTAATGATTCCATTACCACATTAATACCCCTGATAATGAAAAGAATGCCATTTATTTCATAAGTAGTTAGAATAGTAAAGGGAGGCATATGATTATGCCTGGAGGTATGAAATAGATATTGTTAAACGAAATGATCAATTACTTTTAAAAATAGCATTAAATAGCCCAGAATACATTATTATGTCTTAGAAAAGCAAAATTGAGTTATTTTGTTATGTTTTCATAAATGCAAGTCATATTTTGGATGACTTAAGAAGTTTCTTGTCTGACAAGTTTTGTTTCTTTATATTTTTTAACATAATTGACTTAAAGAAAAATAAAAGCTCCTGGAAGTTTTTTTACTCTGAATGAGTGAGCACTCAGCCCTACATTTTTATGCATGATCTAGTGAATGGGGCACTGAACTGGAGTCGGGGAGAACTGGGTTCAGATTGTGCCTCAGATACTTACTAGCTGTGCATCTCTGAGAAAGTCACTTTTTTGCTTCTGTACTTCAGCTTTCTTATTTGTAAAAGTGAGGCGTTTCAACTTGGTATAGTTTCTTACAGCCTAGTCTAACACCATCTAATATGGGATAGGACAGTTTTACCTATGTACCTTCCTTGTATCTCTTTATATTAAAAGTAGGGCATGTTTTCTTTCTGATATGGCACTTAGAATTTTTTTTCTTGTTATATTTCTGGTTTATTTGCTTGTAAAGATTTTGCTGGGATTTTAGAAGGCAGAAGGGAATTCCCTTTCTTCTTTTGGTTTCTACTTCCTCTCTTCAAATATGCTGTTTTCTTGGCTTGGTTTGTTCTGGAGGGCAAGGTTAGAGTAGGTTGCAGGCAACCATTGACCCCACTGACTCTGTTGCACTTTCCATATATACAACTTTTCCTTTCTTTTCCTGTACTTTCTCTTTCTTCTTCTACCTTCTTCCCATTCTTGCTTCCTTTATTCTTCTTCACTACCTATGTCTTAGGCCTTCCAGTGATATCCCAGGGCCATTGCTTAGCCTTGAAATGGGAAGTGATGGAAAGTACCAGACTAAATAGATTTATCTGGCCTCATTAAATTGGCGTATTATTCATCTGTTCCTGGGCAAAGTGGAGGTAATGTGGCATTTCAACTTACAAAGCATTTTCTGAATTAGAAAGCAAGTTTGCCATGGATAATTGAGAGTTAACTATAATACCTCTTTAATTTGTGATGCTTATTTATTTATTTTGTCATGTCATTTTTTTCCCTAAAGGAAATCGTCAATCTGAATTAAGGAATTATTTAAACATTTATTGGTTACAAGCAACTGAAACTATTACCGAGACTCAAGCTCAAACAATATTTTCGTGTATTACTACTTTTTGTTTGTGTTTAATGCCTTATTTCTAAAATCAGTTTTGTGAGTACAATTATAAATAGAAGCATAATTCATTTTTTATGTTCATCCCATCTTGAGATGTTGACTGCTTTTATTTTAGAAGTGTGAAGTTAAGAAATCTATTAGAAAAGGCAAATAAGTCTTTTCGAGATGAAATAAGATTTTCATCTAAAATTTCTTTTTTATATCATGGCATATGCTATAATCCCTCTATCAGGTTGTTAATATAGAAAATAAAGTTATTTTTGGCAATAAAAAAAAAAATCTATGCCCTATAGGTTGATAAAGAATGGTGAACTTTGACTTTTCAGTTATCAAGTGATTTCTCAGTTTAGACTAAATTAGTTCAAATGAAAAAAACGTGTTTTTTTAAATTCTGCTAAAAACTATTCAGCTATTAAAAGCTAAGTTATTACTTCAGTAGTCTGTGAATCCAGATGCTTAAAGTGATTTTCATCCCACTATTGGGATTGTCTCTATAATCTTATCAAAAAAAACCATTTTTTTTGAGTAGTTTATCCTTATCTCCGAAATACATTAGTTGGCAGTAGAGAGAAATTATTCCTGGATATCTGTGTCACAGCCAATTCTTTGTTTTTCACTACTTAAGGACTGACCTCACAAAATATAATTTAAAAACAATTAGGTGAGTTTTATAACCTATTATTTGAAGTTTATAATCTCTCTTATCTTTGAACTTCAATGTTAACTTCATGGGAATTATATAATGTTTTGTTACAACATCTTATAGTAGAAAGAGATAGTCTTTTCTCTCCTTCCTTTCCTTCCCTCCTTCCCTACTTCCTACCCTCTTATTCACATCCCCTCAATTGTTAAGTTGTACAAAAGGAAGGGTAGTTCACATGAAGAATTTTGATCTCTTACCGGTCTCCAATACAGTTTGAGATGGAAAATGCTGCATTGGATCATGAGTAAAATCATCATCTAAATTTCTGTGGAACATAGAAACATTTTCACTTTTTGCTTTTCCATTTTAAACTTTTTTATATAGTTAGCATATAGATTAGATATAGTGTTGAAAAATAAGCTTAAAACAGTGAGCAAATGAAAGTTAGCAGAAACTTTCATTAAAATTGTTCTGTAATCATTGAAAATACTATAGAATTCTTATTTGAAGTTTTCTCAAAGTAAAAAAGTCAATACATATAAAATAATCATCCATTATAATTAATGGAGAATTCTATTTATATGTATTTTACTGTTAGTTGAAAGTTTTTTTTAATTTGGTAATTACTTGGTAATGTTTCTTCATACCTTCCAGTTTGTCTGCATAGCCCAGCAGGATTACTGCCGCATTCTCAACCAGGTGGAAAAGAACATGCAAAAAGTGGAAGAGGAAGGAGAGATAGTTATGGTGAAAGAACACCGAGAACTTGACCGTACTGGAACAAGAAAAGGTCACATTGTCATCAAGGTAATAAAAAACAACAAAACATTCCCCCATCCCCCAAAGGCTGACTGTTCTACTTAATTATTTAAATTAAATAGTTCATATATGCCTAAAATTTTATATTTTTGGCATTAAATTCAATTTCAGTATTTTAAAAAAATGTTAAGTACTTATTTATATGCAGGGTACTTTGCTGGATTAAAAAAAATGATAATGCCTATGCTTGCACAGTTCATATTCTAAGCCAGAGATATCAAACCATGTGATATACACACAGCACCTAAGATTAAACTATAATTCAAAAATATTTAACAAACTGAATAAAAATTCTTTTTTTAACAAGCTTTTAATTTTCAAAATACATGCAAAAATAGTTTTCAGCATTTATTTTTGCAAAATCTTGCATTTCCAATCTAAATAAAAATTCTAATAGAACATAGGTATTGTTAATATGTAGTTTTCAAGGCACTTGTAGGTATCTTTATGTTGTTTAGTGGCTCCCATTTCTAATTGATCACTGTTATTAGCAATCTTTTTCATGTTTATGACCCCAAATTTAAAAAAAAAAATCTTCATCTTTTCCATGATTTTAGATTTCTAGATTTTTAATTTACTCAATTTGACTTGTATTTTACCATATCAGAGACTGGTCACCATTTGATCCTTTCTGTATTTGGGGACACAGCCAATGAATTAAATGAATTTTCTTTTATGCATGTAAGATGTTATTCATATATAACAATGTTTTCTTTATTTATCATAGGGCACTTCAGAAAGATTAACAATGCATTTGGTTGAAGAACATTCAGTGGTGGATCCAACATTTATAGAGGATTTCCTACTGACCTATAGGACTTTTCTGACTAGTCCAATGGAAGTGGGGAAAAAGTTATTGGAGTGGTTCAATGACCCTAGCCTCAGGGATAAGGTTGGAAAACAACTTTTACATCGCTTTTAAATATAAAATTAGTAAAAGCATCTCTCTCTGTTTCTCTCCCCCCATTTTTTCTTCTTCCTTCTATATACCTATCTGTATCTTATGCCAGTTAACTTCAGATGGATCTCTAAGATAAACCATATTGACACTGTATATTCCTAGTTCTTGGATGATTTTGCAACCCAAAATGGCATGAATATACTTATGATGAAAAGCAATTAAATTATTGAAACTAAACTTTAGGAGACTTGTTTATGTGTGTGTGTGAAATGAATTATATTGAAATATTTACATACATATACATCTATCTATCTATCTTGTTGTCCTTGATGTTCTGGGGTGTGTGTGTGTGTGTGTGTGTGTAACAATACAGACACACACATGCACATGCACACACACACACACCAGTTCATGATATCCAGGTTAAGAAGCCCTGATTTAGAATATCTCGTCATAAACAAATCTATAATACTAGCACCTTTTAATTTAATTTTGAAAAAGAATTTGTAGGAGTTACATTTGGAAGTTAGCCCTACATATTTGTAAAGTATGTAGTCTCACATTTAATCAAGTTAAATTAAAATTCCATTAATTGAACTCAGGACTAACAAAAGAAATTTGGTGTTAATAGAATGTCTGGTAATTTTAGCATCTCCAATCCCCTTTTTCAAGTGGTGGGGTCAGAAACTAGATTGCAAAACACAGAAGTGAATTGGAATTGAAAAGAAAGAAGAGAGAAGCAATCAATATAGATTAGAAGTTTTAAGGAATGCCAAGGCCAAGTGAACATTTTTTAAGAAGGGTGAGGCTTGGTCATGTTTTACAGCTAGCAGAGGAGTCAGTGATGAATGTGACATTGAAGATGAGAAAAGAATAATTGAGGGTAGCCAGGTGGCATAGTAGAAAAAGCACTGGACATAGAATCAGGAAGAATTGAATTTAAATCTGGCCTTAGACACCAGTAAAGTGACATTGAACAAATTGCTTAACCTCTGTCTACCTCGGTTTATTTATCTTTGGTAAATTAACATAATATTAGATAACATTAGCAGCTACTTCCTAATATTATGTTATAGAGATAAAATGAGAATATTTGTAAAGTACTTTGCAAACCTTAAAGCATAGTGTAAATGCTCCATATCATCATCATCATCGTGGTGGTGATGATGATGATAATAATAATGCCAGGCTATTGTAGGGTGCTAGATGAAGAAGAATAGAGTAGCTATCCTCGGCAAGGAGGAGAGAATAGAAGATTAAAAAAGAGAGTGTGGAAAGAGCACAGGAAATCCTGGAAAGAAGAAAGTTTAAATTAACTATTTCACTGAAGAATGTGGAACTGCTCAGGAAAGAATAAATGAATTGTAATACAACAACTAGAACCCAGTTGGGATTAAATAGTACTTATTTAATGTGAACCTACTTTGAAACTGTGCCCAGGAACACTGAGCCACTCATGAATGGAAATAGAAAAGGCTAGGTAATGGGGGCATCTAAGGTTATGGTACCCAAAGGGGCATTGGGTCATGCAGGAGGGATTCAAGAATAACAGAGGGTATATGGTTGAAGTAGTCAACCATAGTGGGATCAAGACTGTGAAGAAGGAAGGGAAGTAATCAGAGCAGTGTCTCTCTTTGGCTCTTTCTCATCTGTTCTTTCTCCTCAATACCCTTTCCATCATCTCCATATATTGGCAGTCCCCTTCCCTGTGAAAAACAATTGGCAAGCCACTTATTTCATGAAAGCATGGTTCTTAGGGAAAAAACTGTCTTTCTAAAAATAGGAATTTTTATGGAATTTTTTTGGTTAAATTTCTAAATTTTGAATTTAAAATTAGAGTCTGAAGGGTTTTTTTTTGTTTGTTTTTAGAAATACTGTTACATTCAATTAAGAAGAAAAATTTACTAAAGAATAAATTGACTTTCAGGTTACACGGGTAGTGCTGTTGTGGGTGAATAATCACTTCAATGACTTTGAAGGGGATCCTGCCATGACTCGATTTCTAGAGGAGTTTGAAAACAATTTGGAGAGAGAGGTAAGATTGATGGTTTTCCCAAGGCTGCATTTCAAATATATATATATATATATATATTTTCTTTTTGCCAGCATGCAAATCTCTTTATATTTATGCAACCCCTTTTGAACTTTTACAGAAAATGGGTGGACACCTGAGGCTATTAAATATTGCATGTGCAGCTAAAGCTAAGCGGAGATTGATGACACTCACAAAGCCTTCACGGGAAGCTCCTTTACCTTTCATTTTACTTGGAGGTTCTGAGAAAGGATTTGGTATCTTTGTGGATAGTGTGGATTCAGGGAGCAAAGCAACAGAAGCAGGCTTGAAGCGTGGGGACCAGGTATACTAAAAATGAACCTCAATTTTAGATTGAATATCAGCATCTCCCTTTTCTTAATTATGTATATTTGCTCATGGTATCATAGACTTGATGTATTTTGTAATTTCATTTTCAGATTTTAGAGGTAAATGGTCAGAATTTTGAGAACATTCAGCTCGCAAAAGCCATGGAAATTCTGAGAAACAACACACATTTATCCATCACTGTGAAAACCAATTTATTTGGTAAGAGTTCTAGATATCCATTTATTCTTAATTTTGTCTTTGAAAGGGGGCCATTCTTCAGACACTTTACTGTAATGATTTCAATTATATGGAGTATTTATGTTTAACACTTGTTAGGGCTTTAACTTTAAAGACATATAGAATATGTTGAATGAACTGGATTTTAAAATGAAAGTCCATTGACTTAAAGATGACAAGAATATACATTTTTTTTTTTGGTTAAGAAATGTCAGAAATGGGGCAGCTAGGTGGCGCAGTGGATAGAGCACTAGCCCTGATGTCAAGAGGACCTGAGTTCAAATCTGGTCTCAGACACTTAACAATCCCTAGCTGTGTGACCCTGGGCAAGTCACTTAACCTCAGTTGCCTCAGCAAAAAAAAAAAAAAAAGAACAGGAAGAAGAAGAAGAAGAAGAAATGTCAGAAATTCTGTTTAGCCTAAGTAGCCACAAAACTAGAGGATCCTTCATAGAGTAATACTGAGGCAGAGAGGCATAGCACTGAACAGTAACCTAATAGCACCAGACAACATTAACCTTATCCATTCACAATGATGGAATTGCCTCCCACAAAATTGCTCTTTTCTGGCCATCTCTTCTGAACTGTCTTCCCTGGACTTATTTCATTTGCCCACTGGGATTGAACAGCAGGATTGTTAAGATGTTACAATTTATGTGATTTAGGTTTTGTTTCTTTCTATACAGTATTTAAAGAACTTTTAACAAGATTATCAGAAGAGAAAAGAAATGGTGCCCCACATCTCCCTAAGATCGGAGATATTAAAAAGGCTAGTCGCTACTCGATCCCAGATCTTGCGGTAGATGTGGAACAGGTTATGGGACTTGAAAAAGTAAATAAGAAAAGCAAAGCCAACACTGTTGGAGGAAGGAACAAGCTAAAAAAGATACTTGACAAGACTCGCATCAGCATCTTGCCACAGAAACCATATAAGTAAGTGCCAGGGTTTTCATTTTCTGCATAAATGATACTTTAATGTGTCTTAAGAAGCATGGAACAGCTTTGAAATAGTTTTATGGACACAAGGGTGCATTCTTAGTGTGCACATGTACATTCCCAGATCTCATCTCCGAGATATTTACTGTCTTAATAGAGATATAAAAAAAAACAACTTGATTTCTGCCCCTAGTTATTGTGCCCATGTGCCTTTTTTCTAAAGTTAAATGTGACTAGAAAGGCAGTTTGGTGTTCTGACTAGGGAGCTGGCCTTGGAAACAGCAAGACCTACCTGATAGAAATACTGGCTGTGAGACTGGGAAAATTGCTCAACCTCATAGTAACCTGAGCAGTTTTCTAAGAGTATAAGGTGCAGGGTTACTCTGGATTAGCATTGGTAAAAGTAATATCTGAGCTAAAAGTTCCCTGTACAAGTGGAATCATGAGTGGTTTAAAAAAAAAATAAAATGCTTGTTTTGTGGACTCCTCATTTGGGCAGTTGTGGAAATGTATGCAAAAACCCATTCCTGTTCACTGAATTTAGAAAAGTAGAAATGAAATATACTTTTTAAAGTGACAAATCACTTTTGCAGGAGCCCAGGTCATTCTGTGTAGATGAGGTGTTTTTTTTTGGGGGGGGGGGATTATTAAAGATTGGATTGAACTTTTAAGTGCTAGAGTACTTTTAACTTTGGAGATTGTTAGGTAGCACAAAAGATATAGAGCACTAGACTTGGAATCAGGAAGGCCTGAGTTTAAATCTGCCTAAAATATGTTAGGTATATATTGTTTTGTGATTTAATTGTTAAGGGCATTGTATTGAGGTACAACTTTCTATCTGTTCTCCCTATTCCCCCACTGTCTCCCTTGCCCCTCAAAATCAGCATTATTCCCTCTTTCTTATGTCACTTCCTCCTTCCTCCCTTCCCTATCCCCCAGTACAGCTGTCACATGCCTTCCGGGGTAACCAGAAAAATAACACTGTCTTCTAAAGAACAATGCCGTGGATTTGAACGATCTCTTTTATGATTTGGGTTCTTCCTCTTATCTTTATAAACCACAAAGCAGCGCATGGAACAATTGCAACAGCTGGCCCAGCAGTAGATGTTTATGGGAAGGGTTCCTCCTCTCTCTACCCTGCCTCCTTTACATTGGTCTCTACTGTCTCACCAACTTTTGGGTTCTGATCTTCTGTACTGTGACTGTGTGTTGTTGGTTACCTCTTCTGATTGCTACACAAGATTGCTGCCACTTTCTCTTGTCTTCTCTCTGCCTTTTTTTCCCATCTATCTCCCATTAGTTCTCCATTCTACTGTGTTATATTAGAGAGAAGGTTGAACTTAGAGTTGAAACAATGTGTCTCAGCCAAGGCACAGGAAAGTGAGCAAGTGAGGTCCCTGCACCATAAAACAGTCATGATGACTTTACTGGATTATAGTGAGGAAAGTCTTTCATTGCAAAGTAACATGTAACTGTGAACTCTTACAATAATTTTCTTTTACATGAAATACTGGCCTTTCTATCTGATCAGCCCATCAGAGTACCTTTTTCACCAACTTTGGTAATCATTCAGTCGTAGTGTTTTTGATATAGATCTTAGGTGTTAGCTTTCCTTTCTTGTGTTTGTTCATTTCTTGGTCTATTGTACCAATAATACTGAGCAATCAGAAATAGGAGTGGGATAGGAGGATGAAGGATAATTCTTTATTAAATTTTTTAAAAATGTAATTATTTAAAAAAAAACTTTTTGAGTTCCAAATTCCCTTCCTAGCTTAAGTTCATTGAGAAGGCAAGCAATATGATGCTCATTATACATGTGAAGTCATGTAACACATATTTCTGTGCTAATCATGTTACCAAAAAAAAAAGCCATATGCTTCAATCTACACTAAGAGTTCATCAGTTCTTTCTCTGGAAGTGGGTATCATTTTTGATTGTTTTTCCTTTGGAATTGTCTTAGATCATTGTCTTGACCAAAGTAGCTAAGTCTTTTAGAGTTGATCATCTTTATTGTATTACCGTTTCTGTTTGCAGTATTTTCCTGCTTCTGTTCACTTCATGTTGCTACATGGATTCATAAAACTCTTCCCTGGTTTTTAATTTTTTTTGTTGTTTTTGAAACCATCTGCCATGTCATTTCATATAGCACAATAATATTGCATCTCAATCATGTATCACAACTTATTCATCTATTCCCCAACTTATGGGCATCCCCTCAATTTCCAGTTACTTCCACTCAACAAAAAAAGCTTGTTAACATTCATTTATTTTAAGTCATTTTTGTCTTTTAAAAAATTTATAGAACTGTTATCTTCTTCATATTTTCAGATATAGATGCCTAAAGAGAAATTTTGCCTGTGACTGTCTAATGAAATTACAATGACCTGACATTTAGTTTAACTAGCATTTTATTTTTTTCAATTACATGTAAAGACGATTTTTAGCATTTATTTTAAAAAAAATTGTTGAGTTCCAAATTTTCTCCCTCCCTAAAATGGTAAGCCATTCAGTATAGGTTACATATGTGCAATCACATAAAACATATTTCTATATTAATTATGTTGTGAAAGAAGAAATAGACCAAAAGAGAGGGGGGGAAAAACAAGAAAAAAAATGAAAATCATAATTTTTTCTCTGCATTCAGACTCCATTAGTTCTTGCTCTAGATGTGAATATCATTTTCCATCATGAGAAGGACCTCACGTTAAAAAAAAAAAATACTTCTTTACACATGATGTAGCAAGTTAGCATAGCCTTCCCTAGTATATTTTGTGTTAGAACACCTTTCCCATAACTTTTCATTTCCCTCAAAATATATAATACTCATTTTTTTGCTGATAATTTTTTATGAACCAGGCATAACATGGCAGATGTGACCATGTCATATGATATTTGGCAATTCACTATATGCAAAATATTCATTATCATTTTGTCAGGAGTCTTTAGTTTATATTACATAGTTCTTCCTAATTTCCAAGCATTTGTGGACAAATCTCTAAGAGATGTTACTATAATGACCTACAAATCTAGTGCTGTTGTTGTTTTTGAGAATGTTGACCCCAAATAGAAATGCTACAGAGGACCAATCTTCCTTCCATAATTATTTGGAACTGGACAAAATTTTAAGAAATAGAAATATTCATGCCTCCTTTTCCCAGGATGTAAGGTAGTTACAAATTTTATTTATGGGAAAGGATTTCAGTATATTTCAGTTATTTCTGACTCCAAGAAATTTCAATAGGCTTCTCTTAATCAGCAAAGTGATATATATAGTTTCTCCATGAATTACAATAGAATTTATGCTAAAATTTTTGGTTATATACTTCCTTAGGGATAACTGGGAAGAACTAATTTATTGTTTTCTGGATCATCTTCTCTTTCCTTTTAATTGTCTTCAAAGAATGACTTCATTTTATTCTTTGAACACTTCAGTGACCAGACATAGAATGCTAATGAGAACTGAATAGATATTCCAAATGAGTTTTTTTTTTCATGTGTCTATTTCACTCAGTCACCACACCATATCTTTTCTTGACTATTGTTTCATTCTGAGAAATTTACTGTCAACACTGGTCATTTTTACACATTTGCACACATGTATGTATATGGGGGTGAGAAGAACTAAGTTTCAGAATCATATGCCATGCAGGAGAAAAATAATCAATTCTGTCTAAAGACTACATATTAGAAATACTGAGCATATTAAGTGTTATAATTAGACTGTTTAAATTAGTTTATTATATTAGGTTTTTTGTTCTTGTTTGTTGTTGAAATGTGGGTACTGTGTATCTGGATAGATCATTTTGAACTACTGATAAGCTATTTGCTATTTTATTCTTTGATTAGTGATATTGGAATTGGCCAGTCTCAAGATGACAGCATTGTAGGATTAAGGCAAACAAAACACATCCCAACGGCATTACCTGTCAGTGGAACTTTATCATCTAGTAATCCTGATTTATTACAGTCACATCACCGCATTTTAGATTTCAATACTACTCCAGGTGAGCACAGAATTCTTTACTTATTTTTTCTATCCTTTTAATTTTTATAAAAAACATCTATTAACATAACATATTAACATGGATATTAACATATAGGAGAACTCAGTTCCTTTTGTAAAAAGGGCTCCATTGCATGTTTAACCTTGTTGGTGACACTGAATTTCTCTGTCTTTATGAGGACCTCAGAAGAACTGTAGTAAAAATATCACTTGCTGCCCTTTCTAAAATGTTACTTTCATCATTAAATATTGTGCCTTTATACATTTTATACTAACTCTTATCCATCTACTCATATTTAAAATTTAAGTGTATATGTGGCCCTTCAGTTAATAATATTTAACCTAATATTTTAGAAAGAATCTGAATTTAATTTTAAATGGAATTTTTTTTAAAATTTTCAGATAAATAGGATTATTGCTTTTATGGTTAATAGTCTTCTCAATGTCTATTGCAAACCTTTAGGTGAAAAATATTTAATCTCTTTTGTGTCTTAGATCCCTTCTCAAAAATTGAGTTCAATTACAATTGAACTAAAGGATTGCAATTAAAATAAAGACTTTTCTCATTCAAGTTCAAGACATCTCTGAAATCTAGTCATAATCTCCCTGTGGTTCTGTAGATCCCAGGTTGAGAACCCCTGCTTTCTGTATTCAAGAACCCTGTTCTCATATTTGTATTTTATCCTGCTTTGCTCTGGTAAAATGCTCACTCTGGTAAAGATCATTTCATGGGTCCTCTTTCAACTTCTTTAAACCCTCCAACCATTGGTATCAGTACACTAGTATGTAACCTGTCTTGATAATGCCTTCTCAGCCTGTAAATAATATCTCCCTTTTAAATTCTCCCCTGTAATTCTGATCAGATCTCTTTTATTTATCAATATTTATTTTATTTGTGTTTCTTTTTGTCCTTCCAGTTAGACCATAAACTTCTGGGAAATAGAAAGAGATTGTATTATTACTTCATGTTTGTATTACCATTGCTGATAAAAAAAAAACAAAAAACATGCAACCAGAATATATCATGTGTTACCTGTATGTTCAATGGAATCAAGTAAAATTGGATAGTAGATCATATTATATTAAAAAAAATGTGAGAGATTTGTATTTCAGATGTTTGTTCTCAGAATGATGAGTTGTTTGCTGGACTCGACTTGGATTTATCTTAGTATCATCACTCATTTGATGATGATGTGATAGCTCCATTCCAATTCTTTGCGAGATCCACTGAAGCACAGTATCATTCTTTTTCTAAGTTACTTGACTTTGATTCATAGTATCTCTTCCTGCCTACAGGTAATTGGCATATCTTAAAGAGAAAAATTCTAGAATTTTGTGTATCTTGATCAAGACAAGACTTGGGGAAAGTGCAGGTGGAGGGAAGAAGAAAAAAAATATGGCATTATTGATCATAGTCAAGTTTTCAGGTCCTCCCTTTCATTTGACTCTAAATTGTATTCCTGTATTTCTTGACTCTAAAATATTCACATGTGACTTCTTTTCTTTTCCCCTTTAGATTTGCCAGACCAAGTTTTGAGGGTTTTTAAGGCAGACCAGCAGAGCCGCTACATCATGATCAGCAAGGACACGACAGCAAAAGAAGTGGTCATTCAGGCCATCAGGGAATTTGCTGTGACTGCCACACCTGATCAATACTCTTTGTGTGAGGTCTCTGTTACTCCTGAAGGAGTAATTAAACAAAGAAGACTTCCTGATCAGCTTTCCAAACTGGCTGATCGAATACAACTGAGTGGAAGGTAGACAATCATAGGACACATAATATCAATTATTTTTTTTCCTTAAAGGGTTATTTTTAAATTGCTTCATTTGTTCCAAAATGACTAAGGGTAATCATCCATGATTATCTAGTTGGCTTTCCACTCTAATTCCCTCCCCTTCTAGTTTTTAAAGAGATAACTAAAATAAAGTAGTGTTATAAATGTGTACATTTACCAGCCTTTCCCCTTAACTTTTTTTAAAAACATTCCTCCCCCAGGAATTGTTTTATAACTAATAAAAATAAATCAATTGCACATTCTACAATGTTCTTCTAACATAAATAATTACTTGCCCTGGGAAAATGTGCAAATGGCAAGACTGATTTCAATATATAATCCAAGAAAGACACCCAATATTCCATATTCTTTTTAGGGGGAAAATGCCCTGGGAAAAGTTCTGTCTCATAAATCCATGAAACTCAGGACTAGTTTCATTTTTCAAAAATATGACATGTTAACCCTGCCATTGCTGATAAAAACATGCAACCAAATTTATATAAAGAACCAATAACTGGGCTTGTAGTTAATTTCTAGAGGTTAGAAACCCTTAGTTTAAGCTCTGTCAATAACCAGTTATGTAATTTATGGGAGCCTCAGTTTTCATATCTTAATAAGGGGAATGAACATAATATAGACCCTTATAATTTACAAAAGGCTTTATATATATATACATTTTCATTGATACAATAATAATTTGCTATAACTTCCTTACGGAGTTGTTATCAAGTCAACCACTGAAGCTCTGATATTTTCTGGTCCTAGAATAATCTGTACTATATAGGGGCAAGATATTTGATATTTCAGGAAAATAAAATAAGCCTGAATTAATCTCAGGTGAAATTCTCTCATCCTGAATTTTGCCTATCTTAAAATTTTGGTCTTCGAGAGAATTAATAATTGTCTGTTCCACTGCTTAAAACTCCTTGGAGATCCTAATTTTACTTTGATTCATCAGTTGAAAAAAGGGGAAACAATTGAGAAGCTCACAGATAATCCTAGAGCCAAGATGTCTCCTTATTTGGATGCAAAGTTAAAAATAAATAAATAAATGACCTGCTTTAAATCTTGTTTACTACTCTATGGGCAAAACATTCTTTCCAGCTGAGAAAACTAGAATGAGGCTCAGGGAGATCCCCTTCAAAAGCTTTCCTATCTTCTTTCCCAGAGCCCTTAAACATGGTTCATTTGAATGAGAATAACTTTCAATTACATTAGGAGAAAAGGTAATACAGGAAATTAAATAAAGAAAAGAAATAGGGCAAAAGATAGTAATTAATGCTATTTAAAAAGCAAATTCAATTTGATTTATTAGTTGACAGTTGTTGCCAGTGTCTTATGTGGCATCATGATCTGTTGAATGAGAAAACTGGCATATATACTCCTGGAGTTGGAAAGTGTTGTCAGGAGTCCCAGATGAATTTTTATTGGAATCCTTTCATAAAAGATTGAGTTTTTCTTTCCATGGATTATTGAATTGACATTTTATTTCACACAGGTATTATTTGAAAAACAACATGGAGACAGAAACACTTTGTTCAGATGAAGATGCTCAGGAGTTGTTACGAGAAAGTCAGATTTCCCTCTTGCAGCTCAGCACTGTTGAAGTAGCTACTCAACTCTCTATGAGAAATTTTGAACTTTTTCGTAACATTGAACCCACAGAATACATTGATGATTTGTTTAAGCTCAAATCAAAGACAAGCTGTGTAAACCTGAAAAAATTTGAAGAAGTTATTAACCAGGAAACATTTTGGGTAGCATCTGAAATTTTACGAGAGACCAACCAGCTAAAGAGGATGAAGACCATTAAACACTTCATCAAGATAGCATTACACTGTAGGGAATGCAAGAATTTTAACTCAATGTTTGCAATCATCAGGTAAGAGGGTGAAGGTGATTTGTCTGTCTTCAGATTCAATCTCACTTATAAATTGAATCTAACTATCAAGCTAAAGATTAGGACATATCTAATGTCCCAATATATAGCTTTACTGGGTTTGAATGGTGAACTGAATAACAACTCCTGGTCAACTCTTTTTCTGGTCTATGTTCTTGAAGTTAATGATTTAAGACAAATCTAGGATTTAGACTTTAAAGATCTTTAAGAAAATAAAAAGTAAAATGTTATGTTCAAAGTTTTCTAAGTATAAGAATATGCATACTATACAACCAACTCTACAAATTACAGGTATTTTGTGTCAGTACGTTATTGCCAAGATCATCATCAGTATTAATATTTCACTTACTTTATAGAATGTGATCACTTTCACTGCAAAATAAATTCATTATTGTTCATTAGCATTGCTATACTTTACTTCACCTGAATCTATTCCTATGCTTTAAAGTTCCATGGAGGTATTCCTGGTTTCTTGAACTCTAAAATGTGAGCAGGATAATGTCATAGAGTGAGTAATGGACATGGAGTTAGTTGAAATCCCTACTCCAATTCTTTTTGGCTATGTGATCCTAGATTTTTGTTCCTTCATTTGTAGAACAGGGGTGATGATATTTCTACTACTTTTTTTTGCAATGTACTCAGTGCTTGGTAAATAATAATATTTTATAGTAATAGGAGTTGGTATTACCAAATTAGATAGATAGAATATGTCAAGGGACTCTGTGTACAACTAGGTAGGGGAAACTTGGCCATTAGGAGATGATTTTTTTTTCTTTTTGATCACAGCAATTCATAAGACTGTTTTCTATATCTTGTCACCTAATTCATCTTTTCAATTGTTTCCCAGTGGCCTGAACCTGGCACCAGTAGCAAGACTTCGGACTACTTGGGAAAAACTTCCCAGCAAATATGAAAAGTTATTTCAGGATCTCCAGGACCTGTTTGATCCCTCTAGAAACATGGCAAAATATCGCAATGTCCTAAACAGCCAAAACCTGCAGCCTCCCATCATCCCTCTATTCCCTGTAATTAAGAAAGATCTTACATTCCTTCATGAAGGTAAATTGGAAATCTCAGAGTGGATTTTTTCCTTTTTCATGTGGGAAGTTTAAAAGCAAACACCATTCTGGTTTCTTTCTTTGTTTCTTTTTTTTCTTCCCTTAACTACAGGAAATGATTCAAAAGTGGATGGCTTGGTTAATTTTGAAAAGCTGAGAATGATTGCAAAAGAAATTCGTCATGTTGGTCGAATGGCTTCAGTTAACATGGATCCAGCTCTAATGTTTAGAACTAGGTATGTTTTTCCATCTTTAATAGCACATAATCAACTTTTGCGGTTTTCCTTTAAATTAAACTCAGGAAAAAAAAAAAAAGAATATTGTGTCCTATGTGTCCTTTAACAGAAATTATGTTGGAACATGGTAAGCTATGGTAGGCCAATCCAAATAATACCTGTACATTAGCCTCTAGTTCAAAAGTCTTGGGGCTAAAACTTCAAATGATGGTATGTAGATTGAAAAACCACATCACCTAAATGATGATGATATTATGGCTCTGTACACAACTTGATGAATATTTTTAATACTGCCAAATTGTTTGCTTTGTTTAAAAAAAAATTCAACTGGCTTGGGCTTTTGTTTCAAATTTTAAATAATATGACTGACATTTCATTCATAGCATTTAAATCTAGTCTCCCTGAAAAGACAGTTTTTCTTCTTTTAGAAGAATATTTGAACTGTACTATAGTTTTTCCACATGGCATCATTCTGGTACACCTACTATTTGAGAACAAAATGTATGTTTGAGATGATGCTGTTAATGTTTGTGGGCTTCTAGTACACTTGCTTGTCCTGAGGTCTAATCCTTTCTTTCTGAGCTTGTGATCTTTCTGTCTCTCTTTCTATACCCATGCTTCAATCTTCATGGCTCTCACTTACAGGAAGAAGAAATGGAGAAGTTTGGGGTAAGTGGTTGGTGACAATGCCCACAGATATACATCCTACTCTATCCATTTGCATCTTTTTTTTTCTTTTTTTTTTTTTTCTGTCTGCTATTTGTATTTTCTGATGCTTTAGCATTTTTTTTCTTTTGTTAACCCTCTTGCTCTGGCAGAATGTTTAGATGACATACTGACATCATTTAATCCATTGGGGCTTTTCCTTTTGAGGTCATGAACATGAGAGCTATGAAATAATTAACAATTACTTGGAGAAGAAATAGGGCAGACATACTTAAAAGTATCCAGCTTGGCTTGATCCTAACATAATTGGTATGTCTTAGAATAATCCAAATGTGGGTGCTTAGAGGAAAAGGAAGATTTGACCACTGAAATCATTATTTCTTTTGCTGCAATGAATTCAGATAAGATTGACCTCCAGGTGTTATAAACTTAATATTTTTTATAGCTCGACTAACTATTTTCATCCTATGAATCAATTCTTTTAAAATTGTATTCTTAACAATTCATGTGCCAAATAGTTTCCATACATGTGTTCAAGTTTGCATGACTGTTGTACTCATATTAACTTATTGATTGCATTACTTACAAAAACTCACCATATCCTACCCAAAATAGAAAGAAAAAAAATTTCAATAATTTGTTATCACAGCTACTTTTATTTAAATTCTGTTTGAACTTCTAAAATTTATATTTTTATTAGCTATAGAAACCTTTTTGAAAAAGACCAGATTTTAAACTGCATAAGTTTAATTTTTTTCTAAAAAATTATAATTTTTAAATTAAATTTTTTTAATGCATCAATTTTTGGAGACATCATTATTCCTTGCTGACTTATATAAGAAAGCTACTTTAAGTTCTCTCCTAGATAGATGTTTGAATTGGAACTTGCCTAGTCAGAGCAGAATAGGTGTTACACACATGGAATTATGCAGTTATAATGATTTTTAGCATTTTATCAATTTATTTTCTTTCCCCTTATCCATCCACTTTTTTTAAGCTCTTTGTCTTACTGGAATGAGGCATGTAAGCTTTTCAGTATAGATTTACATCCATGCAACCTTTGGCATGTTTCTTATTAACTCAGGGAACCTTGTTCTAAAGTGAACTGCATTATCTTTTCTTTGTCTTTTTCAGATCTCTCAGTCAAGGGAGTACCAATGCAGCAGTACTCGATGTTGCACAGACCGGTGGACACAAAAAACGTGTACGCCGGAGTTCCTTCCTCAATGCCAAAAAACTATATGAAGATGCCCAAATGGCTCGCAAAGTGAAACAGTACCTGTCCAACTTGGATCTAGAAATGGATGAGGAGAGTCTTCAGACGTTATCATTGCAGTGTGAACCTGCAACCAATACTTGTGAGTTATTTTTCCTATAAGAAAGGCTGCAGGGAAGGATGAATGTAGAAATCTACAAAAGTGCATTTGGGTCCTTGTGGGCATCGAGTAACTAGAAAGCAAGATTGGACATCAGGCAAAGAAGGTTTAAAAAGAAAAACAGTCAACTTTGGGGACAGGCCTTAAGAATTGTAATCCTTTTCAAGCCATGAAATTTTATCTTTTGTGGAGGATTTATCTGAGACTAACCATTTAAAATGTCAGACTAAGAATTAGAGAAATTATCTAAGTGAATACAGTCATTTGGAATGTATATTTCCTTAGTACTTCCCAATATTTTATTCAAAAGGGTGTGTGTGTGTGTGTGTGTGTGTGTGTGTGTGTGTGTGTGTGTGTGAAGTTAAAGGTTTCAGTAAGAAACGAAATAGTTAGCCATACTATTGAATCTTGATTTTTATTTTACATGGATAAATTGACACCTAAAGTAAAGGGTCTTGTGGCAGTGAGGTGGTACAGTTGATAGACCCTTGGAGTCAGGAGGACCTGAATTCAAATTCAGTGTTAGAACTGGCTTGAAAAATTTTATATAAAATTTGACTCAGACTCAGTTTAAGTAAGTAATCAGGCCAGACTTACAAACAACTACAAAAAGTTAATTGGGATACACATTGTGCTTGTCATCTCACTCCCTGCCAACACATATTCTGGTATAATTAGTGAAATTAGCATTCTTTGCTTCCTGAATGCCTAGATAAATTAGTTATTTTTAAATTGAAAATAGCACTATTTGTTGAACTTCACTAAGTATGATCATGTAAAAACAA
The DNA here is from genome assembly GCA_023553655.1 of Myrmecobius fasciatus. Taxonomy (NCBI): domain Eukaryota; kingdom Metazoa; phylum Chordata; class Mammalia; order Dasyuromorphia; family Myrmecobiidae; genus Myrmecobius; species Myrmecobius fasciatus. Next base: position 277,645 of record JAJPUD010002361.1, read on the forward strand.
AAAAAAAAAACCTACTCAGTACCATTATTAGAAGAAATTGTTTCCTAAAAATGTGTCAAAGCTTTCCGGTGGGAGACAGAATTCTTTTATTTATTTTTGGATAATTCAGTCACAAACAAATTTTTTTTTCTATTTGCTTTTAAGGTTGTGAATGTGAGATTACTATTTACTAAATATTATTTTAAAAAACATTTTAAACAAGTGAGTTTTCATATTATCATTTCTTCCCCATATGACACTCCTCCCTCCCCCCCTTAGAATCCTCTGTTATAACAATATACAATTGAACAAAAACAAAGTGCCTGATCGATGTTGTCTAACATGGTAAGCTACTTTCTGTCCCTGAAGTATGTGACCTCCCTGAAAGTATGCTAGAGCCCACTCATACTACATTTTGAGAGCCAGTTGTTTAGTTTTCAGTGTACACATTTATACTTTAGGAATTTGCATCTGCTACACATCAGAGTTTGATCTTTGTTGTTGATTATCTTGGAGAAAATGTTAGTTATGAAGAATCACATTAAAAGTGTTGTGTCTACTTTTCTTTTTTTCTGGAGAAACAGGTGTTAAATATTTACTAGCATAGCCCTGGACCTTCCTATGATGAAAAGGGAATTGTATTTCATGGTCAGTTAACATGTCTGAAACAAAAAATTTTCCCTCTTCTCAACTTTGCTATCGTTGTCGACAGTACCACCAAAGTACCTGTCAAAACATCCTTAAATCTTCATTTGTACTTGGCCCCACATACCCTATTTGTCGTCTAGTCTTAGTTCTATCTTCTATCTTCTCAGCGTTTCATATATGTCTGTATATATGCTTCTCCACTTACATAGCTTCTGCTCTAGTTCATGCTCATCTTCTGTCATCTCTACTATTATAGTGACCTCCTGGTTTACTCTGGCCAAGTTTCTCCTCACTCCAATCTGCCTTTCACTTACTATAGCTACCAAAATTATTTTCCTAATACCTCTGCCTATATAGCACTTTTTCCTACCCAATAAACCCCAGTGGTTCCCCATTACTACAGGATCAAAAATAAAATCCTGTTTGGCTCCCAACTCAATAAATTTTCACTGATTACCCCTGATGCTTGAAATGCTTACTTATAACTCCTCATAACTTTCTTGGCTTTCTCTAAGACAATTTAAATATTGCCTTTGGCAGAAATCAACTTAAGAGTAGTTTGTTTCTTGTACTATTAAGGAAACTAATATGTTCTTTGATGATAAGGTAGAGACAGGGACTGAACCTTTTTGGATTGTTCTCTCCCTTTCCCCAATTGATATGGAAATTTCCAGGAAAAAAGAATCTCTGTATCAGTGTGGGTAGCACCGTCACAGAAACATATTCTTTAAGAGTTGCCTATGACACTGAGAAGTGTCTTTTCAGAGGTCACACAACTAGCATGTATAAGAAATAGGACTTGAACCTTAGTCTAAGGGCCTCCAGCTCTCTAGCTTCCATATCACACTGCCTCCCATATAATATTTAAAGAAATAAGAACTACTGCTATTTATCAAAAGTAATTGTATTTTTCTATTATTAAATATACACTTTAATGGTAAGCATTTTTGAAATAATCTTTTAATTTTTTTTTTTTTTTTTTTTTGCTAAGGCAATTGGGGTTAAGTGACTTGCCCAGGGTCACACAGCTGTTACGTGTCTGAGACCAGATTTGAACTCAGGTCCTCCTGACTTCAGGGCTGGTGCTCTATCCACTGCGCCCCCTAGCTGCCCCTGAAATAATCTTTTAAATAGTTATTAATACCTTGATTTCCTTCTAAAAAACACAGTGCCTAAGAATCCTGGAGACAAAAAGTCTGGCAAACCCGACACATCACCAGTCGCATCAAGGGCAGGAACACAGCAGAAAGTACAAGCACAGGCTCCACCGCAGCAGCAGCCAGCACCGCCACATAAAATAAACCCTGGATTACAGGTTCCTGCTGTTTCTCTCTATCCATCACGAAAAAAAGTACCTGTAAAGGATCTTCCCCCATTTGGTAGGTGATGCATGCCATGATTTTTTTTTTTCCATACTCAGCAGATAAGCTCTACTGTATGGGCATTGGACCAAGTTGTATATTTCTGAAAATTTAATCTGAATGTGACTTCTTAATTGAATTTCAGTAACTAATCATTGTGTTGATCATTTGCCTTTATTCTATATGATTCTGGGTGTCTTGTGTTGTCAGTGGCTGGAAAAAAAGCATATACTTTAAAAATTATATGCATTACAGACTTTTAAAATTATTTTTGTTTTACTGAGTGCTTTACTTTGATCATGAGCTCATAGGTCCATTTGCAAAGATTTCTGAAGGCAGAGGTGAGTTGAATGTAGTAAAAGTTCATAATGCCATTATTTATTATGTTGACCCTAATTTCTTATGATCAATAGCCCATAGACTTTAAGGGAGAGTATTTTTTAATGCTAAAATACTTTGATTTTGTAGTTGGTGAAATATATTCTCTTAGCCACTAAGTAGAAAAGTTATTATTCAATTTTTCCATTTGAAAAGTAATTTATCATTCGTTTTATCTTCCTGTGTCCCTACTCCAGTCAACCTTCTGTGTGGATTGTAGGTACATATTAGTGTGCTTTGGAGAAAAAGCAGAATTGACTTTCTTTTATAACAAATACACATTAAACAATATGGTAGTATTAAAACTAGAATAACTTAGAGGAAGTTTAGCCCTTGCTTATTACATGCATTATAAATGCATCATAATTTTGGAGCTTGACTTTGGAAGGCATCTAGTATAATCCCATCATTTCACAAATGAGAACACAGAGATGAAGTAATTTATGCAGGATCATACAGGTAACAAGAAGCACATCTGAGATTAAAACTCAGGTCCAGTTATTCCAAGTTCAATTCTCTTTTTTACTATTTCCTTTTTTTTTTTTTTTTTTTTTTTTTATATACTATATAGATGTGTACATTTATTCTTGTCCAATGTAAAATTAACTTTAACCATTTTTGTGTGTGTATTTTTTCATATCTCATCCCTTCTAACCTTCTAAGAGATCATCCCTTGTCTCCTCCCATTTCAAAATCTTAATTCATTGGCTTCCTTTTCCCCCCTCAACAATAAGAAAATTTTCTTGGTAGTAGGGAAGAAACACCTTCATTTAAACCTACCACCATTTCCAACTATTTCTTCATTTCTTCTAAAGTTTATTAAAATGAATAGTCTTTATGGAAAGCCTCTATTTCAGTCACCCATTTATTCTTTTTTTTATGTAGCCTCCTTTTCTTCCACCACTGAAACTGCTCTTTAGAAGTATAACACTGCATCTTATGAATGATGGACATTTATTCTTATTCTTTTTGATTTTCTCTGTTCATAAACTCCTTTCCTCTTAAAATTTTCCCTTTTCCTATTTTGACAATGTATTCTCCTTATTTTTTCTCACCCCCCTGCCTAATCAGTTGTCTCACCTCACTGTTGTCCATAACTATAAACATATTCCATGAGGTTGATCTCTGATTTCACCAGTGAAAAGATCCCTTTTTGGGAAACTCCTTCATTTAAATATATTAACAGTTTTCTGTAATTTATAGGCTTAATCAATTACTTGGGATAATAAGAGGTTTAGACATTTGTCTGTGTTTACATGCTTGGTATGTTTCACACAGGACATGAATTCAGATTTTCCTGACTTGCTACTATTATTTCAAGATGCCTTTTATGATATCTAGTAAATCTACAAGTCCTGGCAATTTTTTTCTTTGTACTAATTCTTAGACTTGATTTATTGATGATCTAAGTCCTCAATCCTAATCAACCCAACTTCTTCTTCTTCTTTTTTTTTTTTGCTTTTTGCTGAGGCAATTGAGGTTAAGTGACTTGCTCAGGGTCACACAGCCAGGAAATTGCTAAGTATCTGAGACCAGATTTGAACTCAGGACCTCCTGATTTCGGGGCTGGTGCTCTATCCATTGTGCTACCTAGCTGCCCCTCGAACTTCTAACATGTATTTATAGTCAGTTTTTTTTTCCCCCTCACTTTCATTAAACACTGCTTTCCACATACCCTACTTAATCAGCCAATTAATAATCATTTATTAAGCATCTACTATTTTCCAGTCCCTCTGTTGTTGAATCAAGTCCCAGTTCTTAAACCTAGTATTTAAGGTCTTAGCTAAATTTATCCTACTATATCCTTTATCTCTTTGATCTTCTTATTCTCCTATGTTAACTTTTTTTTCTAGACAGGCTGGTTTTTTACTCCCTTTCACAGATGACAGTCTCCTGCTCTTACTGTACATTTAAAAGAAGGGTCAAATTTGGAATGGTATTATGAAATGGAGAGGGAAACAAAGACACATGTATTGGGTAAATTGGTGCTGCTGCTTCTATTTTTAGACTTTGAGCTAAGATATTTATAAATTTAATGTGTTAAGTTCACTATTAGCTTCTCCCTGGTTTTGGAGGGTGTGTGAGGCAAGCTCTTTTCAGGATTCATGAGGCACAGGTACTCAGTGTATAGAAGCTATAACTTTTTTACTATACAGCAACTTTGCACCTGTTCTATGAACCTTCAGAACTTTGGAAAATTAAGTTTAAACCATGTCATTTGAAGAGGCATTGCACATAAATGATCTTGAAACAAACAAATAAAAATAGTCTTAAAATGGTATTATTCATTTAATATAGTCTTAATTCAGATTTGATTTTTCTTGTCTTGCAGGTATCAATTCTCCACAAGCTTTAAAGAAAATTCTTTCTTTATCCGAAGAAGGAAGTTTGGAACGTCACAAGAAACAAGCAGATGATACAATATCAAATGCATCTTCACAACTCTCTTCTCCTCCAACTTCTCCACAAAGCTCTCCTAGGAAAGGTAGAATAAATTATGAATGAGTTTTGTTGTGGTGATGCTCAACAAATGCTACATATTTCATATATTATGAATTACAATTTGCATTTTTAAACATTGTATGGTGCTTGTAGTACCTGTAATAATTTAGCTATGATGTCTAGTCAATTTCCTCCCAAGATTATTATATTAAGGAAGAACGTAAAATATTTATTTTTTGAAAATATACTAATATTACATTTTTTATTTGGTTTTTGATATGTGACAAATTTCATTTTCTCAGAAACAGACAACTAATTTGGATTAATAAACATTTCATGTGGAAGAATGGTTTAAAGAAAACATTTCATATGTCTTCCTGGTTTCCTTTTTCATCATATTAACTCAGGTCTTGATTTTTTTAAGGAGACAATATCTTTGACAATTTGAAACTAATAGAATAGCAGGTAATCCTTTTTTGCCAGTTAACCCTCAAGGGCACTTTCTCCTCCTACATTTTTTGAAACAGCATGGACATTAAACTAAAATCTAAAATTATCCCCCTTAGAGAGGAGGGAAAGAAGTAAAGTAAAAACTAGTATTCATTTCATCGAAATGACACATACTGATGGCGCTTGGATGTCAAGAAGTTAAACCGTCTGCACATTTTTGTGCAGGTTATCAGTCTCTAGTATCTCTAGCAAATAGGTGTCTAAACTCTCTTCTCATCCTGTTGTTAGGTGGCAGTGGCAATCAGCTGAGATCTTGTGGCTCCAGACAGTCGGACCTAACCAGTTCCTCCTCTTCTCTTGGAAGTGAGAACAGTAACAAGAATAACAATGCACCACGGACCTATGGGATAGGTGGGGTTTATAGAACCAAAAGAGGGGTGGGAATAACAGGAATCATCTCACAAAATTAGATAACCATTTTAAGAAGTTCCTTCACATGGCCAGTGCTGCTCTCTATAATTAAATATTTTTCTAGGATTATCATTTTTTTCCTTTTTTTCTTTTTTCACTTATTTCTTTTTGAGGAGAATATACCATGAAAGCTTTTAAAATTTAGATCAAACCTGTGACCTCAGTGTAATTGTATTTAGTAAGCATTTTTTAAAAGAGTCATTTTTTAAAACTTATCAAGACCTGTGCTTTTTTTGAAAAAGGAATCTGGAAGTCTAAATATAATGAATAGATGAGAAAATTCTTTTCAGAGAAATAGAGGCAACATGGTGTAATGCAATAATCACTGACCTCAGATCCCTTGCATTATAATTCTAGCTCTGCCCCTTACTTTGCCATGTTGACCTTGGCCAAGTTCCTCAGTCTTTTTTCCTTATTCATTACATAGACATAACAAATCACTGTCTAACTTAGGATTTGGGGTAGTGGCAGTAAGCACTGTGTAAGTAGAAATTGTTATTATGTTGCCTACAAAACTAATATTTTGAAATATTGACATGAATTTTTTACTTACTGTGTAGATCTATTTCATATATATAATACCTATATACCTATATATACATTATCTATATACCTATATGATATTATTTATTTATTTATTTATTTCTTCCTATAAAGCTAAAAAACTCAAGCAGGAGGCTTATCATTGAGAAACATCAATAACACTGAAAAGAAGCAAGGTCATAGTAAGAAAATGCAGAAATCACAAGACATTTAAATTATACAAACATTTTATGGAATGACTAACTCTATTTACATTTTCTAAGTTAAACTATTTGAAGTAATCATTTATTCTAAATCCTGTTTCATCTCAAAAGACCACTAGTAAGCACATTTGATAGCTAAAGAAATCAAAGCATTTCAAGTCACTGGTAAAGCTCAGATACCATTGCAGGTTCATAGCTGTTTTCACATATTGCTTTTCTGAATCCTTCATTGAGGAAGTCAACCTACATTTGACCTTATTTTCACTTTCGCACCATGCTTAAAATGTGTTAATTTTTTTTCTTCTGTTCACTGGTATTATTTTTCAATTTCTTTCCTTACATTTGGTGTTAGAATTCAGGTTTGTTATGCTTGTGGTCACTGATAAATGTGACTCTCTTTCCCATGCAGGTTATACTTTGGCTCCTAGTGGCACTGTGGATAACTTTTCAGATTCTGGTCACAGTGAAATCTCTTCCCGATCTAGTATTGTCAGCAATTCTTCCTTTGATTCAGTGCCAGTCTCACTGCATGATGAGAGGAGACAGAGACATTCTGTCAGCATTGTGGAAACTAATCTAGGTATGGGCAGAATGGAGAGAAGAACTCTGCTCGATCCAGATCAATATAGCTTAGGGTAAGGATCTTTTTATGTTTCATTCAAAAATTGTTTTTAAAGTTTCCTTTCGTAACTTGTGATGGGCTTTTCCTCAACTTAAAGCAGATTCCTTTTTTCCCTCCGAGAAGCCCATTTCCATTCTTCTGAAGTCTAATAAATCTAAGTCTTCACTGATAGAGCTCTCACATTGCTGATGCAAATTGAAGCCCTTTCATGCCTTCTCATTCTGTGTAATTCTTAACCATGTCTTTCTGGAAGCCTTCCAAAAAGGATTCACACAACTTATTGAAAACTTTCTTCTTTTAATTGGCACTGGAACATAGTAGGTTAAATGCTTACTGACTGATGGGCTCTGATCTCTCAGCCAGCCGTCATCTTAATCTTATTAAGTAACCATCCCCTTTCCTTTTCCATTTAATACAATTTTTCAACTTTTTTTTTTTTCAGTACCACTTCTTGCTCAGGAATCAGGAGTGCTCCTTACAAATCTATTTATACCCACTATTCATCTTATCATTTTCCTTTGTATTGTAGTTTTTATTCTCAAATCTCATATTTTAAGCAAGCAAGAACCAGGCCTTTTTTGAGGTGGGATGGGTGGGAGGGTGCAGGGGATTACATGTCCATGTTAGGTAGCAAGCTGGTTTGTACATAAAATAAATCTAATTAAGTGCTCATGGAATTGAATTATGTTTATGTTAAAGAGATGGAGTTTTGCAACCATGAACAGTTATAACTCTGTGCAGTTTCTCAAAGACAATTTAGTCCTTTATCTTCCTCCTTCAAAATCATTCAAGTCTTCTGAAACTCTTCTTCATAATAAAGACAAAGATGGAGTAATTTAACAAGCTGCCAATCTTGCTGCATGTTATAGTCATAGGAGAGATTTATTTTTCATTCACTTTGTTTTTCCATTGTGGTTGGTTAGAATAATCTCATTGTGGGTGTATGTATGAGGAAAATTTTCTCTTCCAGTTTTTAAATTCCTATACCATTTTGGAATACCTAGAAGTCCCAAGTCATTTTTACTGGCTAATATGTGTAATTTTAGAATCAACTCAATGCTTTTTGATGAAATTATTCCCTTAAACAGTTAGTCAATGTGTTAAGGCTATCAATGGCCTTGTGAAGGTAATTTTTAGTTTCAATGATTACATTGACAAATAGTTTGTGTGTGTGTGTGTGTGTGTGTGTGAGAGAGAGAGAGAGAGAGAGAGAGAGATATCTATATATCATGGTATTGATAAAAGGAGGGAAAAATCACATAAAATTTAATGATAGATTGGTAAATGATTTTTCCCTGGTGTTATGATGAGCAGTTAAGCTATCTTGTCTTTTCTTGACTTTTCCTCCCTACCACCCACCTCCCAGAAAAGAGAGAAAAAAATTTTTTTTTTATTTTTTGGATTGAAGATTTTCAAAATTTGGGATACTAGTAATATTTTTCTCCATTCTTTGTATTTTTCATGTAGGTCCTATGCACCAGTGTCAGAGAGTCGGGGTTTATATGCTGGGGCTACAGTGATTTCTTCCCCAAGTACTGAAGAGCTTTCACAGGACCAGGGGGACAGAGCTTCACTGGATGCAGCAGACAGTGGCCGTGGAAGCTGGACTTCTTGCTCAAGTGGTTCCCATGATAATATACAAACTATACCACACCAGAGAAGCTGGGAGACACTTCCTTTTGGGCATGCACATTTTGATAATGCAGGGGATGGTGCAGCCTTGTGGGCCTCAAGCAGTCATATGGACCCAGTTATGTTTCCTGATCATAGCACAAAGTACAACAGACAAAATCAAAGTCGGGAGAGTCTTGACCAAGCCCAGTCAAGGGCAAGCTGGGCATCCTCAACTGGATACTGGGGAGAAGATTCAGAGGGTGATACGGGCACCATCAAACGAAGGGGTGGGAAAGATGTTTCCATTGAAGCAGAAACAAGTAGCTTAACATCTGTCACTACAGAAGAAACAAAACCTGTTCCTATGCCTGCTCACATATCCGTGACATCAAGTACTGCTGCAAAGGGTCTTATTGGTAAGATGGAATTGAATCTGAATCTTGACTTTTCTTCCAGAAAAGAGTGTGAGAGGGGGTATTATGTTTTCTGAATGGAGGCAGTCCCTTTACCTTGTCCATGTCCAAAACGGTGCATTGATTTGGAGTCACTTTCAGAATTTTAGTATTATCAGATGACTGAAAATGGATCCTAGGCAGCAATTTGAAATCCTCATGTGATCTAGCAATGGTTCAAAAGTTGATTCTTAAAAGCCCTAGTGATAATCCAAGATAACTAGACTAGAAAAATTACTTGGGAGTTATCAGTGGGGACAGAGGTTTTCATATTTAAAAAAATCTCTATAAACTTTTATCTTTGGGTTCACATAAATATTATTAGCACTAAATGATCTGGCTTTCTTCTTTACTAGAACAAAACAAAATAAAACAAAATTGTTCCATACCAAGAAATCTTTGTATATCTTCACCCATTCACTTCTCTTCTGTTATAGTTCTTGTAGATAAATCTCTTGTCTTGCTCTTATCCTTAATTGCATCTCCTCCCTTCTCTTTCAGGGATTATTATCTCTATCTTATCTTTCATCTCTCTTTTGTCTCCTTATTTCTATACTAATGCTTGCAAAAAATAAAATGTTTGCATTTGCATTTCTCCCGGCCTTAAAAAACCAAAAGACCCTATCATCTGAACATATTGTCCTGAATCTATCTACCCCTCACTATACTAAAATCAAAGAAAGAATAGCATGTACTCTCTGCTAGCTATTTCTTTCCACCCACTCAATCCTCAACCCCTTGAAATATGTCATTACACTCCATCATTCCAATCAAACCATTTTTTCAGTGGCTTCATCTTTATCTTTATCTTTTCTCAGTTCTTATCTTCTTCAACTACAGTTTTTGTCACTCTAGTCAAATATAAATAGCTAGTTAGCATGAGACTTTTGATTTTATCAGTAATACAAGAAATTCTCTCCTCAGAAGTCAGCAACTCACCTGTAACTTAATAAATGATTTGGCCATGGTCATATAAGTTACAGGAGTTAGAAGGGGGGCTTGCAGATCTTGAAAAGCTGTAATGATCTTGAGGATCTTTGCTATCTTTGTCACCCTCATCTCAAACTATTTCTAACTCATGAATGCCCTTCTTAAACTATTTTGTCCAAGACTGGACATAATGTCATATGGTGTAATCAGGGAAGGGGACAGTGCAACCCCTATCTTCCTTGCTAAGAACAATATATATTTCATAAAATTAGAGTCAGGTAGGAGACACAGTGGATAGAGTGCCATGCCTGGAATGAGCAGGACTCATCTTCATGGTTCAAATCTGGCCTCAAAACTTGCTTAGCTATGTGACCTTGGGCAAGTCATTTGGCTTTGTTTGCTTTAGTTTCTTCATCTATAAAATGAATTGGAGGAGAAAATGGCAAATTTATCCAGTATCATTGTTAAGAAAAATGTTAATATGGTAATGAAGAATCTGCCATGACTGAAATTACTGAAAATCAACTTTCACTTATTCATTCATTCCTTTTAAAAATTAAAAACAAAATGTTCTTTTCATTTCATTGAGCTTCTGGGTGATTTGTAACTAAGTACAAATTTACCTCACTCACTATATTCAGATGGGTCCAGACCAAATCAAATCAGATTATTTAATTGTCTGTCCAGGCTACTTAGAACATTAATCAAATCAGTAGTACCATTATGCCACTTAACTTCTTCCTTCCCTCTCTCCCTCACTCCCTTCCTTCTTCCCTTCCTCCCTCTCTCCCTTCTTCCCATCTTCCCTTCCTCCCTTCTTCCCTTCCTCCCTTCTTCCCTTCCTTCCTTTGTCCCTTCCTTCCTTTTTCCCTTCCTTCCTTCTTCTTTTCCTCCTTCCCTTCCTCTTTCCCTTCCTCCCTTCCTTCCTTTTTATCTATCTGAAGTTCCTGAGGACAGATATTTCTTATTGTTATACTTGTATCCTCTGTAAATTGCCTGGTATGTAGTAACAAGTATTTTTAAATTTTTATTCATTGATTTAATTTGCTTTTTTTATCTGCTATATCATATTTACCCCCATTGAATTTTCCAGTCACTAATAAAGGGAGGGCTTTAACCCAGGTATCTTTCTCCATCGTAGCCCTCCCATTTCTTCCAGCCTTCACCAGTTGAAATTGATTTTTTCCCCCTTCTCATACATCATTCAACACTTTATCTAGATTTTTGCTTTGTTCTCATTTCTTATTTTTTATATTGTTCCTATTTGTATACATGTAACATGGAAACTCTTAGCAAGGACCATCTCTTTTTTATTTTTACATTCCCAATTCCAAGCAATGCCTATCTTATAATAGGTGCTTAATAAATGTTTGTTTAATTGAAATGAACAGATCTCATGAACCTTAGTATGCATGTAATATATTTTGTATGGGATACTCAGGACATTCATTATTAAAATATTAAAATGTGAATATATAGAGAGAATCAGAGTCTCTCTATATCATCATCCTGCATGCCTCTCCCTTTAGCAAAGAAATTGTATTCCTTTTGTCCTTCAAAGGATAACAATTGTCACGTCTGTATCCTATATAGTTGAAGGATTAACACTTTCTGAAAAACATGAAAAGTATTTATTAAGTATTCATCGTGTGCCTACCACTGTCCTGAGCATTGAGCCTGCAAATAATGAAAGCAAGTCAGTCCTGTCCGCAAGGTGCTTGCTTTCGAATATGGGAGAGAACATATATAGGTATAACCAGAAAAGGGACTTCTGTTCTGGACAGAGATAGTAAGTGGAATGATAGGATAGTCCATTAAAAATGTGGTTTAAAGAAGTGTCTGCATTTTTGAGTATGTTTGAAATAGATTAAAATTTAATTGGGAAGTATTTAACAAAATAAAAATACAATAGAACATAAGTGATATTAATAAATGGTTTTCTAAGTCAATATGTGGCCTGCAAGGATCCCTATGTACAGTTTAGTGGTTTTTGTTTTATTTGAGTTTCACACCACTGGTTTAAAGGAGATAGCAAAATAGAAAATCAAAATCTTTTTCTTCAGCTCTTTGTTCGTATTTCAGTATCTTATTCATGAATGATACTGAAGAGATTTGGTTAGAAGCCAATGCTCATCTAACTTGTTTTTTTAATTGGCTTTTAAAAATCAATTTTATATAGTTTGTTATCGAATTCTCTTTAGTTCTCTTTTTAAAATTCCAATTCATTGTTTCTCATAGGTGAAGTCTTAGAGCCCTAATTATAATATAGACTCATTCCTTATGAAAACTTTAGGGCAAAGTTTATTAACTTTTTCTTTGTGATGGATTTCCTGTAGAAGTTTGATGAAGCCATTTATACTTCCCAGAGTAACATTTAAATGCATATAACCTAAACTATACAAGAATATAAAGGAAACTTATTATATAAAGTACAGTAGTAAAATATTTAATAAATTTGCAAACTCTTGTGTAAAAAACTTGAAGTAAATTTTTCTGGATTTATCATTGAATTCTAGAATCTTAGCATGGAGGCAAGGTAAAAAGGGATGATTCCTCTTTTCTTTCCTAGCAGGTATGATACAAATTTTTTCTAGTATATGACTTATAATCATTTCCATTTTGGTGAAAAATGGGGAACTGTGGTCTCCTTCCCCCTATTCTTCTTCTCCTCCCACCCATGTTTATGTTTTTAGTCTCCTTCAGTTCCCATGCTGTGTCAGCATGGGAAAAACAAAGAACAACAAAGTTGCCTTGCTTTACTCACAAAGCCAAAAAAAAAAGAACCATAAGCTTTTGCCCCATCTTCAAAATCAGCTGAAGGTCACACTTGTTAGCCCCCATTTTTCTTTTTTGTTTATTGCATAAACATTGGTAGAATTGGAAAAGATGTTTGAAGCCATCTGGTTCAACCTTATCTGAATCATGTATCCCCTTTCCCCTCTCTTTAATAAATGGTCTTCCGGTTTCCACATACATACTTTCATTGACAGGAAGCTCAACTGCTTCCATTTTTGATTAACAAACAGAATAAGTTTAAATTGTGGGTGAGGGAAGAAGAGAAATGGAATTGTATCTCAGTTGGTTTCTTTGTATTTTGTGCTTTAAAAACATTATTCTGTGAAGGAGCCAAAAGGCCCTCCTGTCCTATTACTTTAAAAGAGTTAAAAGGGCCTCTCTGTTTGAAAGCTTCTTCTTTATGGTATCCCTTTAAAATATTTGAAGACAAGGATCAAGACTCTCCTTTTCAGATGGAGGTGAAATTCATTCCATTTTCCCCCTCAGGGATTATACTTGACCCATATATACCAGACATGTACACTATGATTCTTGGACCCATAGCAGAGTTTGAGGGTACTGAGCAGTCAGAGCGATTCCTACAGAACCAGTATTGGAGGTCCCTTGGAGAAGGTCCAAAGGAATCGTTTGGATCTAAAGCAGGAACAAGAATCCTTCATCTTTTTTGTATGGCAGTCTCCTTTGGCATTCTGGCCAAGCCGAAGAACACTTTCTCAGAATAGTGTTTTTAAATGCATAAAATAAAATGTGTAGAATTACAAAAGTTACAGAGTACAAAAGATGTATTGAAATTCTTTGACATGAAATTTCCCATGTATCCCAAGTTAAGAACCCCCGGTAAACAGGCTCTAAAACAAGGATTCATACTCCTTTCCTCCCCTTCCCAGAAAAATCCTTCTGGAGTCTATTCACAAAACCAGTCCTGAGGATTTTATTTTGAACTCAGTCTCTATCCCCTCCCTAGGAACTTAAATTTCTCAAAACAGAACAAAGTTAAAATCTCTATCCAAGGTAGACTTTGTTTGCTTTTCCATCTGAAGTTGAACTTGAGTCTGGCTGGTTGAGGGTAATCTGCTTTGTGATGATCAAGTTATATTTTCTCATAATGGTACCTTTTTTAACTGCAGCCCGGAAGGAAGGCAGGTATCGAGAACCACCACCAACCCCTCCAGGCTATGTAGGAATCCCCATCACTGATTTTCCAGAAGGACATTCACATCCAGCCAGCAGGAAACCTCCAGACTACAATGTCGCACTCCAGAGGTCTCGAATGGTGGCCCGGCCCTCTGATACACCTGGGCCCTCCACATTGCAGCAACCGCACAGTCATCCAACAAACCGGCCTGTGAACAAACCTCAGTGGCATAAACCAAATGAGTCAGACCCACGCCTGGCTTCCTATCAGCCTCAAGGGTTTTCCACAGAGGAGGATGGTAATTTATAGTCATTTGCATTTACATAGCACAGGAGATTTACAAAAAACTTTACAGTTTTAAAACTTTGAAGATATTGATGTGTGTGTGTGTGTGTGTGTGCGCGTGTGTGAGAGAGAGAGAGAGAGAGAGAGAGAGAGAGAGAGAGAGAGAGAGAG
>JAJPUD010002361.1:292134-310939 GCA_023553655.1 Myrmecobius fasciatus
AGAGAGAGAGAGAGAGAGAGAGAGAGAGAGAGAGAGAGAGAGAGAGAATGAGGAGAGGGACAGATTCAGAAAGAGAGAGACAGAAAGGGAAAGACAGAGAGAGAGAGACAGATAGAAAGACAGAAAGAGAGAATGAGGAGAGGTACAGATTCAGAAAGGGAAAGACAAAAGCGAGAGAGACAGAAAGACAGAAAGAATGAGGAGAGGGATAGATTCAGAAAGAGATGGAGACAAATGGAGGAGGGGAGGGGGGGGAGAAAGAATATGATGTTTTTAAAAATTTCACAGCAAGGTAGATGCCACAGTTAGGTGATAATTGAGATAGCACAGGGAAGTCCTAGGCAGGGACTTTCCTCACCATCACCATCCCTAAATCCTACATTAGACAGTGACTTATTATGTCTGTTTTATGGATGAGGAAAAAAAAAAAGATTGAGAGACTTGGCCAGGATCAACATGACAAAGTAAATGGCAGAGCTAGGAGTATAATGCAAGTGATCCGAGATCAGTAATTATTACGTTACACCATGTTGCCTCTATTTCTTCATATACCAACAAATATTTTCAGAGATAAGAGCTTATTGGTATTTCTGGTTTTTGTTCCCTTTCCTTCTCAAGTTAATTTTTTTTTCATTAATGATAAAGAGGTAACATAATTGACAGTGCCCAAAAGTTATCTTAAGACTTTATTAGTCACATATGATAAAGTATGTACATGACTGGTTTCCTTACATAATGCTTAAAAGAAAAAGGAGATATTGTCACTGAATCTGAGAAACTTTTATAAGGAAGATCATATTCTTGAGGTAAAGAGGGAAAAGTGTTGATGTTGGATACGTTAAGAAATCAAAAGGCCTTCATTTAGGGAAGGAGTTCATCTGGCCTTCACAGTTTAATATATTTTCAACTGCCTTCCTTAAAAGATAGACGTGATTCTGGCTATTCTCATACAAATGAAGTACAAATTAAGACCAAAGGAATTATCTAAATAATTTACGCTTTAAAACCTTGTACGTTATTTGTCTAAATCCATTACCTCATTCTTGTAGACCTGGCTAATGCCAGTTTAGGGGAAAAAATTTTTTTTTCAAAAATAATCTCTGCATTTCATTGGCTACTGAATTCTAGATGAAAAAAATCTCCACATTTAATAATAACTCACAGCTTTAGCCTTTGCCTGTGTTTGAATCTTTAGTAGAACTTTAGGAATATTTATCTGAAACCCTTCTATGGAAATTATCTGTTCTATTTTCATTGACCACATTCCACAAGGGTCTGATGAATGAATGAATGTAAAACTCTATAGACTAATAGATAGATGGTAACATGGTTATCAGTAATTATAAGGAAATCCTTAGATTCCCTTCTGGGGATTTCAGAGATAGTGAACCTTGACATGCCAGGATAGAAATGTTGGTCAGAGGGAAGACTGCTTTTGAAAACTTTTTTTCCTTTGACTCTTGAATCCTAGTTCAGAAGAAAGACAAAGGAGCTTTGAGATTAATATTTACTATACAGAAAGAACAGAAAGCTGGAGGCATAAGTTCTGGGTCCCAATCTCACCCATCACTTCTTCTGTGACTTTGAGAAGGTTTTTCATCCATGAAATAAGAGTTTTGTGCTAAATGATCCTTCTGAGCCTTTCTGGTTCTAAATTGGTGTTGTTCTGATTAGTGGATGAGTGGAGTATTTTACATTGCTTATTTGGAAAGTATTTTTACATAGCACAAATGGTGACTGTTTTCATTGGCACCTAATAACATTGTAAATGTTTGTTGAATTAAGTTGAAAATTTTCCTTTGGTTGATATTTCTTTCTGCCCCCCTCTCCCTCTTCCCATTTTGTGTTTCTAGAAGATGAACAAGTCTCTGCTGTCTGAGAATTGGGGCTTTTCTGGATCCAGAGTGAGCCACCTAAAAAAAAAGGAGAGCAC
This sequence comes from Myrmecobius fasciatus, assembly GCA_023553655.1. Lineage (NCBI taxonomy): Eukaryota > Metazoa > Chordata > Mammalia > Dasyuromorphia > Myrmecobiidae > Myrmecobius > Myrmecobius fasciatus. Next base: position 294,068 of record JAJPUD010002361.1, read on the forward strand.
AAGAAGATGTCCCTAGTGTAGGAGCCTTGGAACTCAAATCCAAAGGATGGTGGACCGATTTGCCTCCTTCCCTGCCTTAAAGCAGCATGGGGCTTCTTCTCTCCCTTCTTCCCCATCCCTCTTGCATGTGAAATACTGTGAAGAAATTGCCCTGGCACTTTTAAAACTGTGTTGCTTCAAATGCCCAGTGCAGCCTTCTCCAAGCCTCCCACCATCACTGTCTACCACCTTGCGTGATATCATTCCAAATTCCAAGATCTTCACCACATCCAGGTGATTCACTCGGGCTGCACTTCTCGATGCCCAGAAGGGGTGTTTTGTTTTGTTTTTAAACCTTCCTTTGAGATTATAATCACAATCCTAGCACTTGGTCTCATTGGGGGTAATGAGATAAGCCAGCCTTTGAACGTTTTGGGGCCTTTAACCTACCAAGGAAGAAAAGCAAAAACATGATGAAATACTCTTAAGTTCAGTGCTCGTTTGCTTGTTTACAATGCCTATTTTTGTTATGATTTCTCAACATTGTGTTCAGAGAATAAATGTTATTATATCTGTGTAAGAATTACAGTATTATTTTGTACATTTTTAAAGTAGGGTTGCCAGCCTGGGTTTTGTACAACCAAATAAACCAGATATGGTGTATATGTATCTGTATATGTGTATATGTATATATATATGTATATGTATATATATATGTGTGTATGTGTGTGTATACATACACGCACACATACATTTTAAAATATATATATGAGATATATACACACACACATACAGAGAAGCATAGGAGGCCCAGCTAGGAGATAGTGTCTCTCTTTGCCTTGGCTCCCTGCCCCAGGAAATGCCCCATCCTGGACACATGAAATCTTAGCCAATTGTCAAGTTACCAAGATTGCTTCCCACTTCCCACCCTCTTCCCCCAAGGGCAGGGCCTTTATGCAGAACTAAGAATTTGCACGTATCCAATAGAGGGAAATAGGACTTTCTGTGTCCTGTGTCTGAGCCTTGTGGATCCCAGGAGAATTTTCCTTTACAAGGAAGATCCTGCTTCAGGAAGATGGATGGCAACCCCACCTTTAAGTTATATTTCTTTGACCTTTGTTGTTGTTGTTGTTGTTGTTTTTGTTTTTGTTAATTTAGAGATTTAGTTATTTTCAGAGAAAAAGTGATAACTGGATAATATTGCAGTAAAAGCAGCTTGCAATGTCACAGCTTGATGCCAGTTGTTTGAACTGCTTTCTGAGTCAGTCTCCCTCTTTTGGCTTGGTGTTAAGGAATCAACCAGCCTATTAAGTGATCAAAGATAAATAACCTGGTTAGATACACCCGCCTTTGCAATGCAGACTCTTCACTGAAAGATGAGACTGTTCAATGGCTTTAGAAACACTGCATGTGTAGAGAAAGGCCTCCGTGTAGCAACCACCTGCTCACAGCTGCTATTAACCCCATAATGACTGAAATGACCCCTCCACTCTATTTTTGTGTTGTTTTTGCACAGACTCCGGAAAAAGTGAAGGCTGCCAATCCGAGTAGTACTCAAATGTGAGGAACTGCTGGTCTTGGATTTTTTTTTTTCCATTAAACTCAGCTGATCATATTGATCAGTAGATAAAACGTAAATAGCTTCAACTTTTAAAGTCAAATTGCAGTGATTTTTCACTGTATGAAACAATGTCAGTGCTTTATTTAATAATCCTCTCCTGTAATCATGGCTTTTGTCTACTTGCTTATATATCACATTGTCAATTATGCATTTGTAATTTTACATATAATATGCATTCTTTGCCGGTTTTATTATATAGGCTATGGACCTCATGTGCATATAGAAAGACAGAAATCTAGCTCTATCACAAGTTGCACAGATGTTATATAAGCATTAAGTAATTGTAGAACCTAGGACGGCTAAACTCAAGTTCACTCTGTGATGTCCAGTGCAGAATGTACAATTAATTAACTGGTGATTTCCTCATACTTTTGATACTACTTGTACCTGTATGTCTTTTAGAAAGACATTGGTGGAGTCTGTATCCCTTTTGTATTTTTAATACAATAATTGTACATATTGGTTATATTTTTGTTGAAAATGGTAGAAATGTACTATGTTTATGCTTCTACATCCAGTTTGTACAAAGCTGGAAAATAAATAAATATAACAGAAAGCATTGTCTCTGTCCTTAATGTGTCTTGATGCATTATTGAAGTAATTAAAAAAAGATTTTCTCAGCCTCACTTTCAATGGGAGCAACAGATAGGCTTTTGAAAGTAATATAATTTGTGCAGCTAGGTGGTGCAGTGGATAGAGCACCAGCCCTGAAGTCAGGAGTACCTGAATTCAAATCTGGATTCAGACACTTAACACTAACTGGCTGTGTGACCTGGGCAAGTCACTTAACCCCAATTGTCTCAGCCCAAAAAAAAAAAAAAAAAAAAGAAAAATAATCCCCTCCCCCTTTAAAACCCCCCCCCCATTGTTAGATGGTTTTGGGTTTTTTTTTTTAATGCAATCTTAAGAAAATTAATTTCAGTTCTCATAGAATTCTAGGATCTCAGAGGCTATAGTTGAATTTCAAACCTCCACGGGAATTTCTTCAACCACATTAAGTTCTTCTCTGGCCTCCATTTGGAGGGATAACAAGCAACTAACTACCTGTGAAGACCACCCATTCTATTTCTAAGAACATAAGTTTCCAATTTATGGATTAAATAAGCATTTCCATAGCATAATTTAATTTAAAAAAAATTATTGCACATAAAACTGCAAATCTATTATATACAACTTTGTATTTGTTTTATATATAGATGGATATATATATATATATGTGTGTGTATATATATATGAAGTTACCATATAAATTCTTTTTTGTTTCAATTCATCCTTGAAAGAAATGGTTCCCAGTACCCATACCATCCTAGTAGGCCCTTTCTGGATGCCAAGGTTTCTCCTACAGTGTAGTGCCTTTGAAAACAAGGACATTATTAGCATATTCTGTTTTCTGGCACCTCTTCCAGGATCACAAAATCTCAAATTTTAGAGGTAGAATCCAGAGGCCACTCAGTGATATTTAGTCCAATTCTTCTTTCCTGAATAGAAATCCTTATTGCCACTGACAAATGGTCATCCAGCTTTTGCTTGAAAACTACCAATAAAGGGAGCCCACACTACCTCCCGAAGTAACCTGTTCGACTTTTGGACAGTCCTGTTTTTCCTTGTATTCAAACCTAAATCTGTCTGCAACTTCTGCCATTGCTTTTAGTTGGGCCAATTGGAGCCTAACAGAAAGATTTTTTACAAGGGTACCTTTCTGCTTAAAAATAATATGGGTACTAGTTGCCTGACCAAAACCTAGAACTTTGCTAATACTATTTCCTAATCCATTTAATGCTGTAGGGCCAGAAGCTGACTCCAAAAGAATGGCTCAAGATCCTGGACAAGATCTAAGCTTCATAAGAGTATATTGTAATCTCTTCAGAACTCCAGCCCTATATCATCAATTGCTTCTTAGATATCTCAAATTCAATGTCTTATAGATATCTCAGACTCAACAAGTACAAGCCAGAACTTACCTATCCTTTCAAACCTATTCTTCTGAACTTCCCTGTCAAGGGCAGTATCCTTCCAGTTACCCAGCTAGCAACTTCAGTATTATTGATTTTTCTCAGACTTGTACATATCCAATTCATTTGTCAAATCTTGTCATTTCTAGCATTTTTTTACACATACACAAAGACATCTTATGTCCCCTTCTCTCTACTCCCTCAGCCTCAATACTATTTCAAATCCTCATCTCTTATCTGGACCATTTCAAAAACCTTCTAATGATTCCCCAACTTCTACTCAGTTGCCAAGGTGATTTTCCTAAAGTGCAGGTCTGACCATGTTCTCTCTGCACACCCCACCCCCAATACTCACCCTACACAATAAACTAGTTAACTGTATTATTTTCAAGAGAAAATATAAATTCATGGGGTGTTTAAAACTGACACATTTCTGCTTTCTCAACTTCCTTACATCTTACACTTCTACTCTACAATACAATTATACCTTTCCACTTGATATTCCTCATATAAGACAGTTGATCTCCTCTCTCTGTTCTCTTTAAAATTATTATTTTATTTTTAATTTATGGAATAAAACAAGATTTCCATAACATAGGATTTAAAAAAAAGATGATTTCACATGAAACTACAAATTTATTATGTACAACTTGCTATTGCTGGGGATGGAGCCAAGATGGTGGAGTGAAGTCAGAAAGTTTCTTGAGCTCTCCCAATTTTCCTGGAAAATTACATGAAACTGAGTTTCTGAATAGAGTCTGACAGAATCAATCTACTCTCCAGCTCAAGATAGTTTGGAAAACTTCAAAATATATCAGACTCACTGGGGTGAAAAAAGTGTTCAGGTCAGACAGACTCTGTGAAAACTGGCAAGAGGGTCTTAATCACAGCAAATCAGCAACTAAGACCCTCAGTCCTATCTACAGCAGGTGGGCAGCTTCCAGTCCCAGCTCAGAAGAAAACTTTGGGAAATCAGGCTCTTTCCTGGAAAGAGCTCTACCATAAAAGTAAAAAAATAAATAAATACCAAGAGAAAAGGAAAGAAAATGAGTAAGAAACAGGAAAGAACCTTGACCATAGCTACTATGGTGACAGGACAAACCAAAACAAACTTAGGGACAGAATGCCCACAGAGGAAACTTAAAAGAGTGAGATGAATTGGTCTCAAGTCCAAAGAGGCTTCTTGAAGTGCTCATAAAAGACTTTAAAAGGCAAATAAGAGAGTTAGAAGTAAAAATGAGAAAGGAAATGAGAGAATTAACAGCTTGGAAAAGGAAGGGAAGAAATTGACTGAAGAAAATAACTTTAAAAAATAAAATTGACCAAATACAATTTGCTGTTCCTTTTAAATATATAATAAAGTTATAATTTTTCTCCTTTTCCATTCCTTAATGATTACCATTAGAGGTAAATATGTATATACACACATATCATTCTATACATATTTATAATGTATTTCTATCAGTTTTGTGCGTTTTTACATTCTATCCCTCATACCTGGAAAGCTTTTCTCCCCCCAATTTCTGCATCTTTGTTTTGCAGGCTTCCTTCAGTTCTTCTCAAATTCCACCTTTTTCTAGGAAGGCATTTCCTGGTCACCTCAGCAGATAGTGTCTTCCCCTCTGAGGTAACTTTTCTCTGCATTTAATTATTTACATTTCCTCCATTAAAATGTGAACTGATCTGTGTGACCCTGGGCAAGTCACTTAACCCCAGTTGCCTCAGGGGGAAAAATGTGAACTGAGCTTGGGCACATACTCTTTTTGCCTTTCATTGTATGCATAGCACAGTAAAATTCCTAATAAATGTTTGTCAAATGATTGGCTGACCCCAGAAACCATATAGTCCAGTTTTCTCATTTTGCAGCTGAGTAAACTGAGGCTAGTGGGAGAATAAATGACTTGCCCAAGTTCTTGCAGACAGTGAGCATCAAATGAAAGATTTTAAACTCAAACCCTCTAACTAGAGTTCATGCTCTTTCTACTGCATCACATTGCCTTCCATTTAATGTGTAAACATCTAAAAAATTGATTCTTAAAATTCCCATTTCCTCATTTTCAAACTATCACTTTATGTTGGCCAAGTGTAATTTCCCCCCAAAATCTCTTGTTATCTTCCCACACAAAATTGCCAGCACCATAATCAAAACATGTCAAGTTAAAAAACAGCTATGGTTTAAAAGGCATTTTTTTTTTCCTATTAAGAGCAAGGATGGATTTGTTATGACATACCAGTGGTTTCTATCCTCAGTTCTTCCAACCTTCTCTTTATGTTCTTCACAATTTTTCAGAGGTTATCAACAGCAGTTTGCAGTCACACCTACTAGATGAATTAACAGGCACTCTGGAATGTCTCAAATTGTTAGCAGTAAATGTACTGACAGCTTCTGTATTGGTGTATCTCTTTATGGATTATTAAACTTAGGTCCGTGACAAGCTAGAAAGCTCTTTAAACCATGTTCTTCATGCATGGCTTATGTTCTCTCTTTTAAAAAAAATTAAGTTTTATTGATACTATTTTTACATTGCTTCTACTTCTCAATGATTCCATCTTTATTTCCCCCCCACCCAAAAAAGAAAAAAAACAACCTTATTTTGTGCCAGCAATACAATTAAGCAAAACAAACTGCCATATATAATACAGCAAAGAGGTCTCTGCTGAGAGGAATGAGTTGTTGACAGTCTTTTGAAGTTAAGATTCGTGACTACAAAAATCAGGATACTGATGTGTTTCAGTGTTATTTCCCTTTTTATGTTCTCTTTTTCAAATATAGCTCCAGAATAGAAAGAGGGTTGAGTGGTCATTATGGAGGATGGGGAGATGGTCAAGTTGGTCAAGTTGGTTTCCATGTTGGCTCTCCAAAAAAGCACGAATGCATCTGGAACTGAAAATAATACCATGGGACACAGTCATATTTATTTCATTTAAGTCAATGTATTATTTTCACCTATTTCAGGAGGGTAACAGCTTAAAGTGAATGAGAACATTTTCAATTATTATAGCAGGAAAAAAAAAGCCTGGAACTAGAAAATATTCATGAGCTGAATTTTTGAAACTCAACTAGGTTCACAAAGTATTTACACACACACACACACACACACGCAAAAACAATCACTGTCTAGGTTTTAAATGGCCATTTTTTAGTCACATTTCATAAAAGTAATATATATTTGTAAAACATTTTTAAATGCTTTGGTAAGAAATGCAATGATATGACTGACATGGAAACATGTTTTGCATGACTATACATATATAACCTGTACTTCTAACCTTGCTTTCTTAATGAGGGGGAAAAGGAGAGAGTTTGGAGCTCAAAAATTTTTAAAAACAAATATCAAAATTGTTTTTACATGTAATTGGAGAAATATAAAATATTAAATTTAAAAGAAAAATTGGCAATGATATATTTATGTACATATATCTTTGCAAATTGATAATATATATGTATATAAATTATCTAGGTTGATCCTCAATTTCTGAAGTAAATTTACAGGTGTAACTAGTCTATTATCCATGTACAGGAAACAGTGACTCAGAAGGAACTTGAGGAGACCTATCTAATCAGTAGGTTTTATCCAATGTTTTCTAAATCCCTGCTGTTTTGTGCCTGACCTTGAGGTTGAATGGATCTCTGAAGAAAAAGTGTAAGAGGCCACCACAATTTGCTGGGAGACCATCTTGGAGGGGAAGAGGATGAAGCAGATTGCTTTCTAGGTTTGTTTGCTAATAAGAATCAAGACTGAGTAGCCCTTGCAGATGGGTGGAAGTCATGCAAATTTGTCACAGTCTAAAGTGAAGAGCCATAGAGTCAATGAAGTACACAAGATACCAAGCCAAATTTGTACTCTTTTTCCCCTACCCATGATTCAAGTCTTATTTGGGGGGCTGCTTCTCCTTTTGTCATCTCATTCATTCCTTCTTCCCTAGTCTCTTTTTTGATTGCTTGAATGTTAAATAGGGTAGAGAAACACAAGTCTTTTCTTATGTTTTAAAACATTAGCCTCTGACGAAGTTTGGTGCAGGCTATTTGCTATATTTATTTTAAAAATAGGATAAGGAAAAAAGGAGGCATTTCCTTTTTCAGAAAAGGGAGATATTTTGTTTAGCAAACCTAAACTGGGGGCAGGAACCACAGAAGCAAAGAAAAGCCTTTCATAAACCTTTAAGAACCTGAGTTCCTATTCAATCCCTAGAAATATTTTCTTTTCCCTTAAGAAAAAAAAAAAAAAAAAAGACTGATCCAAAAAGCATTGTTCTATGAGAAAGAAAGCCACTTCAGCCTGAGAGGCTCTGAGGAACAGACTTCCCACGACATGACACGCTTAAAAAAATCTGGCCTCTAGGGAGTGGGGAGGCAGGAAGTGTGCAGCATCTTTAGGACATCATTCATTAGTGTGGTTTGAAGGACTTTGTGTAGCTAGTACCATTTCCTAAACTTTCTCATGAGCTCCCCCTGGTGTTTTTCAATGAGGGATTAAATGAAGAAACTGAGATACAGAGTTAAAGAACTTTTCTATTATTACATAGAAAGGAAATACAAGATTTGGACCCATGTCCCCTCATTCAATCCAGTTTGACAAACATTTATTGAGAGTTTACAGTATGTAAAGAACTGTGCTAGGCACTAGTGATATAAAGTGAAAAATGGAACACAATCCCTGCCCTCAAGGAGCTTACACTCTCCTGGTAGAAATACATTTATCATTTGGCCTCTGTTGCCCGGTTTGTCATACATGGAGCTCTCCGATTTCTCACCATTTAGGTTGCCTGAAACTTTAAAAGTTTAAAAGCGCTTTCTCTTGCTCTTTTCCTCACTACCCTAAAGGTGGTTCTCCTAGCTGCTGGAGCCGGCATGGACACTATAAACTGGATATCCAAACACATATGGATATATGTATGTGTATTGCAGTTAATCCATCATTTACAATCTTACAGAGTATCCTTGGGCACTAAAAGGACTAAGCAACTTGTGGAGGGTAACAGTCAGTATGTCTCAACTATGAAACTTGAAGCCAAGTCTTCCATATTACAGTATCTGTTTTCTCTTCTCTATGTTACTTCTATATACAAAATATATTTTAAAATATAAATTAAAAGTAATTTCAGGGAGCAGGTAGAGATCAATTAAAAGTGAGTGACTCAGAAAGGCCTCTCTAGTAAATGTCCTTTGTATTAGATGTAGCTGGGGACATTCCAGAGAACATCTATAGGATATATAGGACAGGCCTTTTCCTAGCCCCTTACTTGCCACATGCATCGTTCATCAGTTCCTGATAGGTCTCCCTAGTAATTCCTCCCAAGTAATTATTACAGCTTCTTCCTCTTTCTTTTTCTTATCTTCAGCACAGATCATTGAACAGCAATACTGAAACTAGATATTTCCATCCTTGAGTTTGAGAGGCCTGAAATTTGTTAGGTTCTATAAGTTTGTGTGTCCCTTGCCCGGATGTACTTATAAGTTGATGGGAGAGTGGGACTGCTGTTGATGGATTGTTAAATTTGGAATACTTTTGTTTTTCCATTCATTTAGTGTCATTTTATGATCATTCTTGTCTTCTTGTTTAGTAAATATTTCATGCTTAAGAGTTCATGGACTCATTGTGTCTGATTTGTGGACATGGAAAATGCACAATGAGGGCAGAGGAGATAAACTGTATTTGCTAATTCACACCAGGATTAGCCCTAAAGAGAATTGCAGTTATGTGATTGCTGTGGTGAATATCTCCTACTCTGAGAAAAACTCCAAATTTGCTATCGTTAGTACAGGTTTGGGTGAATGAACCAACTATTTATAAATTGGGGAGGCGAGGAGGGACCATAATTCGGATGGGAGTGTCAGTGTGTACAAAGGCAGCAGATAGAGGATGGGATGTCACGTAGAGAGCATAATAAGTAGCCAGTTTGGCTGGTTACTTATTTGGATGTAAAATCAGCATAGAAATATTGGTTGAAGCCAGCTTGTGAAGAGCTAAAAATGTCAAATAGAGGAATGTATGGTTTATCTTAGAATCAATGGGGAGCTACTGGAGCTTTTTAAGTGATTGATACGGCAGTTTTCTAAAGGATTAGTTAGAGACTGGAAAGAGATGAGACAGGAATACCAACCAGGGAGTTATTGTTGTAATTCAGAGGAGAGCTGATGAAGATATGAGCTTGGATGGGTGAATGGACAGATGAGGAGATGCTCTGGATGTGGACTTAGTCAGATTTGGCATTTGTATGGATGTTAGTATGAGTGTAGAGTATAGAGTCAGGAAGAGAGCTCTTTTCAAGGTTGCAGACATGTGGAACCAGAAGGAAAGGGATTACTCCAAATGACATCTATAGATAAATAAGTCTAGTGTACGCAAAATTATTCAAAAATGAAAAGACAAAGAATAGGGGGGATCGGGAAAGGCTTAGTAAAGAAGGAAGTCCCTTAGTTGAGTCTGGAAGGAAGACAAGGATTCTGAGAGTTAGGAACCAAAATGAAGTCTATTCGAAACGGAGTAAATGTCTGATGCAAATGTACAAACCAGGAGATGGAAAATGAAGTTTAGGAATTGGCCAGGAATCCAGTTTATATGCAACATAGTATTTATGAAAGGGAATAATATGTAATAAGAATGAAAAGGAAAATGGGTGGGTCAAGATTCTTAAATGTGTTTTAAGGTTTAAATGTTCTATAAACAATGGGAGGAAACTGCTGGTGGTTTTTGATCAGGGAAATGACCTAGTCAGATCTCTGCCACAGAGTCTAGCACCCTTTACATTGTATCTTCAGAGAAGTGCTTGAGAAATTTTTTTTCCCTAATGTAATTAAAACCTTATGAGGAGATCTGAGAAGCTTTGAAAAGTTTCCGAAGTAGTGATTATTTCTTTTGGGATGGGGGAAATGCCCCTTCCTATCCTGAAAGAGACAGAGACAAGGACAAAGAGACACACACAGAAATAGACACAGAGACAGAGACACAGAGAGAGACAGAGACACAGAGACACAGAGACAGAAAGAGACATAGAGACAGAGACCCACAAAGAGCGACAGAGAAACAGAAAGACAGAAACAGAGAGACAGACAGAGATAGAGAGGAGAGACAGAGACAGAGAAACACACAGAAAAGCAGAGACAGAAGGATACCAAGGAAGAGACAGAAATAGAAAAAGGGACAGAGATGTGGAGAGGGAGTGGGTTGAGGGAGAGAGAGGGGTGGGAATGGGGGCCCTATATGCTACATGTTTTGGAGGAAAGAAGTTAGAAGAAATCAGAGAAGTCACTACTTTCAAAGTCTACTGAGTTTGAAGCTCTTCCTGATCCAGTGACCATTCCAATTTGACATTTACATGCCCGCAGGGGGGAAAGAGTATGAAGGGGAAAGAGTGAACAAAAGTTATCCCTTCTACTTCTCAAGAGTTAGGGGTGAAGTGCCCCTGTAATCTGAAAAATCCTATAAAAAATTTTTGGCCCTCCCTTTATTCCAGAGAGGAAGTCTGAATTATTATGGTATTAAAAAATAAAATATGCTGATATCATACAATACTATAAATATATTTTACTCATTTCTGAATTTCTAAACTTTTTCTATGTCATCTGCTGGCTTTTGTGTGTTGTTTGCAGTTTCTGCAAAACTCTTCCCCCCAAAAAATTTCCATTTAATTTTTTATGTCAACCTGCTATATATCAAAACCACAATGGGAAAAGTTGTGATGTGGAAGGGACAACTATACTGAGCATGGGTACCCAGATGCTCTGTAGAATGGCCATTATTAAATTATATTTTCTTCTCTGTGTACATATATCCTCTAAGTAAAATGTAAGCTCCCTAAGGAGTCATTTCATTTTTCTTCTTTGCATCCCCTCATCTTGCACAGTGCCTGAGAGGCAGGAATAACTGCTTTGTCATTTACAAAGTCCCTTCCAAATAACAATCCTGTAAGAATTACTATAATATATGTAAACTAGATAGAAAGATAGATGAAACTGATTTGAACCTCATAGTTGTTACATTAATTTCCTATGGCCACATACAGCTGATGAGTGTGGGACATGGCATTAACCCAATTCCTGTGACTCAAAATTAAGAGTCTATGCTATTCTACTAGACCATGCTGACTCTTTCCCACAAAATGCACAGACTTTGAGTCTCAGACTGAGATGAAATCCACCCTTGGTCATCCAGGGTCTCAAAGATGGATTTGTAATCCTTCTGCCTTTGCTATGGACATTGGCTAGTAAGAGATGAAGAAATGTAACCCCATTAATTCTAAATGCCTGATTTAATTTTATGAGATCTCTATGACCTTATGAACAAAATCTGGTGGCAACCAAAGTGAAAACAGCCATCTCAAAGAAAAGTGAAGAGATTTAGTTTGGTAAGTGAGGCAGACTGAAATGATTTGTCTCAGAGGAATATGAGACAGTAAAGAAAACTGATGTGGAAATAGATCTATGGCATAAAGGAAGCCTGAATGAAAATCGCTATTACACTTTAGTGAGGTTAGATATTCAAACACGGCTAGATTCATAGCAGTCTGTAGAATATTTACAGCAATTTAAATTTTTATCTAAAAAAGATTATTTTTTGGACACTGTCTCCTCAGAAGTATGTTTTGTAGTATGAAGCTCTACAATGTGGTACAGAGGAAAGAACCTTGGAACTGGAGTTTCAATTATGGGCCCAACACATTTTATTCTTTTTAATCTCTAAGTCCCTTCACTTCTCTGGCCTTAGGTTTTTTATCCGTAAAATAATAATAATAATAAACAATTCTTTAATACTTATATAGGCAGTTAGGTGATGCAGAGAGGCAGAACAGGGAATAAAGAACTCTAGATCTGGAATCAGGAAAACTTGAGTTCAAATGTGACCTCAAATATTCACTAGCTGTATGACACTGGCTAAGTGTTTTACCTCAGTTTCTGCCTTAGTATCCTCATCTATAAATAATAATAGTAACTATAACTCAAAGTTGTGAGAATTATAATATTTGCAAAATACTTTGCAAATTATAAAGTTTTCTATAAATACTATTATTTATATACTCCAATTTTGCAAAGCATTTTATATAGCATATTTTATATGCTATCTATTTTATAATATACTTTATATATTATATATACCTCATTTGATCCTCATAAAAACCATATGAGATTGGTGCTATTACTATATTCCCCATGTTACATAGAGGGAATTGAGTTTGAGAGATTAAGTGATTTGTCCAGAATCACACAGCCTAGTAAGGGTCTAAGAACTGGACTAGACCACAAGTTTTTCTGACTCCAAGACCAACACTCAGTCTATTATATCATTTAGCTAGTAGTTATCTATTTTAGCTACCTATTAACATCTTAATACTTGCAGTTTTATATACATTTGTTTCTATGTGTTATGTACTTAATTTTTTCCATTGATGAATATCTCTATGCCTTAACCAGCACCAGATTGTTATTAATAATAATTACTTTGTAATATAGTTAGAAATCTGGCACTGCTAAATCCCACTTTGTTCCCATTGTTTTCCATTAATTTTCTTGATATTTTTGACTTATTTTTATTCTTGATTTTGAAAGTAATCTTTCAGTAGCTTGATTAATATGTCACTGAATAAAATAAATCAAATTAGGTAGTATTATTGTGTTTATTATATTGGTACTTCCTACCCATAAGCAATGAATATTTTTCTGATTATTTATTTGTCTTTATTTCTGTAAATAGTAATTTGTACTTGTTTTTATATAGCTCTTGTATATACCTTAGAAGGTAGACTCCCTAGTATTTTATACATTCAAAAGTAATTTTAAGTGAAATTTCTGTTTCAGACTTATAGGATATAAAATAAATTATAACCTGAGTAATAAAATCTATTGATATGAGATTTGTTCCTTAGTGGTGAAGATCAATGGATAGCTGGTGATACAATGGAAAGAGTACTAATCCTGGAAACAGAAAAAAGCTTCTTTTCCTCAGTTAAAAATCTGGCTTCAGATACTTATTTTGTATATAGATGTTTATATATATATATATAAATGGATATATAAATATGCACATATATATGCAAGACATACATACACGCATATATATATATATACATAAAATGTTTCCTGAGTTAAAATCTAGTCTCATTCACTCATTATATATATATATATATATAGATGTGTAGAGATAGATACACACACACACACACATATATATATATACTCACATGTATGTATATATACATATACATATAGAGTGTTTTTATTGAAAATTTAACTGGCTTAACAAATACAAAGAAAAAATGAAGCCCCAAATAAAAACCATTTATTTGGAATTAAACATTTTTGCAGTTTATAAAAGTATATAATATGTTAACACTATCGTAATATTTTTGCTCTGTCTGGTTTTGTTTTCATCTATATACCTATAAAGTTTTGTTACTGTTGTCTCTTCTGCATTTTAGTTAATGTGTGTTTTGTTCTCCTAATTCTTCTTTCTCTGCTTTGTATTGCTTCCCATGAATCTTTCTACATTTCTTTGTATTTATATTTGTCATTTTAACAGCACAATAATATCCCATTACATCGACATACTACAATTTGTTCAGCTATTCCCCAGGCATTGGACATAGAGGTTGTTTATAGTATTTTGCTTTTTACAAATAAAGCAGCTTTGAATGCTTTTCTACAGGATTTTTTTTTTAAATAATAGCTTTAGGGTATAGTCCTAATAGTGGGATCACTGGTTCAGAAGAAACCTTTGTAATTCTTATTGTCTATTGGTAGATTGCTCTCCAAAAAGCTTTGAACAATTTATAGGTCCCAAAGCTTTGCAATAGAGTGCCTCATACATCTACTTCTCTTGCTCTATTAATCCCCCAACTGTAGGCCACCCACATTATCTGCTTTTTTTGCCCTGCTACTGCTGAATGCTGCTTGTAGAAAACACAAAATCATTCTGAGTCCGGTAGAGCTGTAGGCTATCCAACCTTAAGTGTGTTCCCATTGTCCATCTCTTATTGAATCTGTATCACATTTCTCACAAAGACTGCCCAAAATTGAGATTAACTTTGTGGATCAGTGTTTAAGATCAAATTGTCAGGTGCCTGAAGTAACTTCTAAGAGATATTGAGAAGATTTGAGATATTTATTGAAGGATAGAAAGAGTCGAGTGGAAATCACTAGCTTGTGATCTATATCCCTTAGCCTCATGTAACATTGCAGACCCTAAGTCTTAGTTTCTTGTATTCAGAGGTATGCTAGGGGTACCATTAATTCCAAATGTGTGTGGCCCTGTGGAGAAAATAATTCCCACTGTTGTGCTATGTGCTGGGGATACAAATGGAGAGCCTAGAATATCCGGGCCTTCAAGGAATTCTCATTCTGAGGGAACATTGGGAAAGTTACGGCTGTAAATTCCCTCTCAAAGGAGGTATCTTTATGTACTTTTATATTGGTCTCAGTCTTAGCTGAAGTAGCAAAGTACCCTACAGGAGAGACAGGAAGGAACATATGGCATGCAGATCCAACTGCCACCCCCTGCACCAATATCTCAGCCACCCTTTTTCCCCTCTCCTGCCCCTAGCTCTACTGGAGATAAGCCAAGACCAGGCACCCAAGAGTGCCTGTAATAATACTGCCAATCCTTTGACTGTAGCCGTATCCTGGGAATTAGCCCTGTGGGACAAGCAGCCCCGCAACTAATGCTGCAACTAGAGCTCCTGAAAACCCAGAAAATAAAAGTTCTTATCACCAAAGCCACTGGCACTGGCAAATGGCTGTATATCAGAAACTGACATCATTAACTGATGTCATTAATTAGCATTAACATCTGCTTTGCCCCTGCATCCTTAGAACCATGGCACTTTTCCATCTAATTTGCTGTTGTAAACTTCCATTTGTGTTGTCTCTTATTAGAGGGAGAGCTAAGGATTGTTAAGCAATAAAATGAATACAAATGTGGCCCTGGAGTTGGAAAGATCCAAATTCAAATGTAGCTTCAGATACTTACTAGCTATGTGACTGAGTAAATCATTTAATCCCAATTGCCCCCCCTTGTCCCTAGCACTTAGAACAGTGCTTTGCACATAGTCAGCATTTAATACATACTTCATTCTTTCATTCCTTTTTTTTTTTTTAAGAGGCAGAGTTAAGATTTAAATGAGTTGCCCACTTGGAACTTAAGTTAGAGTTAAGCTATCTGAGGCCACATTTGAACTCAACTCCTCCTGATTTTTTGCTCTATCCACTGAGCCATCTTTATAATATATAATTTGCCTATATCTATATCTCTATATATCTATCCCTAGGTAATTTTCTCTACCACCCTTCTTTCTGAATTTTAAACCCTTTTGATTAGCTTTGTTAAGGTAAACATATTCTTGCTAAGATCTTATTAAATACGTATTATCTCTAGATGAGAGTTGACTTTTCTTATATTCATAAACCATGGTCTAGAAATACAAATTCCATTTTTCAATGCTATCTTTCAATTTGCTTTTCTTGTCCTAAGCCCTTGCTTTCTGTGGACAGCAGTGATGAAAACGCCACTTATGTTTCTAAGATTCTTGATCAAGGCTTTAGCAGTACTTTCTGGTTTCTTTTTGGCAATCTCATTTTTGCCCATATGATTCACCAGAGAAGTGGATAGTGATTATATACTTTGACAAGTCTTTAAAGGGTCTCTGTCAGATATTGGATATGTGTTCCAGGAAAATAGCATATCTATCTACAAATACCTAATTCTTTATATGTAGACATAGCTATATATATATATGTGTGTGTGTGTGTGTGTGTGTATATATTATATATATGTATGTGTGTATGTGTGTATTATATATATGTGTGTGTATAAAGATATATCTAAATATACATCTAATCTTCAATCATGATTCACAAATGACCCATTCTTGAATCTTCTTCCTTTAATCCTTCCTGGATAATCTACATGACAGCCATGTGAGTCTGCTACATTATGCCTTGGATCTTGCTATCTCTTTATTAGAAAGACTCTCAAATTTATTTCTTACCTCTAAGTATTAAACGGTTAGTCTTCCTTTTTGTATGACATTTTTCTACCTTCCAGTCACTGAATACAGGTCAGTTCCCTTTTATCTCTCTTTTTTTCTTTGTCTTCACACTAAAGAATTCTTCCCCCTTTCATTTTTAACAACTCTGTCCTTGATAATCTAGAAAGCAGAGTCTTTTTCTCAAGGTCCATTGCCTTCCTCCATAAGTTCAATGACTGGCTCACAGTCATTCTTTCCACTACAACTACTGCCCTGTATGCTAAGGGCTTTCTGCATGCATGTGGACCAGTGAATCAGAGGTATGAATGAAAGTGCAACTAGTGTAGTAAAGAGTGACCA
>JAJPUD010002361.1:310949-327768 GCA_023553655.1 Myrmecobius fasciatus
ATCAGAGGTATGAATGAAAGTGCAACTAGTGTAGTAAAGAGTGACCAGGGATGCCATGTCAGTCAAAGCAGATCTTAAAGCCAAAAAAATGCAAGAAGTATGAAAGGAAAAGTTTTAAGAATGTTGGATCTTGAATCCTTTCTCCTTTGCTGGGATTCTATACAGGGTAGTCCTGTGAGCTGCAGGTATTGTAGAGATTCCTGTGCAACTGGTAAAAGGAGGTGACATAGTAAGACACTAGGTGAGGAAAGAACTTTTAAGAATATAATCTAATTTCCTCTTTTTATGAATGAGAGAACTGAGGTGATATAATTTGGCCAAAGCTTGGCAAATAATGGGCATTTAATAAATATTAATTAATTGAAACATATTACTGGTTTTGGCCTAGTTTTTTGTTTCACTCAGTTTTCTCATGTACTTTCTCTATTAATATTATCCCATCACACAATATGTCACATTGTACAAATTGTTGTGTTTCTAGATACATATGTAATGTCTCAACATTCAAGCAATGTATAAATTTTATTGAATCACTCGTTATGTAGATGAGCAGAATATTGAAGGATAATGACTTTAGGAGTATTTCCTGTCAATGACTGCATTTCCTAATTTTTTTTTTAAAAAGAGTATGTATTCTGATATACAGACACTACAGTTCATCTGCATAGACATGAGGGAACTGGACATTAGCTTCCGTCATCCCTGGAAGGTACTCACCTTTGGAAGAGACAGCACTGCATTCAGAAATGACCTTGGCAGGCTCCAGTGACCAGCAACCCTGTTGATAAATATTAAAACCTGTCACATCTTGAGCTATCAACCAAGCTCTCTTGAAGTTAAGCCCAGGTAAGTTTGAGATTTGATGAGTTATGCTAATCTATTGAGACAGGGTTTCTCAAGATCCTGTCAAGACTGCTTTGCTATGGAAAAGATTCTCATTTCCACTTTTTTTTTTTTTTTGAAGAGTCTGCCATCAGGGAAATCACATTAATAAATTGCGTTGCCCATCACTTGAAAACTCTTTGAGAAATGAAATTCTTCTGGCTGTGATTGAAGTTAAGAGTTGTTTTTTTTTAAAATTAACTCACTGTTTTTTATTAAACTCACTTAGTTTTTAACTAACTTACTGTAATAAAGCTAGTTTTGTGGTTAAGTTAGAAAAAATTGGCATTTATTAAACATTTTCAGTTTTGTAAATTGCCTGACATTTTATCTCATTTGGTCCTTATAATAATTTTATGAATAATAATTACAAATAATTTTATGGATGAGGAAACTGAGGTTCAGCAAGAGAAAGTGATGTTCTTTGACAGGGGTTTAACAAAGCTATTGAACATCTAGGGTCAGAATTTGAATCCTGGTTTCTACTGAGTCTAAGATCAGAGCTCTCTTACCTCTACCACTGGACCAGGTTGTTGTTTTTGCTGCCATGGCAATTGGCACATTTGCAAAAATTCTGACCCTAGTAATAAGTAATAAAAGTAGAGAGAAAAGTTTGGAACAATTATTGTTTTGTGGGATGTGCTTTAATGTTTATTACAATAACCTGTTACTTTGCCTGATAACCCCACTCTTTTCTCCACTCTTATCTATATTTCAATCTTTCAAAAAAATTTTTACTTAATAGTATTTTATTTTTTCCAATTTCATGTAATGATAGTTTTCAACATTCACTTTTGTAAGATTTTGAGTTCCATTTTTCTGCCCCTTCCTTCCCTTTCTCCTCCCCAACACACCAAGCAATTTGTTATAATTTATACATGTTTAATCACTTTAAATATATTTCCATATCAGTCATTTTGTGTCTTTCAAATATTTTTAAAAGCAGCTTGGCCCAAGGTGGGGAAAACTTTATTTATTCTATTAAATTACTTTTGGTGCTTTTTCTTTATACCAAATTAGTCTTTCCTTTTCAAAGATATTACTACCATATTCTAATGCTTTACATGTCACAAAACTATGGGCAAATATTTGGAGGTCCTTCATAGTTAGAGATTTCTTATGACAAATCACACCGCAATGGATTTTAAAGAGAAATAAGCCCTAACATGCATTGGGCCCTTGACCAGCATAATTGACTATGGTTAGCAGAGGTGAGATGCATATGGTAGCACCCATGTGTTATGGTGCATGATCTTAATTGGACTTTCATTACTTCTTCCCAATTTGTCTATTCCATACTTATTGTGTCTCTGTAACATTGATAATTCAAAATAACTTTAAACTACCAACCAGACCCAGAGACCCCAAAATTTTGACAGATGGCTCCTATTTCATTGAAAAGATTGGTGCTATTTGATGAAAGTTACAACTCCCCTCTTCTATTTCTCAAAACCCAGCATCATAACCCAAACACTTTCCTTTCCATCCTGTTTCAGAAATAGAAGGTTACTCTTCCCTTCCTTCTCCTTGCTAAGATTAATCTTTCTATGTGTGCCCTTAAATTAGCTGGTAGAGTTGATAGAATGTTGGACTGGGTTGGACTCCAGGCTCAAATACGTACTAACTGAACAACTCCAAAGCAAGTCACTTACTTCTGTAAGGTTCCTCATCTGTAAAATGGAGATAATAGCACTTACCTCATAGACTATTGGGAGAACCAACTGAGATTACATAAAGTGTTTTGTAAACTTTAAAGTGCTGTATGTGTTAGCTATTATCTCATCCAGTTCTTGCCTCCTTCAAAATCATGCCCTATCTCATATATATTTTCCACCTTTGTTCCTCCATTATCCCCTTCAGGTCTATAAATATGCTTATATCTTCCAGTCTTTAAAAACCTTTCTTGGACTATTTGATCCTTTTCAGCTACTCTTTCATGTTTCATTTTATTTAGCTTCTAATCAAAAAGCCAGGATTTCTCTACTTTGCTTGGGGATCAGAATTTTAATTTGTGTCCATCAGACAATCACTTTGCAAATGTCCTGGTTACAATTATATCAGAACAAATAGGGATGTCCAAGGCTCTAAACTAGATATAGGAGAGATGAAGAAAAGAAATGTCATCTCTTTATTTTCAAAAAGTTTACATTGTATCGCAGAGGCAACTTGTACATAAATATGTAAATCCAAGGTATATATGAAGTAAATACAAAGTGATTTCCAGGGTAGAGGTAGGGATGGGAGTGCTTACAACTTGAGGATAAGGAAAGATCTTGTGACAGATATTACTATTGTTACTTTATAAACTATAAAGCACAATATAAATGGGAACTATCATTGTTGCCTCCAAAGGTTATGTCAATGAAGCACAAACTCCAGTAGATCCTGCTAATAGTAACTCACATTATATAATACTTTATGGCTCCAAAGTGTTTCACATGCATTCTTTGTGTGTGAGGCTTATTGGCCAGTATGAAAGCCAACCTAGACCACTACCTTCACTGGCACCCTATTATTAATAAAATTAGATCAGCCAGAAGGCTAGGAGACCGGTTGCCAGCCTCATATACCTGACAAAGGCAGGAATGTGAGTCCAGAAGGGGAATGACTACCTGACTTTTTCCTGTAGTTTACTTCTTATTCTTGTTCAGATTCATTTGTATGACAAGTCCCAAAGGATTTGAGGACTTTGTGAAAACCATTATGTCTTAGCAAAATTGTCCTTTGCTATTTGTTAGATTAGAATTCAGGTCTCACTCCTTGTCTTTTGGTCCGTCATGTAGGTTGTACTGTAATGTAAGAGACCAGTGTGGATGTACTTATTTTAACATTTTGATGGATCCATGATCTCATTGATGTCATCATTTCCTCATCCCAGTTTCCAATCTATGGCACATGAGTACAGCTCACACTCCATCCAGTCCAGGTTATTTTGTACTATTCTTGTTCATCTTCTATCAAAAATCTTACCCCCAAATATATACCCAATATGCTGCAAAGTCTCCTTGTAGCTTTTTTGAGCATTTTATGTGCACTAGTATAGCACTGTAATTGTCCATATGGCATTTTTCAGTCCTGCAATATGAACCATTTATCTTTTTTAACAAATCATCCATGACCTTGATTTGATTCCTCATATAACTTCCTAGATGTAATTCATTGGATATATACTTCAAAGTACTTAGATCATTAAACCTGTCTTCATTGCTCTTTGGGTCATCTGTAATTATGACTTTTTCAGAAATCATAGTGTTTTTGAGAATTCTGGGAAGATGGCAGAGTAGGTTGGTAAATTTCAAGTCTCCAGATTTCCCCCACAAACAGAACAAATTTGTGCCTCAGGGTGAACATAGACTGGTGGAAAAATCAAGAAGACTTGGGGTAGAACATATGTCCTCCTGATACAACCTGAGAAGATCTGAAGAAAGACCCAGGCCAGGGAATAACCCATGTGAAATACAAATACCTCTTGTCTAGTGGGAACATCAAGTGGGAGCCCGTGGGGCTAGCTGGGTGTAGCTGGATCCTCAGCAGGGACCACAGAAACTTTCACCTCCTGAACTATTTGTGGAGGCAGGATCTGAGTCTGGGAAGACTGAGGGAACTTTGGCTGATTAAGAACACCAGGCCCAGTTGTATTGCTGAGATGTCGCCCACATTGAAAAGGAACCAGCACACTAGGAGTGCAGAAATAGTGGGGCAGGGATGCTGCTGGCTGTGGGAACTTGCTGGAGGAAGGATCTCTTGGTTTGGGGTTCCAGGTCAGAGGGGAGAACTTAAGTGAAGTCAGAAGCACAATTCCCCTACCCTCTGATTAGTTGCTCTTATTAAAAAAGAAGAAGAAGAAGAAGAAGGAGAAGAAGAAGAAGAAGAAGAAGAAGAAGAAGAAGAAGAAGAAGAAGAAGAAGAAGAAAAACTGGCAAAGAAAAAAGAACCCAACCATAGAGACATATTATAGAAACAGGGAAGACCAGGGTTCATTCTTCAAAGGAGGACACTGAAGTAAAAAAAAAAAAAAAAGCTTCTTTTATCCCGAAGAGTAATGGCTCCTTGACCAGAGAGAATTTACAGAACTCAAAAAAAAAAATTTGAAAATCAAATGAGACATTTAGGAAAAAACTAAAAAAAAAAACCCAAAACCCAAAACTCAACATCCAAGAAAAACAAGAGTATGGGGGAAAAAAGTTAACCAACTAGAAAAGTATATACAGAGTCTCAAAGATGAAAATAACTCTTTGAAAATTAGAATTGGACAAGGGGAAGCCAGTGAAGCTATGAGAGACCAAGAAATAACAAAGAAGATTATAAAGAATGAAAAAATAGAACAGAATGTGAAACATCTTATAAGAAAAACAACAAATCTGGAAAACAAATCAGGAAGAGAAAATATAAGAATAATTGGACTGCCTGAAAATTGTGATCAAAAAAGGAACCTTGACATAATAATTCAAGAAATAATCGAAGAAAATTGTCCTGAGGGAAAGAACATGAGGAGAAAATAGAAATTGAAAAAAATCCACTAATCATCATTTCAACGAAGTAACTTTGTGAAAAATACATAGAAATATTTTTTGCCAAATTTTGAAATTCCCACATTAAAGAGAAAATTTTGCAAGAAACAAGAAAAATAATTAAAATATGCTGAAGCTACAATTAGAATTGCACAGGACTTATTAGCAGTCACAATAAAAGACTGTAGGTCTTGGAATCATATCTACTGACAATCAAAAGAACCAGACCTGTGGACAAAAATATATCCAGCAAAATTATCTATAATATTGAATGAGAAAAAAATGGACATTCAACAAACTTGCAGATTTTTAGGACTTTCTATCATTGAAAACCGAACTTCATAGAAAATTTTATATATAAGATCCAATATCAAAGATCAAGCAAAGATCAATTCAACATGGACAAATTGTTTATGTTTTTTTTTTTACCATGGGAAATGTATACCATATGTTTAAGATTAACATCAATAATAGGGTATCTCAAAAGAAAGATTGGGGCTGAGTTAAGGTAAAAATAGCAATCATGTTATACAAAAGAATTCAGAGAAGCATCCGAAAGCTTATATGAACCAATGCAAGGTAAAGTAGACAGAATCAAGAAAATAACATAATCAATAGCTAAAAAAAAAGAAAAATGAAATATAAAGCTATGTAATCACAATAACCGAGGTGGATTCTGCAGAATTGAGAAAATTTGCCCTTTCTCCCTTTGTTGTAGATGTTAGGATTATGAATATTTGAACATTGCATATATTATCAGCCAACAACAATGAGTTGGTTTTGCTAAACATATTCTTCCCACACCATTTTCTTTGTAAATCTTTGTTATAAGAGAATGCTCACTAGGTATGTGAAAGGAGGGATAAATTTAGAAATGAATGTTATATAATAACAAATGGTATCACAAAGACTTTATGCTGCAGAAGAATATCATTTGCATTGATGAAGGGAAACATCCCCATTGTTGCTGAAGTGTAAAAAAATCTACTTCTTCAAGAAGAATTTCCCACTAGCAGGGATATATTGGTTTAGGGGTATTTGGAATTGGAGGAGAAAGTCAACGTGAATAACACATTTGCAGTTATTTTGTCTAGAGTCTTCACTATACTCCTACTTTAATTCTCTAATTGTTAGTTCCTCCTCCTTAAATTTTCATGGGTGTATATGTTGTAATACATCCATAATTCTGAGTAAAATATAACCCCTGTTAGGTCAAAGACTGATTTGCATTTCATTTTTACTTTTATAACTTTATTGTATGTGCCTTGCACACAATCTCACTTTTTGTAAATTTTTAACTTAATTTTTTTCACTTAGCAAAAACCATTTCCCTCTTCTACCTCTCTTCTGCCTAATAGGTGTTGAAGAGTGGAGCAGGAGGGAAATAAAGTCCTTGTAATATATATGCATAGCCAAGTAAAACAAATATTTCCATTGACTCTATCCCAAAAATATGTATCCATCTGAGTCCATCATTTCTCTGCATCATCTATCCTCTGGAATTATGGTTGATCATTGCATTGGATAAACCTAAATTTTCAAAGTTATTAATTTCTGCAATGTTGTATAAATTATTCTCCTGGTTCTATTCCTCACTCTTTGTCAGTTTATACAAATCTTTCCAATTTTCTTTGAAACTTTCTCCATTCTTAATTTTTTTTTAAGCAAGGCAATCAGAATTAAGTGACTTGCCCAGGGTCATACAGCTAGTAAGTGTCAAGTGTCTTAGGCTCCATTATTTCTTATAATATGATAGTATTCTATTACATTCTAATATCATTTCCCCCCAAAATATTTCCCATCTGATGGGGGAAAGCACCCTAATTTCCATTTCTTTGACAATACAACAAAGAACTGCTACAAATGTTTTTGCCCAAAATGGTTTCTTTTCCTGTTTCTTTGATCCCTTTAAGTTATAAGCCTAGTAGTGTTATCAGAGAGTTAAAGAGTATGAATACTTTGTAACTTTTGATACCTAGTTCAAAATTTCTCTCCAGAATGGCTTGACCAATTCTCACCTCCATCATCAGTGCATTAATGTGCCTGTTTTTCTCACAGCTTCTCCAGCATTGTTATTTTTCCATTTTTTGTTAATCTTGCCAATTTGATAGATATGAGTTAGAAACTCAAGTTTATTTTAATTTATGTATTTTTATTTATTCTCAGTTTAGAATGGTTTTTTATTTAGCTATTGATAGTTTGGATTTCTTCCTTGGAATATGGTCTATTCATATTCTTTGACCATTAATAAATTGGGGAGTGGTTCAGTTTCTTATATATCTTGTAAATGAGGATGACTATTTTGGAGACTAAAAGTGAAGAGTGCAAACCCTGGCCAGTGCTACCCAAATACAAAAGTTATTTATATAGATTTTATGATGAACTAAATAGCATTAGAGAACCACAAAATCATAGTATCATACATATAGAAATATAAAGAAACTCACCATGAAGGCCAAAGGAAGGGAATAAGCATTTATACAGCTAGTTTGATGAGCCAAGGACTGTCTTAAGCACTTTATAGATATTACCTTATTTGTTTCCTTACAGCAATGTTGAGAAATAGGAGTCACTTTTATCCCCATTTTACAGGAAGAAAATGAAGCAAATATAGATTACAATGTGTACACTAAGCAGGGTGCTCAGGATCATATTGCTAGTAAATGTCTAAGATTAGATTTGAACTCCTTAGTTCCAGCATTCACTGTATCTATTGCCATTTCTAGGGAAATGTCTGAATCCAGGCTATTCAGATAGTAAATAATGAGGATTAAGAGTTGAACCCTCTGACTCCAGAAGTCTCCCTAACAATTCTAAGTCTGATCACCAAAAAGTATATGATAGATGGTGATTTCCCATCTTTTTTTTGTTACAAAAACTTATGAAATCATCTGTTAAAGAAAGAATAAACTTCAATCCATAAAATGTCTGGAGCAGAGCACCTAAACAGATGCAGTCATGGAGATTTGGAAGTGCTGAGATTGAAGTGTTTGTCCACAGAGCTTAGGAGGTAACAAGCATAATTTTTAAATGTATTTTTAAAAATTGTTACTAAAAGGCATAGTAGCTAAGACTGCTTTTGCAGAATTGCTCCTTCAAGTAATGAAATAGTGCCCAGGATTTATCAGCTTTGCATAACTCTCAATTTATGAAATAGCTTTTCCCAAATTGCTCTAAACAAAATAGTGTTTCTTTCTTTGCAGTTCATCTGAATAATTTTCCTTTTCAATCCTTCCTTCACACCCTGTTCTTCTTTCAGCACACACACACACAAACACACACATCCTCAGAGAGAAAAAGCATCTGGGATCTTATTGTAGCAGTAAATTCTACAACCTCCCAATTTCATTGACCTTTCAATGACATGCACCTTTGACTTTAAACCTTGGGGATTCTCCACATGGTATTGAAATCATTGTCGAGTTCAGTCCCAGGCTTTACTGACTCAAAGCCAGAAGACTCTGCCCTATTGTTCTGGCCACAATTTAGATCCTGAGTAGCACAGCCACTTGGGCTGTTCTCTTCTGATGGTTATTTTACAGTTTAAATTTAATAGTATCATCAAACAGATCATTTCTCCTCTTATAAAAACCAGTCCTCTTTTCCTAGTGTTTTTCTACTATGCTCCAGACTTTGTTGTGGGCAGGCTCTCAACAACTGACAGATATTTAGAAGTAAATCAATTCCCTGGGAAGGGATTCCATAGCCTCAGGCTCTTTCAGGATCCTCTGTTGTCCAATCTTGAGACTCTTTCTTAGCAAGTTATCCAAGCTAGGTCAGGATCATAGGTCATCTGTGGCTTTTTTTTTTTTTTTTTTTACTTAGGATTTAACCTTCATCAATCTATTCACAAAAGAGTTGTGAGAAGGAGAATTAAAATTTTCAAAAGAGAGTGAGGGCAGAGGGAGGATACTAGTGTCAGGACTCCTTTTTTCCCTTTCATTCTTTAAAGATTCATTTCCCATAGAAAGAATAATGTGTGCTTTTGTCCTTTTCTATATTTCTTTCTTTTCTTTTTGGAAATTAAATTACTCTGTGCTGATAGGCTCGCCAATTTCATGAAATTAATTGATTCCTTAGATAGGTATATAGCCCCAGCTAGATATTGCAGATAACTATAAACTGATTATATTTAATATCTAAAAAAACATGAAAATAAGGTAAGCAGAGGAATTCTATGTGTTGGTTGATATTGGAGGAAGAATAGAATGAGAGAAAAGGCTGTTTAAAAAGAATAGGCAAGTGCAAATTCACACAGCAGGCAAACTAGCTTTGTGTGAATTCTTTTTTTTTTTTCTTTTCCCAAGGTAACATTCTTGGAAAACAAAAACAAACAAACAAAAAATGAAAATAAGTCTAAATTGGTGGGGATTCCAAAAAACCAAAGGGCATTTGGAGAGGCTTCATATTTTTTTTTAAAACCTTCCAAACCACTAAGTTAATTCAATAAACACTTCAGCAGCTGCCAATTAGTTTACATAACAACTAACATCTTGGACTCTGATGATTTGACAATTTTCTGTCTACTGACATTTCTTAGAAATTTGATTTACAACTCCACCAAAGACTATCTACCAACATGTACAAGAAACATTCATGATCAATTTTCCCATGGTCTGATTTCCTTCTTGAATGTACTTGAATGAAATGGTAAGAGTTCTGAATTTTTATTTTTTTTTCCAATTACATGTAAAGATAATTTTAAACATTCATTTAAAAAAAATTTGACTTACGATTTTTTCTCTCTCCCTTATACACTCCTTCCCTAAAACAGTAAGCAATTTGATATAGATTATATATGTGCAATTATGTAAAACATATTTCCATATTAGTCATGTTGTGAAAGAAGATTCAGAGCAAAAGAGAAAAAATACAAAATTAGTATGCTTTAATCTGCATTTAGATTCCATTATTTCTTTCTGTGTTCATCATGTTCATCATGAGTCCTTTGGAATTGTCTTGGATCATTGTAATTTTTTTAAATCACTTAATAGTTTGCTGTTATTTCTCTAATAACTATTAAGTAGGTTCAGTGTGCCTTATAGTATAAGAAAAACCCAAAAGCTTGTACATAGGTCCCATTATCATATATCATATGTGGAATTAACTGCAGTAGATGACTTTTTTCACCAAAAAAAATGTTTTCTCATCATCCTGATTTCCATTTAGTTAAAGGTTAATGTTCTGAAAGAAGGTGATAATGAATATTTGCCCACTCACAAAGAAAAAAAGCTAATATTTTTAAACTGTTTCCATCTAAAAAACACTGGTCATGGGAATGGCTACCTCTAAGCTCCATTTGAGAGAAAATTTTATAAGTGTCCGGACAAAGACTTTCTAGACATTTACCTAAGACAGACCGAAGTTTTATATTTGGAGTGGAGATAAAGAAGAATTTATAATCTTGGTCAACCCTTGATTTAGAATTATAATTCATTATTCTCTTTTTTACTTGTATTAATTTTTTTCTGGTTATACATATATGTTAACTTTTTAAATATACATTTCTTTATGAATCATGTTGGGAGAGAAAAATCAGAACAAAAGGGAAAAACCCTGGGAGAGAAAGCAAAATAGAAAAAAGAAGTGAATACAGCATATGTTAATTTACATTCAATCTCCATAGTTCTTTGTCCAGATACAGATGGCATTTTCTATGTGAAGTTTATTGGGATTGCCTTGGATCACTGAACCATTGAGAAGAACCAAGTTTTTCATAGTTGATCGTTGCACAATCTTGCTATTACTGTGTGCAATGTATTCCTAATTCTGCTTGTTTCGCTCAGCTCATGTAAATCTTTCCAGGCTTTTCAAAAACCAGCTTATTTATCATTTTTATGGAACAATAATATTCCATTACCATTCACAACTTATTCAGCCATTCCCTAATTGATGGGCATCTACTCATTTTCCAATTCTTTGCCACCACAAAAAGAGCTGTCTGTCTTTTCAGATTTAGGGCAGAAAGCTAGTCTTGAAAGCTGACATGAATTGTTGGAGATTTCAGGAGTCATTTATAATGCACAGATCATCATCACTGCCAACATAATTATTAATAATGAACCTTATTAAATGGGCACATTTAAGTTCCAGATAGTTTATAGAACTTTCAAGAGAACCAAATTCATATTCTAAAAGAAATAACCATCTAAAAAGATAAAATCTAATGAAAGTCAAGCCAACAAGCTTTTATGCAATGTACTAGGCACAATGCTCTGTACCAGGGATGCAAAGAAAAAAAAAATAAATCCTTTGCCCTCAGGGAGCTTTTACTTTAATGCAGATTGGCAGGGTTGGGGGAGAGGGTTCAGTTGGGGAGATTATAAGCAGATAACCAAGTACAAGCAAGATACATACAGGATAAATTAGAGGTGTGAACTATGCATAATGAAAAAACTTCAGATTTTTGCATTTCTTCTCTTTGCCTTTTATACATCATTCACACAAATAGCTTTTGGTAAGAGCCTGTTGTTTGTTTACATGCTGATCAAAACCATATTAAGAATGAATGAAAAAAAAAAGAATGAATGAAAGAACTCTTAAGCCCCCAACCCTATTAAAAAAAAAGTCAGCTCTATTCAGGGGTGTGTTGATAAATGTTTAACAACCAAATCTCTCCAAACCACATCTTTAAGTTTAATCTGCAATATTAATGATTTCTCCATCATTTTCTTAAAACTAGACAATCTACAAAACACTTATATCAAGCTTTGGTTATGATTCACATAAATTTTAAATAGAGGGGAAATATTAGATTCTGTCAAATCTTATATGTGATATATCCAGACATATCGATAATGAATTTATCTTTGACCAAACTTCTTTTTTTTAAAGTTTTTTTTAATTTTATTTTTTTTAATTTTATTTGCATAACATATGTGTGGGTAATTCTTCAACATTAACCCTTACATAGCTTTCTGTTACAAATTTTTCCCTCCAACTCCCCACCTCTCCCCTAGATGGCAGGATATCTACTACATGTTAATTATGTTAAAATACTTGACAAATCGAATATATGTATACATATTTCCAAACTTTTCATTGTTGTGCAAGAAAAATCTTATCTACACAAACGATATATCAGATAAAGGAAACACAATGTAAGCAAACATCAATCAAGGAGTATGAGAATGTTATGTTGTGGTCCACATTTCACATCCCTCTCTCTGGGTGTATATGGCTTTCTTCAGTGAACAATTGGAGGTGGTTTGAAACATTTCATTGTTGAAGAGAGCCATGTCCATCAGAATTGATCGTCATATAGTACTGTTGTTGCCGTGTATAATGATCTCCTGGTTCTGCTCATTTCACTCAGCATCAGTTCATGTAAGTCTCTCCAGGCCTCTCTGAAATCATCTTGCTGGTCATTTCTCACAGAACAATAATATTCCATAATATTCATATACCATAATTTATTCAGCCATTCTCCAATTGAAGGGCATCTATTCAATTTCCAGTTTCTAGCCACCACAAAAAGGGCTGCCACAAACATTCTTGCACATGTGGGGCCTTTTCCTTCCTTTATGATTTCTTTGGGATATAAGCCCAATAGAAATGCTGCTGGGTCAAAGGGTATGCACAGTTTGATAACTTTTTGAGCATAGCTCCAAATTGTTCTCCAGAATGGCTGTATCCGTTCACAGCTCCACCAACAATGCATCAGTGTCCCAGCCCTCCCACATCCCCTCCAACATTCATCATTAACTTTTCCTGTCATTTTAGCCAATCTGACAGGTGTGAAGTGGTATCTCAGGGTTGTCTTGATTTGCATTTCTCTGATCAATAGTGATTTGGAGCACCTTTTCATATGACTATAAATAGTTTTAATTTCATCCTCTGAAAATTGTCTGTTCATATCCTTTGACCATTTATTGATTGGAGAATGGCTTGAATTTTTATAAATATGAGACAATTCTCTATATATTTTAGAGATGAGACCTTTATCAGAACCCTTAAATGTAAAGATGATTTCCCAATTTATTGCTTCCCTCCTAATCTTGTCTGCATTGATTTTGTTTGTACAAAAACTTTTTAACTTAATATAGTCAAAGTTATCTATCTGGTTTTCAATTAAGAGTTCCAGTTCTTCTTTGGACATAAATTTATTCCATCTCCATAGGTCTGAGAGGTAAACTATATTACATTCCTCTAATTTACTTATAGTATCACTCTTTATATCCAGATCATGAACCCATTTAGATCTTATCTTGGTATGTGGTGTTAGATGTGGGTCAAGCCCTAATTTCTTCCACACTAGTTTCCAGTTTTCCCAGCAGTTTTTGTCAAATAGTGAATACTTATCCCAAAAGCTGGGGTCTTTGGGTTTATCAAAAACCAAATTGCTATAGTTATTGCCTAGTTTGTCTTGTGATTCTATCCTATTCCACTGATCGACTACTCTATTTCTTAGCCAATACCAAATGGTTTCGATGACCGCTGCTTTATAATATAATTTTAGATCTGGTACAACAAGTTTGAACAAACTTCTTAAGTGTGTTAGGAGAGATGTCTTCTGCTGATAGTAGCATGTAGCAATTCAAATGCAAAAGATCAGTTATGCTGTCAGCCTTTGGATATAATCCCCATTCCACTCTTCAGGAATAATTCTGGTAGTGTAAACATCTTGAAGTAACTAACCAATCAAACCAATCAATTTTATCCCTGAACATCTCAAAGTATTGCAGGAGAAAATTTAAAATTTAAATTTAAAATTTAATCCTGTAGGAAACATTAGAGATGATCTGGTCCAGATCTCTCTCTCTCTCTCTCTCTCTCTCTCTCTCTCTCTCTCTTTTTGGTTTGCTTTTTCTTTTCTTTTCTTTTTTTTTTGCTTTTGCTTTTTTGCTGAGGCAATTGGGGTTAAGTGACTTGCCCAGGGTCACACAGCTAGGAAGTGTTAAGTGTCTGAGACCAGATGATCTCTCTTTTTTTTAAGATAAGAAAATTGAATTCCAGAAAAGTTATGAAAAATTACTCAAGGTCTTACATCAAGTTTGTGGCACAAATGGATTAAACCCCAGTCTCCTGACTTTTAGACCAGTCAGATATTCTTTTTGTTAGGCTTTGCTGCCTCTCCAACCTTGATAACTTCACATTCTTTCATGATTAACTCAAGAACAATGAATGTCTGGATTTTAGGTAGTCTTCTGTCAAGAGTTGATCAATAGAATCTGGGACAGAAAACTTTTTGAGTTGGGAATCTATATATGAAGCAAAAAGTCACATCTAAATAATTGAAAGCAGAATGCCCACAAAGGCTAAGAAAAATAATATAATTTAAGAATATTTGGAATCACTCGCTTGGATTCCAAATATGAGTACTTTCTTTTATTATCTATCATCTTAGACTTTTATCTTTTTGATCTCTCTTGGCTTCAGTTTCCTTGTTTGTATTTGGAGGCTTGACTGGATGATCTCTAAAATTTCTCTGACTTCTAACTCTATGATCTTTCAGTATAACATAATTGCACATAAGGATTTAACCAAGCTAGAATCAGAATCCAAAATTACCTAAGAGCTGGGGAGGTGGGGTATTTCCAATTACCCTCGGAGTTTAGCATATTCCACTTCCATAAGATATATATCTATGATGATATGCTAAGTTTTTAGGTAGGCAGTGTATCTACTAGATAATAGAATTCAATATTGAGACAAATCACATATTTGAGAGAAAAAATTCCAAGTAATTTTAAGGTTCATGTATTTAATTATATTCATTTTTTTATTAAAGCTTTTTATTTGTATAACATATGTATGGGTAGTTCCTCAGCATTGATATTTACAAAGCTTCCCATTACAAAATTTACCCCCAGTTCCCTCACCTCCCCTAGATGGCAGGAAGTCCACTACATGTTAATAATGTTGAAATACTTGACAAGTTGTGCAAGAAAAATCCTATCTACAAGAAAAAAAAAAAGAAAATCAGAGCAAGGCAACACAATGCAAGCAAACATCAATAGAGATCATGAAAATGTTACGTTGTGGTCCATATTTCATATCCCTCTCTCAGGGTGTATATGGTTTTTTTCAGTGAACAATTGGAACTGGTTTGAGACAATTCTTTGCTGCAGAGAGCCATGTCCATCAGAATTGATCATCATGTAATATTGTTGTTGCTAAGTATAATGATCTCCTGGTTCTGCTCGTTTCACTCAGCATCAGTTCATGCAAGTCTCTCCAGGCCTCTCTGAAATCATCCTCCTGGTCGTTTCTTACAGAACAATAATATTCCATAATATTCATATACCATAATTTATTCAGTCATTCTCCAATTGATGGGCATCCATTCAGTTTCTAGTTTCTAGCCACTACAAAAAGGGCTGCCATAAACATTCTTGCACATGTGGGTCCCTTTCCCTCCTCTAGTATCTCTTTGGGATATAAGCCCAATAGAAACACTGCTGGGTCAAAGGGTATGCACAGTTTGATAACTTTTTGAGCATAGTTCCAAATTACTCTCCGGAATGGTTGGATCTGTTCACAGTTCCAACAATAATGTATTAGAGTCCCAGCTTTCCCACATGCCCTCCAGCATTCATCGTTATCTTTTCCTGTCATTTTAGCCAATCTGACAGGTGTGTAGTGGTACCTCAGAGTTGTTTTAATTTGCATTTCTCTGATCAATAGTGATTTGGAGCAACTTTTCACATGACTAGAGATGGTTTTAATTTCATCATCTGAAAATTGTCTGTTCATATCCCTTGACCACTTATCTATTGAAGAGTGGCTTGAATTCTTATAAATATGAGACAATTCCCTATATATTTTAGAAATGAGGCCTTTATCAGAACCATTAAATGTAAAGATGATTTCCCAATTTGATGCTTCCCTCCTAATCTTGTCTGCATTAGTTTAATTTGTACAGAAACTTTTTTTTTTTTTTTGGTCAAAGCTTCTTTTTTTTAATTATTTTTTAAGCTTTTTATTTGTATAACATATGTATGGGTAGTTCCCCAACCTTGATCTTTACAAAGCTTTCCAATACAAATTTTACCCCCAGTCCCCTCCCCTCCCCCAGATGGCAGGAAGTCCAATACATGTTAATAATGTTGAAATGCTTGAGAAGTTATGCAAGAAAAATCCTATCTACAAGAAAAAAAAAAGAATCAGAGAAAGGCAACACAATGCAAGCAAACATCAATAGAGATCATGAAAATGTTACATTGTGGCCCATATTTCATGTCCCTCTTTCTGGGTGTATATGGTTTTCTTCAGTGAATAACTGGACCTGGTTTGAGACAATTCTTTATCGCAGAGAGCCATGTCCATCAGAATTGATCATCATGTAATACTGTTGTTGCTGTGCATGATGATCTCCTGGTTCTGCTCGTTTCACTCAGCATCAGTTCATGCAAGTCTCTCCAGGCCTCTCTGAAATCGTCCTGCTGGTCGTTTCTTACAGAACAATAATATTCCATAACATTCAT
>JAJPUD010002362.1:0-15319 GCA_023553655.1 Myrmecobius fasciatus
CCAAGATCACACAACCTTCATGGTGTAAAAAGTGGACTGAGATATTTGGGATGCGCTTTCTATACATTTGGACATGCTACTACTATGTTTCATAATCTTTGTTGGCTTACTTATTGCATACATAGTAAAATACAAGTTTCTCTACTGGCATTTGATGCCTCTGTCTCATATTAACTCTCTCTCCTTCTCCAAATATATTCCTTCATGACCCCACTTCACTAAATACATGCACAGGCAAATCCTGACCTCTTATGCCTCTGTATTCTTGTTCACACTGCTTCCTACACTTGAATTTTCATTTCTCACCTATAGAATTCCTACCTCTTTAATACTTACTTCAGGTCTTCAGTTCCCTGTAAAATGATGGCATTGGACTGGGTCAGTTATTGTAAACTTCTTTTTCACAGACTCCTTTGGTGGGCTGGTGGAGCATAAAATAAAATAAGTAGTATTATAAGGAAAACCAATTATATGCAAACAGTTATCAAAATATTTAAGAAACAAGTTCACAGGTTCTTCTTCTCCCCTATCCCCTCCACTCTTAGTTAAGAACTCCTACACTAGGGACTAAGGCAGCTAAGTGGTCCTGTGGATAGATAGGGTGTAGGACTCAAAAAAGAACACTTGAGTGCCAATCCTGCCAATGTTATTTACTAGGTATGGGGCCTAGGCAAGTCACTTAATCTTTGCCAGCCTCAGTTTCCTTATCTGTAAAATGCAAATAATAATAGCACCTACCTCATAGGGTTTTTGTGAGGTTCAAATGAATTAACATATGGTAAATGTTTTGCAAACCTTAAAACTTATTGTAATTGTTATTGTTGTTATTGATATGGTTGTGGTTGTGATTATCTGATCGCTAAAGTCCCTTTTAATCCTGAAATTCTGTAAGTCTATGGTTCCAATGTACAACATGAAACCTTCCTTGATCCTATTAGTTGAGTAATGACCTTCCTGCTTTGGACTTTATAAAATGTTTTGTTCTAAAATCTTTTAATGTATTTATGAGGTTTAATGTTGTGTATTACAGCTATCTGTGTTGGAATCTTTCCCCCCTGATTTGTCTGTAAATCCAAGGGGGGTGAAGACCATGTTTTAGATAAGCCAGCACATCCCCAACATCTAGCAATAGGGGCTGCCAGCGGTTGGCCCTTAACAAATGTTTCCTGATTGATTGCCCAAGGTCACATAACCAGTTAGTCAGGTGGTAAAATGAAGACTCAGAGACTGGGATGTTGTGACTCTCAGTCAATGCTAATTTCCCTCTTCCCTGCCTTGTTTTAGGCACACACAATAAGGTGGGGGAGAGAGGAAGCCACAGTCGGCAGTTCATTATCAAATTCCTGTGTTTATCCCATTAAGCAGACATCAGTCTTAGATGGCTTTGGGGCACAGTCATGTCACAAAGCCAAGGGCTGGACTAAGCGACCTTTGTTTAATTGGTAATACTCTTTCAGGTTAACTGAGATAAAAAAGCATTTAAGTTTAAAAGTGTTAAGAAGAAAGTAGAAATAGTATCTCCCACATATATAGAATGCTTTGAGGTTTACAAAGTTATTTATTTTATTTTTTTTTCCTACAACAGTTCTGGCAAGCAGAGGGTATATATTTTTTTTTAATTGCCATTTTACAAATAAAAAAAACAAAGTCCAGAGGGAAGTGCTTGTCCTGGTCCCACAGCTAGTCAGTGTCAGAACTGAAATCCTCTGACTCAAAGTCCAGAGTTCTCTCCCCTGAACATCACTAAAATCACTCTAAACATCACTTGCTTTATAGCCAATTCAACAAATGAGTGCTCAATGTCAACCAATCTAAATATGATTCCTGGTCAGAGTCAACAAAGTTGTGGTCCTAAATGACCTCTTCCTAGTTTCAAGTCGACAATCATTTATTAAACACCATGTACTAAGCAGAAAGAGAAACAGAAACAGGAGTCCCTGTTTTCAGAATTCTAATGGGTTCTAAACAAAAGGGAGCTGGCAATCAGAGAGGGAGGAGGATGAAGAGATGGAAATATCTAGAGGGGCCATCAAAGAGAGAGTCTGGGAGAGTCAGGAGTATAAGTAGAGATGAATAAAGACATGGCTGATCAGGGCTTCATTTTAGACAATGCAGAGGGAGAGTCTGAGAGCAGTGGCTACTTCCAGTGTGAGAAGTCCCAGAGTGGAATGAGCTTCCAGGGTGAAGAAATTTCTGGAGCACTGGAGAAAAAGATCTGGAGATTCAGGAGCACAGCTGGAGCAATTTAGAGAGTAATCCAGGGCCGCAAAATTAATACAAAGAGTATAGCTGGTCCCTGGTCTCACTGCGTCTTTGATATCTAAATTCTTCAGTCTGTCTTTGTTTCTGTCTTTTCTCTGTGTTTCTGTTTCTGTCTTTGTCTCTGTCTCTCTCTTTGTATATGTCTCATTTTCTCTCTGTCTCTCTCTGTTTCTCTTTCTCTCTCTTTCCATCTCTGTCTCTCTCTTTTTCTGTCTTCTTTGTCTCTGTGTTTCTCTCTGTTTCTTTCTCTCTCTGTAACTATCTCTTTGTTTCTGTATTTCTGTGTCTCTCTGTCTATCTTTGTTTCTCAGTCTCTCTATTTCTCTTTCCCTCTCCCTTTCTCTGTCTCTCTCTTTAATTTCTCTCTGTTTCTCTGTCTCTGTCTCTCTGTCTGTCTGTCTGTCTCTGTCTCTGTCTCCCAGCATACCTGTCCTAAATTCTATTTCTAACCATATGACTTTGGGCAAGTCATTCTCTGGACCTGTATGCTCATTTATAAAATGAAAATTTGAACTAGTTACCTGAAGTCCAGGCAACTCTCACAATCTCTGAATCATATTGTTTTGGACATAGATATTTGTGTATAAATTACATCCCTTTATCAAACCATAAGTTTCATGGAGAGTGAGTACTGGGTATTTTCTAAACTTATTTCTCCCAGAGTCTAGCACAAGAATCTTCAGACAGTGGGCACTTAATAAAATAAATGTTTACTGAATGGAATTGAATTCTATGCAGGAGTATGCATGCTAGAGTCAGTTCTTGGCGCTTGAGAATTGATTGTCAAATTTTCAGTGTGAGCATTTATACCTTGAAAATCAGCAAAGGCTACAAATCAGGGCTTAATTTGTTGTTTTGTTGATTGTCTAGACTTAATCAAGTGATGAAGAAAATGTTAATAATGCAGATGAAACTAAAAAATTTGTCCTGCCTATTTTTTTTTTGAGAGCTTTTTGTTAAATATTTACTAGTCCCACCCCCCTACCCTGCCACCTCCAACTCCTGATATGTATCTTCTCAACCGGACAGCTTCCTAAGGGTCTAGCCTGTGTCTCACACTTCTTTGTGATTTCTATAGTGTGGCATACCAGGAACCTAGTGGGCAATCAGTAAATGCTCATTAACTGCTTGACCACAGATGGGTTTAGTAGATGTACAATCAGTGAGAATCAAGAAGAGTTAAAAGGAGCATTTGCCCTGTCTGGCTTCATTTTGCATTACAAAATTGCACACTAAATAGTGACTCCTCATTGAAATCCATTCCTCACCCCAGGCCCCCATTACTTCTTCCTTTGCCCCATACAGGATTGAAGAACTAAGGTCAATCACCTTAGTTTAGGAGTCAGGGATATGGGCCTGTCACACACAGGAGAGTTTAGCTGTGTTAACTGTAAGAATGATAAACTCTTCCTACAAGAAGCCATATTATAAATCCATTCATAGCAGGAATGGTGCCTTTTGCTCTAATTTGTACTGTGTTTATGCAAACATGAATGAATTATATAACATTAGCTCATATTTCCCAAGGCCTTAAGGTTTACTAAGCACTTTCTTGATAATATAAGAAGGAAGGAGTATAAGTATTATTATTCCCAATAGCCAGATGGAGGAATCTGAACTTCAGAGAGCTCAAGTACCTTACAATCACACAGCTAGTAGAACCCCTTGTTCGATAAACATTAATTAATAATATTTCATAAATTCATAGTTTTAGAGCTAGAAGGAACCTCTGAGGTATTCATATATATGTTTATATATTATGTACACATGTATACACATTTATATTTATATATTACATATAAGTTATATTTTAATAAATATAGTTATATAATACATTCATGTTTGTATATATATATATATACATATATAAATGTGTAAATATCATATATATAATGCACACCTTTATACATATACATACATATACCCTCGTAAAGTGAGTGAGGTTGAAAGAATTTAAATGATTTCCAAACCTCACAAATTTTAGGTAGCAGGGATTTGAACCCAGTTATCCTGCCTCCCAAATATAGCTCTTTATTATTTGTTAATGATAAAATAAAAATACAACTTCACATTTATACATTTAGGGTTCACAAACTATTTTCTCCAAAACAATTCTGTTGAGGTAACACAATGAAAGTATTGTCTCTATTTTACAGGTTGGAAAATCGGAGGCTTAGAGAAAAAATAGTTATACAGCTATTAAGGCCAGTGACACTTAGATTCCTGGTTGATCCATGAACAAGACAGTCCATCTCAGCTCTGGGCCTTTTCTCTAGCTGGTTGTGTCCCATGTCTGTAAGGTTCTCTCTCTTCTGTTTGGACTATTGACCTCCCTGGCTTCTCAGGGGAAAATCCCACCTTTTTCTGGAAGCCTTCTCCCATGCCTCTTAATACCATTTCCTTCCCTCTGTTAATTATTTCCTATTGATCCTGAATATGGCTTGTTTTGTATATTTTTGTTTGTTTATTTTGTTATTTTACCACCATCCTCCTCCATTAGATTTTAAGTTCCTGTTACATAGAAATTGTCTTTTGACTCTATTTGTATCCCTAGGGCTTAGCACAGTGCCTGACTTAGTAGGCACTTAATAAATCTTTATTGATTGATTGATTGATAGCAAGAGCTGATTGTCAATCCTAGAGAGAGTATTTCACGTTAGTGAAATAGATCTGGTTCAAAAAAATCATTCATGCTGGTCTTTCAGTCTCTTTGTCTGTCTTTGTCTCTGTCTCTTTGATTGATAAGTGTTAGATTCTGGTTTCCTGACTCTTAAGTCAGGTGCCTTGCTACCATTCAGGGTGTGAAGCTCTAAAACTTAAAACTGAATTAAGACTTTTTGGGACAACTTTTTTAAATAATTTTTTTAACAGTACCTCCCCATTGTGCTGTGCTAGGTCTTAGGATCTGTTCTGTGGGACTCACTGTAGAAGGCAATACTATCCTTCCAGTTCCTCAAGCTCATGATCCAGCACAAGTCAGTCTGGATTCCTCACTATCTCTCACTCCATTTATTCAAGCTGTTGCCAAGACCTGTTGATTTCCCCTTTGCATTCTCTCTCAAACAGATCCCCCCTTATCTCCTCTGACACTGCCATCACTCTAGTACAGACCCTTATTAGCTCACATGTTGATTACTGCAATAGCCAACTGGTGGAACTGCCTTCCTCAAGTCCCTCCCCAAGCCAATATTCTCCATTCAGCCACTAAACTGACTTTCTTAAAAGTGCAAGTTCAATAATGTCACCTTTCCCCACTCTCCTTGCACTGTCCTAGCCTCCCCAACTCAATAAACTACTATTGCTTCTAGGAGCAAATACAAATGCTTTGTTTTGCAAAAACATTCATAGAGTAACCAGCATTTTTACACCTTACTCCTTACACATATTCTTTGATATTGACTGTTTCTCAAACAACTTACACCATTTCTCAGCTGGGCATATTCTCTGGCTATCTTCCATAGCTAGAATACTGTCCCTCCTCTGCTCTGACTTTTGACTTGCTTGGCTTTTTTTTTTTTTTTTTTGCTGAGGCAATTGGGGTTAAGTGACTTGCCCAAGGTCACGCAGCTAGGAAGGGTTAAGTGTCTGAGGTCAAACTTGAACTCAGATCCTCCTGACTTCAGGGCTGGTGCTCTATCCACTGCACCAACTAGCTGACCCTTGGCTTCTTTTAAGTCCCAGCTAAAAACCTCACATTCTATAGAATTCTTCCCCCAAGCCTTATAAACACCAATGCTTTCCCTTCTTTAATTATTTCTTATATAGCTTGTTTTGTATATATCTGTTTGCATATTGTCTCTCCTAGATTATAAGCTCCTTGAGAACAGTAACTCTTTCACCTCTTTTCATATGTCTAGTGTTTAGCACAACAGCTGACACTTGATTTAGAGCCAAAGAATTTAGGTTTTAATCCAGATTCTGCTTCTTATTAGTGTTAGAAGAATGTCCCCACACTACCAATACCAAATACTGTATTATCATGTTATTTTATGCTGTCATATGTTTTTGTTGTTATTTAGCCATTTTCAGTCACATCCAACTTTTTGTGACCCCCTTTGGGATTTTTTTTGGCAAAGATACTAGAGTGATTTTCCATTTCCTTCTCCATTTCATTTTTATAGATGAAGAACTGAGGCAAACAGGGTTAAGTGACTTGTTAAGCTAATGAGTGTCTG
The DNA here is from genome assembly GCA_023553655.1 of Myrmecobius fasciatus. Lineage (NCBI taxonomy): Eukaryota > Metazoa > Chordata > Mammalia > Dasyuromorphia > Myrmecobiidae > Myrmecobius > Myrmecobius fasciatus. Next base: position 6,438 of record JAJPUD010002362.1, read on the forward strand.
AAGCCAGATTGGAACTCAAGAAGGTGAATTTTCCTGATTCCAAGTCCAAGCTCTATCCAGTGGGGTACCTAGCTGTTCCAAACTGGCAATTAATAATAATGAGGATGTTTCTTTGTAGTTAATTTCTTCAGAGCATGTTAGGATTGGAGGTCTCCAAGATAGCAGAGACCTCCTTCAAGATAGTATTAGTTGACATTTCTTGTTGTTGAATAAAATACCCACTAAGAGTCTATCTACATAACTGTGTTGCCCTATTTCTTTGACTTCTAAGGTTAATTTTTCTAGGAAGAAAATGATTCATTCTCTCTCTCTCTTTCTCTTTCCCCCCTTCCTCCCCCTCTTTTTCCCTCTGGCAATTGGGGTTAAATGACTTACCTAGGATCATACAGCTAATAAGTATTAAGTATCTGAGGTCACATTTGAACTCAGTCCTCCTGACTTCAGGGTCAGTGTTCTATTCACTGTGCCATCTAGCTGCCCAGAGAAGATGATTCTCTAAGATTCACAGCAGACAGCTTTTATTCATAATGGAATGTAAGGAGCATAGGTTCTAAAACAAATGACATAGGTTCAAGTCTTGGGTGACTTTGGATGTCATTTCTCTCTAAATCGTAAGTTTTTTCCCTCTGTTGGAATTTTTGTTAAAGACAGACTGGATTATCTTTAAGATCTCTACTGGCTCTGAATCTATTGATTTTTATGAATTTAGTTATTGTCTCTAAATAAGGTCTGTTCTGGCCAGAATAAGATTCAAGATTCCCAGATTTTCATAGCCACTCTCCTTCCCATCCATTTTAGAGGAACAGTCTGATATTTTAAAAAGATTTTTAATTTATTTTAATTATTTTTCTTGTACTATGAACTTAACAAACATCAACAAATATGACTATTCTAATAGTCAAAGAAAAACAGAAATAAGGTATCTTATCCAAATCTGTGCATTTTCAAAAAATGCTGAGCCATCTCTTGAGGAGTGATTTATCATATTATAGTATATGGATGTAATTGTTGTGTCATAAAAATGATGAATATGAGGGATTTGGAAAAATATGGTAAGATTTTTATGAACCAATACAGAGTGAAGCAAACAACCAAGAGAATAAGACATGAAATCACAACAATATAAAGGAAAATATTAAATGACACCTTAATACATATCAAGGTGATGACCAACTTTGACTCCAGAGGACTGATGATGAAAGGTACGTTCTTCTTTTAGCAGAGATGATAGACCATAGGCTTAGATGGGGTATATGTGGTCAGAAATGGTCATTGTGACAATTTTGTTTGCTTAGTTCTCTTTTGTTGAAAAGGAGGATTTGACTCCAGGCTGGTTGTTGGGAAATAAGTTACATATATTTTTAAAAGCACAAAAAAAATTTGATAAAACTTAAAAAACAAAGAAAAAGAATGGGTTGGGAATTTGGGGGAGACTGGACCCTTGCTAAAAATGTCCCTGGTCTCTAGGAGCCGAGTTTAAATCCATGCTTTTCTCCTTCTACAGCTTTACAAGCCTCAATGCTTCCCTTCACCTACAACGCCCACCCTGCATTTTGTTAGGCAAACATTTGCCAAATCCAATATAATAAGCACCCTTTCTATCTGAGCCCACTTCCCTGGCTTCAGAAACCAAGGACTGTGGGACTCAGTCCTGGCTGTTCTAAGGAATTCAGACCCTGGGGGCTGGGATTAAGCCCGGGCCAGTCTGGTTTCCTGTTGCCCCTCTGCTTGCTATAATGCAGACAACACAATGACTGGGGCCAAGAACTCTCTCTCCCTCCAGACGTCTCAATCTCTTCCTCCGAGGTGGCAGTGCCCTTACAATATGCTGTCTGTTCGTCTGGTCCAATTTTACACAAAGCCAGTATCTTTATTTAGTGGGCAGACTCTACTCTATTGATTGATGCTGTCAGCAGTGAGAACAAGTCAGGGAGTAATTCTGTAACTGCATGTACCAAAAAGTATAATTTCTCCTGCTTCCCCCCCCTCCTTTTCCCGTCTCCTTCATCCCACCTTTTCCTAGTTCTTTTAAATAAAAACACCAGCAGATCCTCAGCTCCAGCCCCTTTGCCCTCATCCCTGCCCCCACAGAGAAGCAGCCAAACCCTTCAGCTCAGTCCTGCTGCAGTTGTCAGCTATGAGCTTTTGGGTTCCTGGGAATGGAGACGGTGTGTGGTGCTTGGTTCACATATTAAATCAGCCCTCTGGCTCTGTTGGAGGACACAGTTATCAACTCCAACTCCAGAGAGTACAGTGACACCATTTGTCTGGTGTTTTACCGAGTGGCGGGGAACAGGAAGGAGAGAGATAGGAAGAAAGAAAGCTGATAACCAAGATTTCCAGACTTGTCCTGTCCCGGCTATCCTGGGGGTCAAGATGAAGCCGTAAGGAGGGACATCTTTATTCTTTATTCTTCGGGCCACCTTCCTCATTCCAGCCACTGTCTTCTTCCTCTCCCATTGGAACCTTGGGCTTGGACCCTCGGGTCCCTGTATCTGATAGATTTGCTTTCAATTTTTTTCTCCATGTGACTTCTGACCATCTCAAACCATTCCACTATACTTCCTTGTATCTCTATCCCCAAACATTTAGCACAGTGTCTGGCACATCATAAGTAAATACTTAACAAACTCTGTCTCCTTCTTATCTCTCTCTTCTCCCCTTCTCTCCTCCTCTTCCTCCTTCCCTCCCTCCCCCCTTGCTCTGTTTATCTCTCTCTCTTTCTCTGTCTGTCTGTCTGTCTCTCTCCTCCTCCTCCTTCCCTCACTCTTTATCTCTGTCTCTATGTGTATATCTCTTTTTCTCTGCCTCCCCCCTCTCCCTTTGTCTCTATTTTTGTATCTATCTGCCGAGGTCCTTTTAATGAAGCCATCTTGAACAATTCATCAGCAAAATAGTGTTTAATGAGGTAGAAATTATAATTTTTTTTTACAAACAATACCCTAAGATATGTATGTATGTGTGTGGCACTGGAAACCACAGGATGTTAGAGCTGGAAGAGACCTTGGGCCACAATAACAGGATGGTAAAGCTAGGAGGAGATCTTAGGGAATGGTTGATCCAGCTCCATCTTTTAAATGGTCAGAGTTTGTTGCCATCGGTTCCTTCTCAAGTGTGGCTTTTCTGAACTTGTGCAGATGATTGCAACCCTTTCAGTGGTATAACACTCACAGAAAGATCAATTCAAGTCAAACAGTTTAAGAAACATTTATTAGGCACTTGTTATATGCCATCACTGCTAGGCAATGGAGATGCAAAGAAAGGCAAAAAGAGAACCCCTGCTTCAAGGAACTTACATTTTAACAAGGGTGTCAAAATGTACATAAAATGATATGAAGTCGAACAAAGGCAAACTGAGAGGAGAAGGCATTGGGGGAGGAGGAACCAGGAAAGGTCACCTACACTTGAGGTTGTGAACAGTCTTGAAGGAATTCAGGGACACTGAGAGGTGGAGGTGAGAGGTGGAGCATTCCAGGTGTAGGGACCATTTGGTACAAAGGCATGGATGGAGATGGCAGATGCTTTCTCCCTCACTCTATCTCTTCTCTATGGGTATATCTCTTGTCCTCTGTCTCTCCCTTCTCCACAAGTAGGTCAGTGGTGCTGGAACATATATTGCATGGAGGAGTAGCAGGAGGTGTAAGAAAACTGGAAAGGTAGGAAGGGGTTTAAAATATCAAAGAAATAAATTTATATTTGATCCCAGAGGTGACAGGGAGCCATTGAAATCCCCTGAAATGAGGAGAGGATCTTGATGTGTAACATAGTCAGAACCTATGCCTACAGAAATCACCTTGGCATTTGTATGGAGGAGGGATTAGAGTGGGGAGAGACATGAGGTAGGAAGACATTTACAAGGCTATTGCAGTAGTTTTGGGGAAGGGTAATGGTGGTCACTAGCAGAGTGATTGGTTCTGGTTGGTGACCAACCAATTGTATGGCTGTGGGCAAGACTCTTCCCCAAAATGGACTTTAGTTTTTTCATCTATAAAATGGAGAAATTAGATTAAATGATCTTTAAGCTCCCTTCCAGTCTAATGTTTTGAATAATAATACAAGTATTATTAATACTCTTTAATTTTAATTAATTAATAATTAATAATAAGAATATTAATGTAGTGCTTTAAGATTTGCAGAGTGCTTTCCGTGTGTTAATTCATTTGATTCTCACTGCAACATTGAGGGAGATGCTATTATTATTTTCCTCTCACTATGGGAAAACTGAGGCTCAGAGAAGTTAACTGATTTGCCCATGGACACACAGCTAGTGAGCTTCAGAAGTAGGATTTGCACTCTTTCTGAGTCGAGTCTCACACTCCCCATCCAGTGTACTATCCAATTGCCCTGTTGATCTGCCTCTATTAATCAATCTAATCAAAGAGTACAGTGTTGGTAGTTTACTGACCTTTAAGAAGACTGGTGAATCTAATCTATAGCCAAACTAACTCTCATTAAATTGGGGCAGGGGGAGTCCTACATGCTGCAAACACAGTAATTCTTGCCAAATCACTCTCTAGTTTCCATTCATGAGCTGGGAACTCAGAGACTAAAATTTGCATACTAATGTCTGGAATTGACACTGTTCTTCAGGATTCTCCAAGTAAATGAATCATTCAAGAGATGTTGTGGACCAGAGTGTTTCTGTGCATGCATGATTGTTTGTATGGGAAATCCACAAGCCAGAGAATGAGTGACAACAATTCAGGTTTCTGTTAGTTATAAAAGAGGCAGGCTGGATCTTGCACACCAGGAGAACTGGAAATGGGCCCCAAAATGGCCACCTAATAGGCTATATTTATAGGTTAAGTTTCAGGAATTTGGGGACTAGACTTGGAATCAGAGAAACCAGTGTGGTTGAATCTTGTCTCTGACTCCTACTAGCTGTGTGACCCTGGGCTAGTAGTTTCTGAGCTTCTATTTCTTTATTTGTAAAATGGAAATAATAATACTTGCAGTAGGTACTTTGCAGGGTTACTATAAAGTTAAAATAACTTAATATATGTGAAGGGGTAAAGATGGGATGTAGGCACCTTATATTATGTAGGGAGAGATATATGTATATCCATATATAGAAAGTAAATACAAGTATTTGGTGAGGAGAGGGGGCATTAACTGCTAGGAGATCAGGAAATACTTCATGTAAAAGCTAGTATGTGAATTGTGAGTTTTTTAAAAATAGTATTTTATTTTCCAAAAACATGCAAAGATAGTTTTCAGCATTCACCTTTGCAAAACCTTGTGTTCCAATTTTTTCTTCCTCTCTCTCTCCTTCTTTTCCCTCCCCAAGAAAGCATGCAATTGGATATAGGTTAAATATGTGCAATTCTTCTAAACATATTTCCATATCTGTCATGCTGCACAAGAAAAATCAGATCAAAAGGGAAAAATATGAAAGATAAAAACCCCAAGCAAACAAACAACAAAAAGCTGAAAATACTGTAATTTGATCCACATCCAATCTCCAGAATTTTCTTTCATAATGTGGATGACACTTTCCATCAGAAGCCTATTGGAATTACCTTGAATCATTGTTGAAAAGAGTCAAGTCCAATATGAATTATGTCTTAAAGAAAACTAGGCATTCTAACATTTGGAGGCAAGGATGAAGTGAATTTTAAGCATGTGGGACAGAGTTAGAGAACAGGTCTTAGATCTACTTTTCTTGGCCCAGATGGGAAAACCAGGAATAATGGGAAGAAGTTATAGAGAGGCAAACAGCTTGATTTAAGGAAAAACTTGCTAATAAATTAGAGTTTTCCAAAAGTAGAAGAGTTGCATGAGGAGGCTGTAAATAATCCCTCTAATAAAACTTCTAGGTATGTAGTTAAAAAGATATCTACTCCAGATTAGATCAGATCAAAACTTCTTAAACTGTGGGGTCACAAAATTATGATTATCAGTAATTATAAGTGTGATTTGTATACTTATTTTATATACCTATATATACAGAGTCGGGTAAGAATTACTCTGGTGAAAAGGAGTCCTGAGTGGGAAAAGTTTAAGAAGCCTTGGTCTAGATAAGCATTGATGATCCTTACAACTTTGAAATGCTATAAGAATAACAACAAAAACAATGTTTATATTATTTTTATATTAAATTATTGTATATTTTATTATATTAAGCTAGCACTTTAAGATTTGCAAAGCAATTTACAAACAATATATCATTTGATCTTTACAACAACTCAGGAAGAAGATGCTATAATTATAATAAGATAACTATTCAGGCCTTCTTGACTCCAGATCCAGTGCTTTGTCCATATGCCACCTAGGTCCAGTCCTTATCATTTTATATATATTAATTAACTAGCTTTCTCTAAACACAAATTCTATGATTCAGTTAGGTCATAGAGTTTGTCTTAGCACAATGCTGGGCTCATAGTAGATGCTCAATAAATATATGTTTATTGATCGAATGGGATCATTTACAAATTTTGCTTGAAGTGGAGCCCCACTCTGGGTCTCCGTTACTTTATCTATAAAATGAAGGGGTTGAATTAGATTTACCACAAGGATGCTTCCAGCTTTAATCTATAATCCTACAAACTGTCCTTTGGGGAAACAGTTCCTATATTCTAATTGAGTGTCATCATTGCTCCATCTGGCATCAGGAGACATTCACAGTTCTACAACCTTTGACTTGCAATCCTTTCTCCTTTACTCATCATCAACACTGAACTGACGCTGAGATGGACAGTGTGTTTTCTAAGGGAGTCTGAGGCTCACAGAAGGCTGCCTTTTATCACCATGATGCAAATGACTCCCTTTAACCTTTTTCCTTTACACTGGGTATATATTTCCAGAAAACATCACTAACATCCAATAAAAGGAAATGATTACAGGATCCATTTAGGAAGAGGATACAACATAGACCAGTTAGCAGTTGGAGATGATTAAATAGTGAGTTTTTGAGAGCTCCAGCTCTTAGCAGAGGACATTTGTTTGCACACTCTTGCTTGATATGTTGCCCTTTATAAGTCAGAGGTTAGTATAGCTTGTTCTATGGACCAATAGGTTGAAATTAAATAATCTCAATTGAAGACAAAACAAAAGAATAATAAGGAAGTGGAATAGAGTCCATAAACCATTTTATTGATTTCTTATCAGCTGGAAAGGCCCATAAATATCCAATTCACTCACTACAGACAGGAATGATCATAAGGGTTTTAAGACAGACACTATCACGAGTCTTTCTGTCCATCAGGACAGTTTTTGTGAACTCTTAAACCCCTCTGGCACTCCTCTTGGGACAAATAGAGACCATCAGCATAGCACCGGTGTCCTAGAAAAAAAATCGAAGATTCTTCAAATTTAAGGAAAAAGCTGGTGTTTCTCAAAAATGTGTATTGACAGAAAGAAAGCTTTTGCAAGGCATTACCATCTGTTCTTTTGGTTTGATCCATTTTTCAGACTTCTTGTGACCAAGATGATCAGATTAAATAGGAAGATGGTGACTTCTTTTGGTATTCTGGGTTAATTGCCTTCCTCCTCAAATATCTGGTTAATATCAAGTTGGTCCTCAGTTGAAATTGTTCCCTCAAGGTTAAATGATGTAGTTCTGAAGAGTTGGGGAAAACAAAAGCAAACCAGAACGAGAATGACTTAAATAGGCAGTTCCCCCCCCCCTTTTTTTTCCTCTCCAGCTTGAAGAATCCATGTTGGTTTAGTAAAGTTGGTGTCCATAACTCTGGAGCAGCTGGTCTTATTTCATAAGTGTACAGACTGTCCATACCAGCCAAGACAGCCTGCTAGATGTTCTCTGCACACATCACTTCCATTCACTACCTTGGGTCTTTGCAGAATTTTTCCAGATTTGTGGGATGCACAAATCTTTCTCATTTTCTGCCTAATAGACTTAGTAATTCAGATACTGTCTCTTACAGGAGACCTTTTCTCATTCTTTCCCTGCCCTTTCTTTCCTATTACTACTTGCTCCCTTTTGAAATTATCATAAACTTCATATTTACATAATTGTGCATATGTTATATCCTATCCCTACCACACAATCTTCCTCACTCTCCAGAAAATAAGGTCCTTGAAGGCAGGGTCTGTTTCCCTTTTTGTTTTTACCTCCTCCCCACCCCATTATGTAGTACAACGGCCTAAAGAGAGGAAGCACTTAAGAAATGTTTGTTGAATTGATAATATAATAACTTGCTCTGGACTGTTCACCTGTGTACTGTCTGCTCATCGATTTGAGCAATCCAAGACCATGCTCTGCTTGAATACTTCAAGGATCGGTGATTTCATCTGTGTGTGTGCGTCATGCAACTGTCCCAGCTGCACACACCCTATGCCCTGGGTCATACTGTACCCAAACCAGACTAGGAGGAGCTCAGCTCCATGATTTACATAAGTGATGCCAACCGGATTAATAGCCTCTCAACCCTACTCTTTCCTGCTGTTCTAATGGCTGAGGGACCCAGGGCACAAGACCCCAGGTCACTTTCACAGTCAGGGTTCAAGATTGCCATGCACTTACCTGTCATCTAGGGGTGGGGGGAAGGAGGGGAAAAATTTGGAACAAAAAATATTTTTGCAAACATCAATGTAGAAAAATAACTCATATGTTCTGTAAATAAAAAGCTTTAATTAAAAAAAAAGATTGCTATGCACTAGGACTTACCATGATTTTCTCTCTCCTCTACCTTGAATTCTTTCTTGACCCATTTATTTTCACTCTCTTTTTTCCAAGTTCCCTATTACAGTATGGAAGAACCTATGTTTTTTTTTAAATACTTTTTTCTGATCTAGTCTTTTTCTGTTTAACTGACTATTCCCTAACTTTGTCCTCTCCTCTGGCTGGATATCTCTCTTTCCTATACTGCTTCTACTTCTCTCTCTCTCTCTCTCTCTCTCTCTCTCTCTCTCTCTCTCTCTCT
>JAJPUD010002362.1:15329-81296 GCA_023553655.1 Myrmecobius fasciatus
CCTTCTTCTTTTCTTTAAAAAAAAATCTTTCCTGCCTTCCATGCCCCCTTTTTACTAATCTCATTTCTGGATCTTTAATTTTGCAGGCTTCAAGGTTCATAGGCTCATGATTTTGAGCTAGAAAGGACCTTAGAGGTCATTAAATCCAACTCTCTCATATAACAAATGAGGCCCAGAGAGGTGGATGAATTTGCCAAGATTGTATAGTGAATAAGTGTCTGCAGTGGGATTTGAACTTTACAGCAGCCCAATGCTGTTTGATACCTTCTTGCTCTGTTCTAAATTGAATAGATCTACTTGAAAGGAATCCTTCCTTCTCTATAAAATAATGAAGGAAGAGAAATCAGGACCTCTGAGTTGAAGGATTTACTCTAACTTGCCTGAAATATGGACCCAGGAGATCCTTTGAAGGATTGGTATACACATAGACCAAATCCTGGTAGCAGATTCTCCTTGGACCATCAGGGAATTCTTTCTGCTTTGGTATGAAAGATCATCATGGCAGGAGCTTCCTTGAAGGAATGCCTCCTCATTATATTTCTTCCTTCATCTTTTCATCTCCACTTTGGAGGTGTCCAGTGGGAATCATTTGACAAGCTACCTAAATTTGGAAATATTAATCCTGGAACCATTGTCAAAGGGGGGTGTCACCAGGCTATCCTAATACCCTTTCTTTGTTGTCATAAAATTATAGGTTATGGGGTGAAAGGGACATTTGAAATCTCCCAATCTCTCATTTTATAGATAAGAAACTGAAATTCAAAAAGGATAAATGATTTTCCTAGGATGACAGCTGGGATTTGAAGCCAGGTCCTCTGATTCTATTGCTTTTTTTGGGGGGGTGTTAATTAACTAGTTAATTAATTTTAAAAGTCATACATGTACATTCATCTTTTTGTTTTTTAAGCTTTGCCATGCTGCCTCCCTGACATGGGCTCCTTTGGGCATTTCCTGTTAAACCTCATAACTTTCCCTTAAGCACCCCCAATTAAAGGGCCTATTGCTTACAGCATTAACTGGTTAACCTTATATACTGCAAAGCTCCTGACTCTCCCAAAGTCAGTTCTCTCCCTAAAAAACATGTGGACTCATGCCTCCTGCGGAGCTCCTGAGTCACTGCTCCCTTCTTTTCTCCTCCTCTACTTCACAAACTCCTGTGCACTTGAGGCAAACCCTAACTGTTGGAAGTTATACTTCCTGAACCACACCCAGTCAGTTTCTATCCTCTGAAATGTCAGTCGGAAGTTTTCTACTTCTGGGAGCGGCTGGCAGTTGCCCCAGGAGCATCGAAGCTCTTTCCTTAGTGAAATGTACTCCTGCAACTAGGACAATGGATTCTTCTCCCATCTATGCAGATTCTAACTTCTCTGTGCCTTAGACTGACTGAGGGTCTCTGTGGCTAAAAAAAATATCACCCTGTGCCCAGTTTAGTGATGAATCTCCTTGAAAATAGCTAGCTGTTCTTCAGATGACAGAACAGGAGGGGTTATCCCTAGGTAGAAAACTTTATCATTAGTTAGAGCCTGTGTTCTCTGGCAGAGTCTTTAATTTTTTAAAAAAGTTATTTATTTATTTATTTTTTAACATTTTGAGTTCCAAATTCTTTCTTCCCACCCATCCCTGACCAACCCACTGAGAAAGCAAGCAAAAGGTTATCAATTACCTATGTGAAATAATGTAAAAATATTTCTATATTAGTCATATTGCAAAAAATAAAAATGAAAAAAATAGAGAAAATTATACTCTATTTGCACTTAGAGTCCATCAGTTCTGTCTCTCAAAATGGATAGCATTTTTTTTTTATCCATGAGTCCTTTGGAATTGTCTTGGATCACTGTATTAATCAGAACAGTCAAATCTTTCACAGTTGATCATTATCGTAACATTGCAGTAACTATGCATAACGATGTCCAGGTTCTTCTTGCTTCACTTTGCAACAGTTCATCTACAAATTGCTATGTTTTTTTCCCCCTAAAACCATTCCGCTTGCCATTTCTTATAGCATAGTAGCACCCCATCACAATCATGTGCCACAGCTTGTTCAATCATTCCTCAATCGATGAGCAGCCCCTCAATTTCCAATTCTTTGCCACCATAAAAAGAACTATTATACATATTTTGTACATATAGCTCATTTTTCTTTGATCTCTTTGGAATATAGCCTTATGGTGTTACTGTGTCAAAGGGTATACATAGTTTATAGCCCTTTTGCATAGATCCAAGTTGTTTTCCAGAATGGTTGGACTAGTTCATGACTCTACCAACAGTTCAGAAATTTATCTATTTTCCCTGTCAGCATTTGTCATTTCTGATAAATGTGAGAGGGTATCTCAGAGTTGTTTTAATTTGCCTTTCTTTAATCAATAGTGACTTAAATAATTTTTTTCATAACTATGGATAGCTTTGATTTCTTCTTCTGAAAACTGCCTGTTTTTAGCCTTAGAACATTTATCAATTGGGGAATGGTTCTTATTTTTATAAATTTGACTCAGTTTCTTATGTATTTGAGAAATAAGACCTTTATCAGAGAAATTTTAAATTTTTTGATATTACTTGTCTATGGTACTTTAAAAAAATTTTTTTTAGCAAAATGTAGTTTCCCTGATAGGTTTTTAAAATTAGATCTATTTTTGCTTTTGCTTTGTCTGAGATCATGATTGATACCCAATTGGCAGAATCTTTAGGAAAGCAGTATCATTTCCACACCATAATGAAGTGGAGAAAGGCAATTCACTAAGTAGGCTTCTTTTATCTCTATCCTAATGTGTTTGACAATATGGACCATCTTGATCCTTTAATTTGGAAAGGTCTAAATTAAAGGCAGGTGTTAAAGCTCTCTGAGCTTTAATTTGTACCAGCTGGGCAGAGACTATACTCTTCAGGCCTTGAACACATCTATTGCCCTTTGAACCACCCATAATCTCTCAATCTTCCCCCTTGCTCCTTCTTTCCTGTGCATCTGGAACTCATTCATGTGAGCCTGATGTAGTGAGAAGAACATTGAACTTGCATCAGAACCTAGAGGTTTTAAACTCTGACCTTTTCAGCTTTTTACCTGTGTGATCTTAGAGGGACCTTTGCTTCAGTGTGTCTCAGTTCTTTCAATATGTAAAATGCATACATGGTTGTTCTAGATCAGAGGTTCTTAAACTGGAGTCCATGAATTTAGAAAAAAATTATAATAGCATTTCAATATAGTTAGTTCCTACGTATTTTATTTTATTTATTTAAAAATGTTATTTTGATAGGGGGTCCATAGGATTCATTATATGGCCAAAGGGGTCCATGACAGGACTGATCTGGTTGAATTCCAGTCCTGTGATCTCATAACATCTATGATGCTATAATATTCTGGCCCTCTCCTCCTTGATTTGCCAAATGATTCTAGGTTTTAGGAAAATATGAATCACTTTCAAGAAGAGAGCACACTATGATTCTTGGGAGAGGATGTGTCAGATGTAAGAGTTCATTGGGTTTTCTTCTATTTGGTATATTTCTAATCTTCATTCACAATCTTTTTCTACCTTCCTAAGCTTTACTCTTATATGCTTTCCCATGGCTGATCTCTGAAGATCACCCATATTCTCCTCTTTCAACTAATATCACCCTGAGAGAAAAGACAGAAGTCTGGAGAGGGACCATGGTAATTACAGGGACCTCATGGTGGTTCTGGGGGTTTTATCAATAACAAGAAGGAAGCCTTAAATTTATGTAGGGTTTTAAGGTTTACAAAATGCTTGCTTGCCACATGACAGCCCTATGAGGTAGGTAGCTCATGTGCCTTTTTTTATATTTGAGGAAACTGAGGCCCACAGAAATAAAGGAATTTGCCTAAGACCACACAGCAAGCAAATAACAGAGTCTGATTGGATGCCTTGGTTTTTTTCTTCTGTCTCCACATCCGGTTCTTTCCTTGCTATATCATGCTGACAATGAAGGTTATTTTACATTTTCACCTTGATTTCTAGCTTCATAGATTCCTCAGTCTGCTTCCATTTCTTGACTTTTCCATATTTCTGTTACAGTATGAGATGCTAATTAAGTTAAGTTGAGGGTTTTTCTGGGCAGTGGATGCTCCTTATTCAAGTTCAAATGTCAATCTGATCCCCAGAAAGAGTTATGAGGAGATATTCTCCTTTGCAAAGGTGGAAATGGGCATAGGTATGGAATTTTGAATGTAATTTTAGACTTTCCCAACATTGTTGAACTTTGGCACCCTTCTTTTAAAATTTTTTCTTCTTTATCATAAAGGATGGCTCTCTGGGAGAGGGTGAAGGAGGGATGTAGTGGGAAATGTAGGTGATGTAAAAACAAAAGATAAGTGATAGGGACTAGAACTGTGGTCACTATATTAGGATAGTTAACTCCTGGGTGAGGAAACTCAATCCAAACTCTACCAATATAGATCAGTACCTTCTCTACAATTTATAGTTTGAAAGAATTGCCTAAAGAAGTAATATCAAACTAAAACAGAAATGATAGCTATTAAACTATACATGAAGATCCCAGCAGGCTGCAAATTTACTTATAAAACCATATATTAACATTATCTGTGTTCTATTATATTTTATTTATTTTGCTAAACATTTCCCAGTTACATTTTAATCTGCTTGGCCTGCACTGGGGAGTCTGCAGGATGCATATTTGCCACCTCTGGTCTATAGCACTGAGAGGTTAAGTGACTTGTCCTGGATCACACAGCCAGTGTGTCCGGAGGTCTTTCTGGCTTTGAGGGCCAGCTTTCTATTCATTAGGCACTCTGAAAAGAAATCAATAAAAAATTATTTAAAAAAAAAAGTGGGCCTGGAAAGATACTTCCAACTAGCCTTTTCTACATAAAAGAATGCAGAGTCAGACCTGCTGGTTTTAGGCTTCACCACTACCACCATCATTAAACATTTTGGTATCTTTCTTCTGCTGTAGGTGGCTGTGTGATTTGCAGTTATTTTTCAGTCCAGCTGTGAGTTTTCTGCCCAGGTGGTCTGTCAAATCTTTCCATTTCTGCTTTACTTCCCTCACCTCAGACCATAATGACATGGCACTACTGCCCGACTGGAGCTCTCAGACCCATAAATCTTTTCCTAACATCTCCCTGAAGAAAAATGTGATATTTTCTTAAGTTTAAGGCAGCTGCCACCCTTCTTTATGAGGTGATGGGCAGTGGAGAAGGGGGTGTGTGTGTGATGGGGCCTGAGTTTAACTTCCTTGGTATCCTGACAAGAGGGACTGAGTTAGGAGCCAGACAGTTGTTTTATGCTAGTCTTATGATGGGTTTGGGGGAGTCATTCATTACCTTCTCCCTTAAATCCTCTTGAACATAAAACCAGAAGACGAGGAAGAACTGATCTTTTTTGTTGTCCACAGATGTAACTTCCAGTTAAGTATTTCCTTCCCACATTTCCCTTAAACCTCTTCAATCCAAATAGAATAATACTGGCACAATCTCTCTGGGCCTTGGTTTCCTCATCGAAAAAGTGAGGAGATTGGTTTAGATGACCTGGGAGGTCTCTTCCTTTTCCAACGTTCTGTCTTTGATTCTGGTTTGGATAGTCTGTATCTTAGCGTTCCTTCCCAATTTTAACTTTCTATGCTCTTATGTCCTTTCAAGCTCTGATAGTCTATAATGTAGTTGAAAAAAAAAGTGCCTCCATCTCCACACAAAGCAAAAGATGCACCTCATACTACCTATGATCAGTTTAGCCCAGTGCCCAGCACATAGTATATGCTAATAAATGTTTGTTTTATTTTGTTTGGGGCACGAATACAGAAATTGATTAAAGGTTATTAGACTTAGTTGGAGACTCAGTTTCTCCATGGTCACTCCAGGCTCACCCTTTGCCCAACTGGCCCAGAACCACCACTTGCCAGGCATTTCCCAGGTTTTTCCTCACTGCCCCTTCTACAGTCTTTCTGTACCTTAAAACCTATAGAACACAAGGGTAGTGGCTCCAGTTGATAAAATAAACAGAAAGTGTTAATCAACCGACATTATTTCATATCACTCTAAAGTCTCCAAAGAGCTTCCTTCACAAAATTTCTGTAATAGCTAAATAGGGCATACTTTATTATTCTCATTTTATAGATGAGAAGACTACAGCTGTGAGAGGTTCAGCCATTTGTCTGTGATCATATGTACCTGAAGGTGTGTAAGGTGGCAACCAAAGGCAGGTCTGCAACCCCCGGTCCAACACACCATTTCTTATGGGACATTGCCTCTCCATCTACATGTTGTGACTCTTAGGTAGGAATAACTGTGCTATATGAGGCCTAGAAAACTCTCATACGTGATTTTGGACCTTAAAGAGCTAATAATTTAGTAGGGGAGACAGGACACATATATGGAAAAATGTGAATAAGACAAGCCTCAAAAACCAACATAATGCAAGAGCTGACATAAGGCAGTATGTGACAAATCAGAAATGTTGACAATAAGTGGTTGGAGGTCAATAGAGAACCAGATTACAGATAAAATCATAGTTCTAGGCCTGGAGGATACCTCAGAAGCCATCTTGTTTAACTTCTTTGTTTTTCAGATGAGAAAATGAAAACTCAAAGAGCTCTAGGTCACAAAGCTAATAAATGGTAGAGTCAGAATTTATACTCAGGTCTTCTGACCCCAAATCCAATATTCTTTTAGAGTATTATCTTGGTCATATAACTCTAGAATTGGAAAGGATCAGATTTTGAACTGAGAAGACCCTTGGAAGCCATTGAGGTCAACCACCACATTTTACAGATGAGGAAACTGAGGCACAGAGAAGCAAAATGACTTAGCCAGAGTCACACAGTTGAAATAGGATTTAAATTCAGTACTTCTGGTTTCCAAGTCTGTCACTCCACCCATTGTGTTATCTATCCACAAGTCTAACTATTAGAAATAGTCTAGTTTAACCCTAATTACCCATCCTACCTCACCAGATTTTTTTTTTAAACAAATAAGGAAAGTGTTGTCCAGAGAGGTTAGTGACTGACAGAATTGAGATTTGAACGAGGTTATTCTCCAATGATCTTTTGACACTGTAGGGTTCTTAGTCTGAGGTATATAAACTTATAAATATATTTTGGCAACTATATTTTAATAAAATTAATTTCTTTTGTAATTCTATGTCTTTTGTTTTATGCATTTAAAAACATTATTCCATTAAGGAGCTCCTAATCTTCACCAGTTTGCCAAAGGGGTCAGTGACTCACAAACAAAAGGTAATAATGTCATACTGCCTTCAGTCTAAGTAAGATATTTGGCTTATAGTAGTACAAGAAGGCTTCATGTAGGAGCTACTGGGGTAGTCCTTGCAGAACAGTAGAGGAAGGTAAGTTGGTATAAAGAAAGCAGGAACTTAATCCCTGATAAGAGGAACCATTTCTTCAAAAGAATTAAGGCAGCAAAATGTAAGGCATGCTGATAGAATTTTCAGCAAGCTTCAGGCAGATCTCCTGCTTTCCTCTAATGGTCTTGGGGCTGCCTCAGTTTTTCATTTTGCCTGGGAAGGGAGAACTTAATGAATGTTTCTTCTAAGCCTCATCCCAGCATTGGGTGAGGTCCAGGGCTGTAGGTTAAGTGCTATTTTGCTGGAAGGCTGTGGTAGAGCTGAGACATTCTAGAATTCTACTCATTATCTTTTGTTATTTCAAGATGTATATTTGTCTAGCTATCAACAGCTTAAGGCCCCCCAAACTTTCAGGTGGGGTCTATAATCAGGACAAAATGTGGACTATACCAAAGCCATAGTTCATCCAATCACATAGTTAGCTATTTCTCATTCTTTACACACCTTTATCCCAAAGAATTTATTATTCATAGAAAACTCAGAGTTCTTTGTCTCCCCATGACAACAGACATTAGAAACTGAAGACTGTAGATGTCTAGAGTTGGGAGGAAACGTAAAGATTATCTAATTCAACTCTCAATTTACAGAGAAAAAAAACTGATGCCGAGGAAGAATGAGTGTATTGCCCAAGGTCATTCAACTAATAAGTAGGAAGAATTCTGAACCTAAGCCTCTGAGTCTAGCACACTTCTCAGTTATGTGACTTCCTTTGATGAATTGTATAATATATATGCATATGTATACATATATATATAGATGTACATGTGTGTATATATACATATACATATATATATATACACATACATACATACAAACAAGATCCCTAGGAATAGCAATACTCCTAAACTATCAGTCTTATTTCTAGCCCAGCCCTCCCAGTCATCATCTGAGGAAGAAATTCCTCTGGAGAGGGAGCCAGATATATCCTCAATCTCCAGCCAACTTTCTATCCATGGGGCAGGTAAGTTAACTTTGATGAATAAACTAGGTACCATTGAGGAAAGACATCCATCATTGTAAGAATCGAGCTCTGTAGAGATTCCACCTAGCAAAAATAGCCTCCTGCAGATATCTATTAAAGATTCGGAAATGAGAGTTATTGCCACCAAAGTCCTTGGCACTGCCAAATGCTTAAACACCAGAAACTGATATAATTTTATAAATAGAAATGACATTAAAGACGAAGTATTAACATTTACTATGCCACTGTACTCTAAGGACTACGGGACCTTTCCATCTGACTTATAACTCAAACCTTCCATGTGTGTTATCTCTCTCAATAGAAGGTGAGCTCCCGGAGAGAAAAGATGTCGTAATTCCTTATTTGTACTCCTAGCTCTTAGCCCAGAGATTTTTCACATAGTAAGCACTTAATATTAGTTTTTTCATTCATTCAAATATATTGTATGTATATGCCTATGTATATCTAGCACATATACATATATACACATATAGATCTGCATATATATAGTATATATAAAAAACACACACCAACACACACACACACACACACACACACACACACACACACACAGGGGTTTTTTAATCTTCTCAGTGCCCAGAATGGTGCCTGTCACATGGAAACTGTTTAATACCTGCTTGAATGATTAATTATTCTACTAGAAGACCATTTAATTGTTGCCTTTAGTCTACTGGATTTAAGAGAGATCTCTGGAATGATCTCATTGGATGACATGCAGCAAAATGATATTTATGATATAAAGGTAACCAAGAATCAACTATATATTGCTTGAAGCAAAGAATGATTTTAGGTCAAATTAATTTACTGTATTATCATGATATCTCCTGGAGTAAGAGCTGATGGCAAAGAACAGCTCTGCGGGCTAGCTGCTTTGATCCTTTTTTCCACTTTCTAAAGTATGTAAAAAATAGATCCCAGAATATCAGAACTGGAAGGAGCTTAGAGATCAACTATTCCAAACCCCTTAGGTTACAGATAGAAGAATTGAGGCAGGGGGAAGAACATGATTTGCACTAGGCCACATGGAATATTAGTGGCTGACTGGGACTCCAACCCAGGGCTCCTGACTTCCAATGCAGCAATTCATCATGCCATATCTTTATTGTATGTATACTTTTGCTTTTATCAAAAATATTACCTCTTACCACTACCACTAGTTCTGAGAGAGTAGGGACTACTATGTTCACCTTTGTATCTAACATCTTCAACCACTTACTCTAGCATCAACCACAGTACATACAGATGATGCTTTTTACATTTTTGATCTGTGTTGTTGAGTTATGGAAGAGGTCCCTTAGTACAGGAAAAAAAGTAATGGACTTAAAGGGATCAGAGGACCTAGTACCAATCTCACTTCTGTTTCCTACCATATCTGTAACTTTGGACAAGTTACATAAAACCTCTCTTGGCCTTAGCTTCAGGTGTTATGCTCAAGTCATCTCTAATTGGCTTCCAAGATCTAATCATCTATTTTCAATATGAGCCTTTGCATCTAAGAAATTGCAAAGGCTGTATATAAATCAGGACTTGATTTTTAGACTTAAGAAAATGATGGAGAAAATGTTAGTAATATATATTAATCTTCAAAGTATGTGGAACATACCCCCTCCCACCTCCACCAATGAATCAATGTTAAACATTTACCAGCACATTCCTGTTCAGTTTTTTCATCTGTGAAAATGGAGGTGGTTGATTAAATACCTCTAAGATCTTTTCTAGAAGTAGATCGGTAATCATGTCAAACAATGAAGGATAATAGACATGGTGATGAATTTGGAATAACTTGATCTGGCTTCAAATCTCACTATCTATGCTACTTTGGTCAAGTCACCTAACATTATTGAACTTCAGTCTCATCTGTGAAAGTAGGATGAGGATAGAGAGAGGAAGTGGACTAGATTTTCTCTATAGTTCTGATCAATTCTAAGTCTATGGCCCTATGACTCTATAACCTTGGTGGCCTGGTGTATTAGCTTCTACTCCATAAATCTTATGGACCTTAGTAATGCCCCCAAATAAGAAATTTGTGTAGCTCAATTTTGATAGGGCCCTTAAGAGTGATACACTAGGTAATGCTGACTGCCTTAAACTCCAGGGAACCTTCAACTATGAGCTAGACATATTCTAGACAGGTTCAGATGAAATATAAGTCTAGGACAAGGAATCAGGACACTTGGGTTCTAATCACAGCTCTACCACTAACTCATTTGGGCAAGTCACTTAGCCACTTTGGCCCTTGGTTCCTCATCTGCAAAATGGGAATACTTGCTCAATAATAATATTACTCTTACAGTGTAACTAATACAGAGGAGTACATGTGATAGGTGCTGTAGAAATAAATTGCTTATTAAATGCCTGATGTTCATTGGAAGGGAATCTGGGCCTAATTTTTCCAGAATACTGAAACTCGTCTGAATATATTCATTTCTTGTCTCTAAATCATTAATTTTCACTGTTTAATGCTTAATATGGGCACAGCTCTGGACTAGGAGATGTCTAAATGTAGCTGGGTATAGAGTGGGGGAAAGTATCTTTCATAAGAAATTGAAGTCAGAGGTACCAAGTACTCTTAGTATTGCCTCAAAATATATGTATAGGTTATTTCCATCACTCACCAGATTAAAAATAGTCATGCCTTAGCTAATTGTTTTTTTTTTTCTAAGGAGCAATGTTGTCCTTTGAGAAGTATATAGTCTTGTTTTTTTTTTTTTTTTTTTTTGTCATAGGACATGTGACTTCCCTTCTGTGGTTATCCTCAATTTTCTCATCTGCAAAATGAAAAGGTTTGGCTGGATGAGCTCTATGGTCTCTTCCAATTCAAACATTTTATGTTCTAGGGCTTCTTCCAGCTCTAACATTCTAGGATTCTGTGATCTAAATCCCTTCCTCTGAGGCCAAAGTTCTCTATGTATCCAACTTGCCAAGTTCCTGGGATGAAGTTGAAAGTCAGTCTAGTTATGAAGGGCCCAGAAACCTCTGAGGGAGGAAGGGGCAACAAATCTGAGGTGTTATTCTTAAAAAAAAAAAGAAAGAAAGAAAGAAAGAAATCTTCCCATACATCTGGTGCTGTCCCTGAGGACTGATTAATTTCTCTTTCATCCAAAGGGCTGGGTCAGCTGGGAATATTATAGGTTAAAGGTCAGCCTTGAGGTGATAGATGTTTGTATAACCTCTGCCTCCAGCCCGGGCTCTGAGTCTTACCCAGCCTATGCACACTGAATGGCTTTCCCAAGTGTGCTCAGGACAGGAATTCACTCATTTAAAGTGAGATGATCTAAGTTCAAATCCAAATCCAGGTTTTGTCACTTGTTACTTGTGTGATCTTACATGAGCTACTTATCCTTTCTGGGTCTCAGTTTTCTCATCTGTAAAATGAGGCAATTGAACCAGAGGTAGCTAGTTGGGATAATAGACACTGTTAGATTAAGACTCAGGAAGATTCAAATGGAAATAATGCCCCTGATACTAACTTTATAAATTTGGACAATTGCTATTACTTCAGTTTTTCCAAATGTAAAATGGGGAGAATGATAACACCTACTTTCCAGGATTGTGGTGAGGCTTAGTTGAAATAATATATGTAAAATGTCTTATAAATTTTTATGTGCTATGCAAAAGGTAGCTGTTATTATTGGCTATTATTGCTGGTTTTGTCATTAGCCCTCCCATCTTGAAATTTTAAATCATAAAACCCTAAATCAGGAGGACAAATGAAACAGATCTAGGTTTACATTTCACAGTTCTACTTACTCAATATGTGAGTCTTACTTTCCTCTTCTGTAAATTCAGGGGAAAGCAGAGTGCTGGACCTGGAGTCAGGTAAAGAGGAGTCCAAATCCTCTCTCAGATACTTACTATGTGATAAATCACTTAAACTCTTGAGTGACTCAGTTTCCTTATCTATAAATTAGCAATTTAGAGTGTACTATTTCACAAGGTTATTATGAAGGTCAAATGAGATAGCATGTTGCTGGTATGCTATACAAAACTTACAATATGATGATGATAATGATGATGATGATGATGATGATAATTAGTTATCTCTAAACTACTTCCACTCTTAATCCTAAAATTTTATCTGGGGGAGGGGGAGCATTCCACCCTAAAGGTACTGAACAGAGCTCCAGATAAAAGCGAGTAAATCAATTATGGGGAAAAGAGAAAAGAAAAATGGGACGTGGTCTTTCTCTGTGTTGGCAAACACTCCTCCCCTTCCCAACCCGTTCTGCCCCTCATTCCCCCCACCACCTCCGCCAAGATGCTGATGAATAGATGATTCTGAGTTGAAATCAAAGGTGCCCTGCCCTTAAAGAAAGGGGAACAATTAGGCATTTAATTTGGCCTGGCCCTCTCCAGCATCAGGGTCCTTGTGTTTTCCCCCGTGCCTGTTCTGACCCTCCGCCCCCGCCCCTCCTCCCAATTCCCTTGAGGATTGGCAGCCCCCAGTGTAGTTCCGAACAGCTCAGCTCAAACGGATACTGTTTTCCAACAATCCCATGAGTGTCGAATTTTAATGTAACCTTCCTCTATTGTTCCCCGCTGCCCGCAGCCCGCAGCCCCCTAGCCAGCCCCCGGCTTGGCCCTGTCTGAGGTCCCCGCTCCCCCTGCGCCCCCCCTCCAGCCCCCGGCTCATTTGCACAAAAAGAACACAGAGTACCCACTCAGCAGCCCACCTTGAACAAAACACTCCAGGCCTCTAGAAAGCGGCAGAAGGGCTAATCAGGCAGGCACTGCGCTGCGCTAGTGCATCGGTTGTTTGGCATAGAAATAGGCTGTCTGGCCACAGCTATGAGGTAACGTCTGGCTTTTTTGCCAAGCTGCAGAACTAGTCAGACACTCCCTGGGACAACATTTCTTCAGGAAAAAAAAAAAGAAGAGGAGGAGGATGAAGAAGAGGAAAAGAATAAGATAGGCAGCAAGCAAAGGTCTAACAGAAGCTTCTTCCTCACTTCCCTGCTCACATCGGAGCGCCCAGAACTGGATAGTTCCGGAGATTGTGAATTTCAGCATTGATTTCCAGTGGGGGAGGGCAAATGGGTGGGGGAAAGGAATAATAATCTTTGGCAACAGAAATAGGTTTCTTGACAAAGCTCTCCCCGTCCCTTACGCTTCTTTCTCTTCCCCCCCCCCCAGGTTCTATATATCGGCTTTTCTTTCTCCTTCAGAATTCAACTTTTGCCCTAGTCTATTTTGGAAGTCCCAGAAATGGAATAAAAAAAATAGCATCATAGAGACCCACCTGAATCTGTGGTTCCTTTTCTACAGCTACGAAGTCCCGGGAAGGATTTTTTCTTTCTTTCTTTCTTTTTTTTAACCAGATGAGACTGGTGAGGGCCATGCTTTGAAAAGAGAGAAATGAAATATACATTAAATTATAATAAAGGCATGAAAGCCCCAAAGTAAAATTTGCTTTGGTTTCCAGCCATTTGTTTATTTTAATTCAGTCTAATTACTAACTCCAAATGAAAATAACAATCTGCCAAACTATGGAGCTGGACTGAGGTTCCCTTTAGCTGTAACATACTAAACTTACATAACCTGAATATTAAAGAAAATTATTAGCGAAACAGGCCTGGTACTAGATACCTATGCCTGGGAGGTGAATTCTTAATCAAATAAAGAATAGAGGTAGTTAAAGATGATCAAATAATTTCAAATACAATAAATTCAAAAGATTTTGCATGAACAAAATTGATGCAGCTAGAATAAGAAAGGAAGTGGGCACTGGGAAAAATGCTTACATCAAATATCTCAGATAAGGGTCTGATACCCAAAGATCTATAGGCAACTTAAAGAAATATAAATCAAAAGTTATTAAATAGTCCAAGGATATGACAATTCTCAAAAGTTGCAAATTATTAATAATGAATGAGTCATATCATTAATATTGAGAGAAATACAAGTCAAAACAACTCTGAGCTTTGACCTCACACCCAGAAAATTGGCATAGCTGACAAAGGCAGAATTAGTTAATGATGGAAAGGTTGTGGAAAGACAGGTATTAAAATGCTCTTTGGTAACACTGTGAATTCATCCAAACATTTTAGAAAATAACTTGAAATTATTCAAAAAAAGTGACTAAAATGTCCATATTCTTTCCCCCAGAAACTCTAGTTTTGGTCAAAGTCCCTAAAGAGGTCAATAATAAAAAGAAAGAGTACATATAGGTAAAAAAAATCTGTAACAAAAAAAATTCTTTTGTAATAGCAAAAAAACTGGAAACAAAGTAGATACCTATTGTTGAGTAACAAATTATATTCATGCACCATATATACTATAAAGCATGAGAAAATTTGCATTAAATGATACAAAGTGAAATGAACCTGGAAAAGAACGACATGACAATTTTTTAACAATGTAGATGGAAACAAGAACACAATTGAAACAGAATGATTTCAAATTATAATTATCATGATTGAACCCTAAATGAGAGATGAAAAAATAATTCCTTCTCTTCTTTGAGTAGTGGAGAAGGGATTAGAGGTAGGAAACAGTAAAGATAACATCAGATTCCCTCTTTTTATTAATGCTTTGTTTCTTACAATTCCAAAGTATCCTATGTATCCCTCTTCCTTGATAGCCATGTCATATGATATGAGAGGAAAAAAAAATTCAGCACAACTGATGATACATTGAGAAAGCCCCCAAACATGTGCAATGTGTAATATCGGTGAACCTCCCACCTCTGCAAAGAGGGAGATGGGGTATATCTCCTTATATCTCTTCCTTTGAGTCCTTTATAATTTTGTTACATTTACTTTTGATTTTTTGGTATGTCATTGTTGTTTCCATTTAAATTGTCATGGTTATTGTATATATTTTCTTGACTGCTTACTTCACTTTATGTAAGTTCATATAGATCTTTTCATGTTTCTCTCTATTCCTCAAATCCATCATTCATTACAATAATGTACATTTTCCATTCCATTCCATTCATGTACTACAGTTTGCTTAGCTATTGCTGAACTGATTGCCATCTACATTGTTTCCAATGTATAACTAACTGCTATAAAAATTTTGGAATATGGAGTTTGTTTTTTTTCTCCTGATGGCTTCTTTTGGGGGACAAAATGAGTAATGGAGTCTCTGGTTCAAATGGTATGGACATTCCGGTCACTTCTTTCACATAATTCCAAATCTTTCCCAAATGGTTGTACCATTTTATAGCTCCACTAATAATATAATGACATGCCTGTTTTCCTACAATTCTTCCAACATTAACTACTGCCATTTGGGGTAATTTTTGCCAATTTGCAGGGCATGAGATAAAATCTCAGGGTTCTTTTGATTTGTATTTCTCTTAGAAGATTTTTTTGGATGAGTTTCTGAAATTTCTCTTTTTTGATGTTGTAAAGAGATGACTCTTGGAGGAGAGGAGAAAGGGATACATTGAAAAATATAGATTATATAAATAAATAATAATAATAAAAAAATTTGTATTTAAACATTTAACATTTTAAAAAAATTTTAAAAAATCCCCTCTGCCTTCTTTCTTCTTTTCCATGATGTAGCAATCTTCCTGACTCTGGATTTCAGTTTCCTTGAGAAAATGAAAGGAGTTTGGATTAGGTCAATTCTAAGAACCTATATTCTTTGTCCTATGTGCCCAAATTTTAAAAGGAGACTTAAGCTCAACATTCTGAATGCTGTCCCATAGAAACCCATAAAAGGACAGAAGTAAGTGTAAAAACGACATTCATTCATTTAACATTTATAAAGCACCTACTATGTACAGGCACTATGTTAAGTACTTTAAAATGATTATCTCATTTGATCCTCACAACCCTGGGACACTATTATCTTCATTTTACAGGTGAAGAAACATTGGCAAATTGAGGCTAAGTGACTTGCTCAGGCAGGAAGTGTTTCAGGCCAGAGAGGTTAAAATTCCATCAAAAGACCATACTCATCTATCTCTTGGCTACAGAGACCCCTGATCTGCCTTTCTTGGGATGTCTTTGAGGCCTAAATTATTTTCTTTTCAATACTTAATGCCAAACAGAAGCAAAAGAAATTGAAGGCTAAGTCCCAGAAGAGCCACAGAGGGAGGAAGAAATACAAAGAAATCAAGTTACAACCTTTTAAGACATTGGCATTATCTTTCTAACTTGGACCCTGCATTTTAGTCCTGGGATCTAGATCCTTCACAGTTTCAAGGACTAGTCATTTCCATCTTATTTCAGTTCTGTTTTATAAATAAAACTCTTTTCTCCCAGGAAAAGAATGAATAGAAAAAATACTTAATGCTACATCTTCAAGGAATTCAATGAGGAGGCCGTTTGAGTAACTAGTTTTTCCTTAGAATGAAGATTTAGAGATAGATGCTCAAGCACACTAAGAGTAAAGTTTCTTTTTGTTTGAGGAATGGTTTTGGATCCACTGACTTCCTGGTCAATTTAGGTCACTCCTATTACTAGAGAGGAGCTTCCAGTGATGGACCCTACACTTACAATTTCCAGATGGTCTACAGAAAATAACACAGAAGAAAGCCTGAGCTTCTTTGTAGTTTTCTAAAGATATTCTAGACTGACTGCTCCATTTATTTGCTGACTAGCCATAGAGAGAGGACTTTATTTTTTCATAGCAGGAGGTGTTCTGAATAGTTACTTATGCTATCATTCCTTCCCTGGAATGACAGAATTGGAAAAAAATTTACAGTAAGGAACACTGAATATTAAAACTGGAAAGAGGTGTGTGTGTGTGTGTGTGTGTGTGTGTGTGTGTGTGTGTGTGTGCATGTGCTCACTCCAGACCTTGACTTCTTTGTTTCTCTTAGGGAGAAAAGTCCCTCTTCTGATGTCAGATAGATAGGTGTGGATCATTACCTTATACTGTTAGAGAGGTTTCTGAAACATGGAGATATTAAATGACTTGTCCAGGGTAATACAGTCAGCATGTGGCTGATTCCTAAGTCAGGACTAAGTCTTGAATCTAGATCTTCTTGATTCTGGGGCCAATTCTCATATCACCATTGAATTCTGAAAAGATTCTTACCACAGAGAATGTTAGAATTGTAAAAGAACTCAGATGTCATTTTGTTAATATCTTCATTTTACATATGGAGATCCTGAGAAAGGGTACCTCTAGAATCTTATAGAGGAAAAAACGTCATCTCTAGAGTCAGAGAATGGCTATTCAAATCTTATTTCTGATTCCCTGTATGAATCTGGACAAATCACACTTTTCTCTGAGTTTTTATTTCCCTCATCTATCAAAACTGATGTCCTTTCCAGCTCTAAATGTATGATATTGTAAGCTAGTTTAACCCTCTTTTTTAAAGGATAGGAAACTGAGGGCCAGAAAGGGGCAGTGATTTGCTTAATGTTACATAGTGAATTAGCAATGGAAACACACAATGTCTCTTGAATTTCATTTCCAGGCACTTTCCACTAGGGTGAATTTATATATATTTATATTTGTATTATATATACCTCAATGGCTTTAGATTCACAGACAAAGCATCAAAAGAATGAGTGGATCTTTTCTCAGAAGTAAATAACCCCACACTGCTCCCAAAGTGAGGGTTCAATGTGAAGCCCCAAATCAGCAACTGATGAGCCTTTGGTCCTTATTTATTTCACTTCAGTCAGCACTACTTTTGGGGTCTCTCACACTTTTATTGTGATCATT
Source organism: Myrmecobius fasciatus (assembly GCA_023553655.1). Classification (NCBI taxonomy): domain Eukaryota; kingdom Metazoa; phylum Chordata; class Mammalia; order Dasyuromorphia; family Myrmecobiidae; genus Myrmecobius; species Myrmecobius fasciatus. The sequence goes on from JAJPUD010002362.1 coordinate 33,270, forward strand.
AAAGGCAGGACCTTTGTCCCTCTTTCCTTGGTCAAAAAGATACAGTGTGTGCCACTGTACTGGCACTGAAATGGAAGAGTTTCTCTTTCTTAAATATTAAAAAAAAGCTTCAGGCTGAAGTGATTGGACTTGTCTTCTGTTTTCTTTATTTGGTGTTCATTCTCCGTGACTTGGCCATCAAGGCAGATTGTGGTGTTTGAAATGCAACTGGAGTAAAATCCACTCTCCATGATCAGCTTTCCAAAGAAAATGCAGCCTTTAGAACTCCTTTTTCTGGATGAAAAACATTCCCCCTCCCTATTTAGACTTAAAACAATAGATCATATCCAGATTTCATGAATACCATCCCCCCTCCTTCCCTTTAGCTGGTTCTTTTGAAAAAATTCAAACCAAACATCTTTCAGATGTGCTGCTAAGTGATGTAGAGACAAAAACAGCTGGCTGATTGTGACAGAATAAATGTTTCACTTTTTACTTGGAGGGAATGGGGCAGGTTCAAAGAACCTGGTAGAGCCAGCCTTTCTTAAATCCCCCAGTGACATATAAGCTCTTTGAGGGCAGGAGATGTTTTCCATTTTGTCCTTTATGTCCTCACCCAACTCTTGAGTTTAATTAGCATGGTGTCCTGCCCATGTTACCCCTAATGTTCAGTGAATCTGTGGTCTCTTCTCAATCAGCATCAGTACCCACAAAGTGCAGACTGCAATCTATTCCTGCTTGTCCTTCTGGGGGGACTCTTATCTCTGCCCTCCCCTAATGTCACTACAGGGAATTGGCCTATTGTGATGGGGGTCTTTCTTGATTTCTCAATATTAGAACTTATGGGCTATTCATCCAGAGCCTCTCAATCTTCCATGCGACTTACCCTACTTTTTCTATCACAGGAGACTAGGTTAGATTGCTTCACAGAATTGCAAAGCTCCTTCAATGACCTCAGGATGGAAGCCCTTTCAATCCTTTTAAATCAATGTTGTTAGACATTGTTATCTGTTTACAAACAAGGGAAAACTAGTGGTCTCCAAAAAGTTAAAATTGGATATAATATTCAGATAGATTATCGGGAGGTATGTGAGACATGCTAGTGGGATGCCACATATAACAAATAAGGAACTGAAAAGAAGAATCAAATTAAAGGATGGCCTTAAGAAAATATATGATTAACAAAGGAGAGATCAAGTCTAATCACTTCAATTTAAGAAAACTTAAGAAATTTAAGAATTTAAGAAAACTGAGTCACAGAGAAGGGAAGTTGCTTGTCCAAGATAGAGAATAGCAAAGTTAGGCCTTAAACCCATGCCCTCAAATTCCAGATCAAATGATTCCCTTCTCCTACCTCCATCCCCACTTCTTCATACTATTTCCCTAACATAAGTTGCTTGGATTTGGGGAAAGCTTATCCTTGGTGTCCCATGCTCTCTTTTTCATTCACCTTTTCCTTTTGGTTGTTCTTCTTTCCTTCAGTCTTCAGATATCTCTAGTGCTCTCTGCTCTCTCCCAGTCTCCTCACCCCAGAAGGACTTGCTCCTAGAAATAGGTCTAAAAGTCCTCATTTAAAACTCACTGTGACTGTAAGTCACATGAACCCTCCCCTAGGTTAATGATGCAAAAAGAAAGTTGATTGGGGAGATAGGGATACTCCAAGCAGACTCTGAGGGCTTTAATGATCAATGACTAGAGAATTAGGGGTTGGGTCCTTGCGCATTGTGTAGGACATTTTTGTGGCAGACTAATGGAAAGACATGGAACAAGCTAGCAGGAGGAGATGTATGGATGAGCTGTGATTTGCATCATTTGGGGGGAGTATGTACCCATGTCCCTAAAATCAAAGATTCTTTTTCTACAAGGATTTCTATTGTGAACCCGATGCTTTCTTATGGAATTTAAAATTAAGTACACTGGGAAAGGAATTTCAGTCATCAGGGAATAGATAGAGGAAAATTATTTTTAGGATGCTGTTCTGGGACTCTTGAAATCTGATTCTATGGATTCCTTAATACTCCTTACTCCCTACTTATTAAGGAATTAGAAAAGAAATATACCACTCCAGGATCACCTCGTTTCTGCTTAAACTCAGGTGATGTGGCTTTTTCTGGCATGGAGGACAATATCTTTGATACAACATCTTGTTCTCAAATGCAGCCTTGGTTACTGATTACCTCCTTCACATAAAGGCGGGCATAGCCTATGGGTCAGTGGACAAAGCATGGAAGGAGGCACTAGGAGACCTGAATTCTAATTCCAGCTTTATCTTTATCAGTAATGAATTAAGGGATTCAGGGTGAGACATTCCATCTCTCTGTCTGTTTCATCATCTGTAAAATGACTTTAATAATCTCCCCTCCTCCTCTATCTCAGAGAGTAGTTGGAGAATCCAGTAAGATAAGGTTGAAAGCACTAATAGATATAAGATAGTGTTATTTAAGTAGTCTCTTTCACCACAGTGCAGTGGGATAGAGAACTGGTCTTGCAGACAGAGAGCTGACTTTAATTCTCACCTCTGATACAAGCTGTGTGGCCATGGGCAAACACTTAACCCCTCTATTCCCCAGGGTATAAATTATGAGCAGACACCAATCTGCATGGGTTGACTGGAGGGAGCTCCTAGACTTGAAGTTCCTAGCACTGTTAAAATCTAAGGTCTTGATTAAAAACAAACAACACACACACACACACACACACACACACACACACACACACACACACGCACACACAAGCTTCCTCCAGTATAAAGATGTCGGCAGTCAGCTTCTTGCCTGAAAAATGATTTCTAATATAACCTATAACCAGGGTTGAATGAATGACTATATATTTATTCAGATATGATAAATAACTTAGGTAACTTTGGGAAGAATCCCAAGTGGCGATGTAGATGATAGAAAAGTATAAAACTTTAGAGTTAAGAGGATCTTAAACATCAGTAAGCAATTCCTTTACTTATTCAAGGGCATTTTGTAAACTTCAAAATTCTCTATAAATGTTAGAATTTAAAAATTTTTAGTGATAGCTTATTTTCAAAATACATGCAAAGATAATTTTCAACATTCATAAAGTTTTTTAAAAAAATTTATTCTGTAGAGGAGGTCAGAGAAGTTAAGCCTTGGCTAAGGTTGTATAGTTAGTTTCTAACAGAATCAAGATTCAAACTGAAGCCCCCTTCCTAACAGACCATTTGCAAATTTATCCTTAGATTTTAACCCCATAGCTTTAGGGTCTATTGGTTTCTGAAGAATTTCTCCATAACTGAAGTGAATGGATTAGGAATGCTTTGATGTCCAAGAAGAGACTTTTTACCTCTGTAAATATGGAGTGTCTTAGTAAGCCATTGAGGGTTTTTCTTCCCAGAGCAGGTCCAACCCCTTCCTCAGCATTCTGGGGAAAACCAGCTGAGTCACTGGCCTTGCCAGCCTGGGGCTGTCTCCCAGGATGGATGTGATGCCAAGTTAAATAGACTCTTCACCCAGAGGCAAAGTACAACCATGCCAAGCCCAGGTGGCTGAGATGTCTGAGTCCTCATATTGATAAATGTGATTTTCTTAACCTGACCTGACCTCCCTTTTCCAGACCCATCATACCAAGGCGGACTGGTGTTGGGAAGATGCTTCTTACTGTGAAATTCCCTAAGGTTATTAATAAAAACAGGTGCCAATCCTAGGAGTGAAAGTCAGAACCATTTCAGGATTAGAAATAACCCAAGGTCATGGAAGTTTTTTACATAATTGGGGCTTAAGCCACTAACTTGATCTGTAGCCTGTCAATTGACTCTTTAGTGCTCCAATTCCCATAAGAATTAGAGCTTGAAAGAAGCCTTAGTCATTAGCTACTCCAAGTCCTTCATTTTACAGATTTGACAGTTTAGACCCAGAAAGAGGTAGTAACTTATTCAGAGCTAGGGATCTTGACTCTAAAGCCATGACTTTCTCCATTCCACCAAACATCTCAGGTGTAGATAGGAGAGAGGAATGCTTAGTTGAAAATCAGAAGAAGTCTCAATGGTCTATGCTGCAGGGTTCCCTGGGGTTATGAAGTGTGCCCAGAAATAAGACAAAGTGATAAATGATAAGAAAAGGAATCAGAGAATCACCAAATCTAAAGAGTTAGAAGGGTCCTTGGAGATTGTCTGGTCCAATGAGTACCTGAACAAAAATCCCCTCTGTAATATCCTTGACAAAATAACCATCAGAACTACTATGAATCATTTGTATCGATAAAACCCTATGTGATAATATAGCTTTATGTGCTTTAAAAATACTCTAAAAGTGATTTGTTTTTATCTATAGTCCGCTTTTGTCTTCTACTAGTATTCTATAGGGCAGGTGGTACAGTAGACAGTAGGTATCAGGCCTGAAGACAGGAAGAGCTGAGTTCAAATGTGGCCTTAGACATTCATTAGCTATGTGACCTCAATAATTATGGAATCTTATTTGTCTCAGTTTCTCTATGAGCTGGAAAAAGAAATGGCAAACCATTCCTGTATCTTTGCCAAGAAAATGAGTCACTAAGAGTTGGACATGACCAAAATTGCTGAAAAACAGTATTCTACACTTTCCCCTCTGATTTCATCCAGTCAACCTCCTTACCTTCACGCTAACATTTTAATTATTAGATACTTGAAAGGTCTGTGATTTTGTCAATGTTCTCACTCCTTTTACTCTGTGAATTCATAGGCAATCTTTGGGAACTGCTAAGGTTAAAAAAATCACCATCACATCTGGTGATAGACTTCATGAAAGTAATGGGATTAAGCCTCAGTTCACAGATGTGTGACCACTGTGGCTTGCTTACTTGCTTACTGGGCTGTGCTACAAGCTTTTTCAGTTTTGTGGGATCTTGTGTTTTGCTGATCGGACTCTCCAGGATCTGGGTCACTTCCATGTGGCATTGAGGACTTGAACCTAACATGGCGCGTTATTGTGAAGAAGGTACTTTGCAGATGGTAAAATATTATAGAAAAGGAGTCATTGATATGGTCAGCATTGATCCTGACTTCATGATTTCACTTATGTTATCCCTGCCTGAAATGCCATTTCCTGTTTCTCATCTGCACCCAAATTCTAACCATCTCTCAAGATTCAGCTTATGCCCCATGTAACCCCTCCTCCCTTCCCACCCCTTGCCCCCATACCCCCAAGCCCTCCCTGTCTTACTACCGGGATTCTTATTGTGTTCTTCCACTATAGCTGCTTCAGTAGTTAGACTTTGTATTACACATTTTCACCCTCAATTATGGTATTTATTTAAATTTTACTGTCTTTGTATCACATGATTTCCCTGATTTGTAAAACTAGTCTCCCCGTGAAATTATAAACTCCTTGAGGGTGATACTTAGCAGTTGGACTTGGAGTTCGGAGAGACCTGAGTTTCAATCTTATCTTTTGACACTAGCTGTATTTAATGGGCCAGTTACTTAAACTCTCTAGCCTCAATTTCCTCATCTTTAAAATGGTGATTATAATACCTACATCTCTGAACTATTGTGAGAAACCAACTGATCTGAATCAAATTGAATTCACCAGTCATTTATTAAGCCCTCTTATGTCAGGTATGTGCTGATTTCTAGGTTACAAGACAAAAAAATGAAACAGTCTCTTCCAAAAGAGTTGATCTATAAGTTGAAGTGGGGAGTGGTAGTTATGGTGAGGCAGGTGTCTATAATATGTATAAAGATAAATAAAATAAATGAACAAATATTTACAAAGTAAATATAAAGACACATCATGAGGTGAAACACCAAAATTTGGGCAAGTGGTGAGGGAAGACCTAAGGAGGCAGTACTTGAGCTTAGTTTTAAAGAGAGCTAATGATTCCAAGAGGGAGAGATAAGGAGGGAGAATTAAATGTGTATAAAGTGCATCAAAAGCATTAGGACATTAGAGAGATATTGGTAGGTGCAGTTAGGTGGTGCAGTGGATAGAGCACCAGCCCTGAAGTCAGGAGGACCTGAGTTCAAATGTGGAACTTAACACTTCCTAGCTGTGTGATCCTGGGCAAGTCATTTAACCCTAATTACCTCTGCCAAAAAAAAAAGATATTGTTTCTAGTATTATTCCTGCTATTATTGATATATCTTATACCTTTTATCAGTCTCTCTTGCCAGTAGTTAACACAGGGCTGGTCATTCAACATGCATATTTATTTGATATTCAAAGTCCTTTACAATCTGGCCTTCACCCATTTTTCCCCCTCCCCCTTCCCCATCATTTGTTTCTATGTTTCTGCTGGATTGGACCTTTATCCGTTTCATCAGCTACTTCTGCAATCTTCAGAAACAATCCCCTCCCCCATGTGGAATGTGCTCCCACTTCATTTCCACCTCTTATCTTTTTCAAGGCTCATCTTGCATCCCCCTTCCTCATGAAACTCCCATTGATCATCTGCTCATCAGTGGCAATTGGTAGGCAATTGGCATTGTTGATGGCAGCCCCTTCTCCTCAGTGTCCATTCCTTTCTTATTTCTCCTCATTTATTTCTCTGTGCACATTGACTCTCCCAGTGGTTAGAAGCTCCTTCAGGAGTAACCCTGTGAATTAATTTTTGTCTTTGTATCATCTGGGCTGAACACATATCCCAGCCCCTTAGTAAATATTTGTTGTTGTTTTTGATTGACTGTGCAGTTCTCAGAAGTGTCACTTGGGGGTGGGCAGGTAGCTTAACCAATTGCTCAAAAGTCACAGCAGCCAGCAGGTTGTGCATTTCCCTGGTATTTGGTTCATGTCAATCACATAAGAATGAGGTTCCCCAACAGACCTCATGCAATAGATGTGGGCCTGAGCAGCAGCCTTTCAACTTTAGAGCTAGAAGTGGTTTAAAGATCACCTAGTCCAATTCTATTATACATGAGAAAACCAAGGGCCAGAAAAAGTAAACAACTTTCTTAAGCCCACCCAGGGTCCATAAGAAGAGAAAGGAGGTAAAACCAGTTCCTCTAATTTCAAATCCATTCTTTCCTCTGTGCAACTTGTGAATCTCCTAAAGTCATCCAGGGATTAAACAATGCAATATCAAACAAAACTCTTCTGGTTTGCCTTCCAATATGCCATGCTGAGGCTTTCTTAAAGAATCAAAGAAGGCCTAGAAAAGAATATTATGACTTGGTTTGCAGGGAGGGGAGTGGAAAGGAATGAACTCTCCCCACTCACACCTGGAGATTTGGTAGGCAGACAATGTGAATGTGTGTGTGTGCACACGTGTGCACGTGTGTGTGTGTGTGTGTGTGTGTGTGTGTGTGTGTGTGTGTGTGTGAGAGAGAGAGAGAGAGAGAGAGGAGAGAAAGAGAAACAGAGAGACAGAGACAGAACTGAGAGAAGGGGGAGGGAGGGAGGGAGGAGAGAAAAAGGAAGAGAGAGAGAGAGAGAGAGAGAGAGAGAGAGAGGGAGAGAGAGAGAGAGAGGGAGAGAGAGAGAGAGAGGAAGGAGGAAGGAAAGAGAGAGAGAAAGAGAGAGAGAGAAGAGAAAGAGGGAAGGAGGAGACAGAGACAGAAACACAGAGAGACACAGAGAAAGAGAGAGACAGAGAGAGAAGAGAAAGAGAAGGAGGGACAGAGGAGAGAGAGAGCGAAGAAAGAGAGAGAGGGGGAGGGAGGGAGGGAAGAAGGAGAGAGAGGGAAAGACAGAGAGAGAGGAGAGAAAGAGAGGAAGGGAGGGAAGGAGGAGAGAGAGAGATAGAGAAAGAGAGAAAGACAGAGACAGAGAAAGAGAGAGAAAGAGAAAGAGACTGAGAGACAGAGAGAGACACACACACACATGGAGAGACAGAAACAGAGAGAGAGACAGAGACAGAGACAGAGAAAGAGAGAGAAATAGGTCTAGTGCTCTCAGGAAACATCTTCCAACTACTTACCCTGAGCAAAGCAACCCTCTTCAGGGCCAAGAGACAGCTTTTCTTCATAAAAATTTGGTGGAAGCGAAAAGGGTGAGAGGTTGGGGGAGAGACTGAAAAAGACGGTAGGTTCTTTGTGATTTATTTATAGCCAGACTTTCTATTGTTTCGTTATTTAAGCCCTGCTTGAATCAAGTTTGCCTGACTCTGTATATCAGAGTAGAAACATCCAACTCCACAGGATGTGAAGTGTCACTCTAAGTGTTAATTATATTTTCATATCAGAATATAAACTCCTGTTTGTGAGAACCTGGGTGTTCTTAAAATAAATGGCAATATAAAATTGAAAACAGCCAGTGTTCCTGAATCAATTTTCACATCTTCTAACTTTGAAGCATAATTCATTTCTTCCTTTCTGGTTCTGTCAGCGACATACAGCTTCAAGCTTGCCTGGTAATTCCATCAGGAGGAAGTCAGTTAGTAATTTGCAATGTCTCATTTTTTTTTCCTTCTCTTCCTTCTTTAAATAAAAGCAAAGAATGCCAAGTCTTACCACTTTATTAAACCATGTGGGCAAAAGCAAGCACCGAGAAAATATATAATTTATTTTGTGAACCAAAGAGACAAATGGAAAGGCTCAACCTATAATTGGGAGGATAATATCCTTCATTACTATTAATGGTTGTTGTCTGCCGAGTGTAGAGAATGTGCAACTTCACAGCTCAGCTGTGTCAGAAACCAGGTACTAACACACTTCAGGGCAAGAGATGATCCTAGAGCTGCCATATTTACCAGGAAAGGCTTTCTCTGGTATGTTTATATACTTGTATAACACATGTGCTTTCTTGCATGCTTAATCATATATATATATATAAACAGATATCCACACAGATGCACATGTTTAAGCACTCATATATGTATTCACATGGATTAATTTTCACTCATATGCATTCAATCTTGTGTGTGCATGTACTCCCATATACCATTATATAGACTTCTCTACATAGATTCATATATACATGTATTCATATGTGCTCACACATACAATCACATAGATTCTCTCACTTATACAATCATACATATATACTCTTAGTGATTCACATACATATGTATATAATGTTCATACTCTTCCACATATATTCATGTAGTTTCTCAAGAGCATTCATACTCAATCACATTTGTAAATATATGAACATATTCTTTTCACATTCACATGGGCTTACACACATATATAGACACATACAATTACACAGTCTCTCACACACTCATGTGCTCTCATACTTATACACTACACATTTACACTGACATTCTTCATTTTGATCTCATCAGATTCATGAAAATCAGTGAGTTACACAGTCAAACCTCCCTGATGATTGACTTAGAAAGCCATGTTAATTTCTTTTCAAGGGTGAAGCTCTCATTTCTAAAGCACTGACTCTTCATTTTTAACCTCTGAAGTCCTGTGATTCCCAGGAGTCTTTACTTTCTTTCCCAAATCCTGATAGTGCACAGACTTTATTCTGAGTTAACTACTAGACCTAATTAAACAACACTGTCTTCTTGGAGCCAATGATTTTCCTGCAGTAGGAATACAAATTAAAACTCCAGTTCTGTTAACATTCAGGTCAGTTAATCAGAATCAACCTCTTTAAAAACCAGAAGACTAAAATGATTTCAAAGAATATTTTCTCTACCTAATAATAAGAATAACAATAACAAATAATAAGTGTATATCAATAGCACATCTTGGAGGTGTTCAAATAAAAGCCCATATAATACTAATGAAAGTTAGGAATTTATTCTTTTTTTTTTTTTTTTTTTTTTTTTTGCTTTTTGCTGAGGCAATTGGGGTTAAGTGACTTGCCCAGGGTCACACAGCTAGGAAGTGTTAAGTGTCTGAGACCAGATTTGAACTCAGGTCTATCCTGACTTCAGGGCTGGTGCTCTAACCACTGTGCCACCTAGCTGCCCCAGGAATTTATTCTAAAGTATTATTCTAAAGTATTCTATTATTCTAAAGTAATTATAAAAAAATGAACTTGCCTACATAAAAATAAGGAACATTGATGTTCTTGGGGCACATGATAAACAGGTTAAGAACATACAGAAATCTAGAGATACAAATTTAGTGTAATTTTATAAAATGTAACTGACAATAGTTTATATCTGGACAGAGATTATAAAATCTAAGAGTAGTACCAAAAGACACCCCATGGGTGATATTCTCATGAACTCAAACGTCTATTTGCATCATGCAGATTTGTTTCTAGCAACAGAGAGTTTAAAATAACCATCTAGGATAAGGATATTGCCACCAGAAATTACAAAAAGAAGATCTTGAAGTAGACTAGAATTTCTGACTAATGAAATGAAATGGTTAAAAATGTGAAGCATATCATTCAAGTTTCAAAAACTTAGTAACTTGGATACTTAGAAGATAAACATACATACATACATACATACAAAATGGTAGGCCAATAAGGAAAAAATTTTCTTGTGCAGTTCTGGCATCCACAAAATAGTAAATAAATCAGAAAAAAAGTCTCTAGTGAATAACCAGGCAGACGCTTTACAGAGACATTACAGTTAGACTACAGAACTGTCTAGAATTATATACCAGGAGTTCAATATCCTTTATAAACAAACAGATGATAAATTCCCCATACTACACATGCAAATCCCAAATTACCTTGAGGATTCAGCAAATGAATCATATAGGAAGTGGACCATTATCATAGATGAAATAGTTCCCCACAGCCACATAAACCTGCCAATCCAGAAAAATTTAAGAACAATGTTTTAAATAGATGACATTATACCAAATATTCACAATATCCAAACTACATGGAATAAAAAGCTTTCACCATATAGAGACCTAACAGAAGGAATTATAACCACATAGAATCAAGATGTGGTACTGTTAACTCTTATAGTTGTCCTGAAAATATGATTAGTGATTTTACAGAAAGTGGTATTAAATCCTAATATTTCTGTTCAATTCAAATTATTTTATCTACCTTCACAATAGGCTATAAATTGTAAAATATGAGCCTCATGGCTCAAAAAGACAAATGTAAGATAATGGAGATATGCATTTAACATATTAGATTGCTTGCTGTTAGATTGCTTGCTGTCTTGGGGAGGGAAAAAATAAGGGAGGGAGAGAGAAAAATTTGGAATACAAAGTCATACAAAAATGAATGGTGAAAACTATATATGGACTTGGAAAAATAAAATAAAAGTAATAAAAAAACTAACAGCGATAACTACAATTCATGCGTGTAGTATTTTTAGTTTTGCAAAATTCTTCATCTATTACTTCACTTGATCCTCACAAAAAGCCCTGTGAAAGAGGTGTTATTATTATCTTTGTCTTAGTGATGAAGAGACTGAGGCTCAATCAGATTAATAGATTTGTTCAAGGTCCTACAGCTAGTAAATAGCTAAAAGCAAGATAAAAACTGAGCATCATGAACAAAATGTTAGATTTGTTTCCTAGTGTCCACTGTTATCATAAATCTTGCCCTTAGTTTGCTTGTTCTATACTATAGAACTATATACCATAGAATTTTTATACTATAGACTATAGATCATAAGCTTTTTTTGTAATAATAGCTTTTTATTTTTCAAAACACATAGAAAGATAATCTTCAACATTCACCATCGCAAAACCCTGTGTTCCAAATTTTTCTCCCTTCCTCCCTTCCCTCCCACTTCCCCTAGACGGCAAGTAATTCAACATAGGTTAAAAGTGCAATTCTTCTAAATATATTTCCACATTTATCATAGTACACAAGAAAAATAAAATCAAAAGGGGAAAAAGAAAACAAACAAACAAGCAAACAACAGCAACAACAACAACAACAAAAGGTAAAAATTCTGTGTTGTGATCTAGATTCAGTCCCCATAGTCCTCTCTCTGGATGCAGAGGCTCTCTCTATCATAAGTCTATTGGAATTGGTCTGAATGATCTTATTAGAACATAAGCTTCTTGAAGATTTATTTCTGTATTCCTGGAACTTGAGTGCTTTGTACATAATAGGTACTTAATAAATGTTGAATTTGTGGAAATTGTAAGTTTTTTCCCCTTATGACTTTTAAGTATATAGTAGGTCAGTGAGCCCCCTTCAATAACATATTGGTGTCTATGCTAAACCAATACATTATTTTCACTAAGAATTGGGTAACGATATAAAATTCTGCAAAGGTTGAGACTAACTTATGGCTTAGATTCAGATAGACTAAATACTTGAACTTTAAAATAATGTGTACAGATATTCAGTGTTCTGCATAGCAAAAAAGGCTAGAAGCTAAGATCTCACTCTCTTTTGTTAGTGAGAACTGTGGTAAAATTCAAAACATTATTTGCTTTTACATATGGAAGACTTTTTGGCCATTGGAGATTTTAGCAGTTGGTACATTAAGCACAAACTCATTTAATACAGCCACATATATTAACCCTTGGGAAAGTCCCTTCCCTCCACCTCTATATCCCTGATGCTCTGGAACTCAGAGTCAATGAAATAGTAATTAAAGAAATTTTGGGAAAATATTAAAACTCTCTCACTTGATACCTTGAAGGCAGCTAGATAATGCAGTGGATAGAGCATTGGGTTTGGAGTCAAGAAGATCTAATATTTAATCATGTCTCCTATACCAGCTGGGTGGCTTTAGGCAAATCATTCAACTTTTGTCTGCCTTAGTTTCCTCTTCTGTAAAATGGGGATCATAAATAATACCTATTTTCACAGGTTTGTTTTGAAGATTAAATGAGATTTTTTAAAGCAGTTAGCACCATGCCTAGAGCTTATTTAGTGTTCAATAAATAGGTCTTCTCTCCCCTCCCCTCTTCTGCATATTCAAAGTTAGCTTAGGTAGCATTCTGATCTGTAATGGGAAAATTAATAAAGTCTTGGTGGAATGTGGCCAATGCAAAGCAACAGCCTACAGCTTTAACACTGCCTAGGAGCCCAAAGATTTAGTAGTCTGTCAAACCAGGTAATAATTCAGTGTGCAGATTCCCTTAACATTTCTTCCTGCCTTGAAACTAGGTATAGATCTATGTTGAAAAATAGGTAGAGGTGTAGGAGAATGCAAAATCTATGGATGAGGGAAGAATTTATAACCAAATAAGGAATAGTTAATTTTGATTACATCAAATAATAAAAAGAAAGGTTTTACACAAACAAAACCAATGTAACCAAAATTATAAGAAAAGCACAAAGTGGAGGAAATTTTTTTGCAAGAAGTATCTCAGATGAAAGCCTCATCTCTCAAATATGTAGAAAACTAAGTGTAATTTATAAAAATATGTCATTTCCCAGTTGATAAATGGTCAAAGAATATGAACAATTTCCAGACCAAGCAATCAAAGCTATCTACAATCATAAAAATGCTCTAAATCATACTGATTAGAGAAATGTAAATTAAAACAACTCTGAGTATTACCTCACACCTATTGGATTGGCTATTATGATGAAAAAGGAAAATTATGGATATGGGAGGGGATGTGGGAAAACTGGGACGGTAATGCATTGTTGATGGAGTTGTAAATTGATCCAACCATTCTGGAGAGCAATTTGGAACTATGCCTAAAGGGCTATAAAACTGTACATAATCTTTTATCTAACAATGTCACTGCTAGGTATATATTTCAGACATCCAGAAAAGGAGAAAATATTTGTCCAAAAATATTTATAAGAACTATTTTTTATGGTGGCTAAGAATTGGAAATCAAGAAGATGTTTATGACTGTAATGGAATTATTGAGTTATAAGAAATGATAAGCAGGATGATTAAAAAAAAACAAACCTGGAAAGACTTACATAAACTAATATGAAGTGAAGTGAAAAATACTAGGAGAACAAAGTAACAGCAATATTGTTTAATGAAGAATTGTGAATGACTTAGCTATTCTCAGCAATACAATGATCTAAGACAACCCCAAAGGACTAATGATGAAACACACTATTTACCCCCAGAGAAAGAACTGATATTGTTTGAATGCAGATTGAAGCATGCTATTTTTCACTTTCTATCATTCTTTTTCTTTTATTCAAATCTTCTTATACAAAATGACTAATATGGAAATGTTTTACCTAATTACATTTGTATAATCTACATCTGATTGCCTATCATTTCAGGAAGGAAAGAGTTAAGGGATAAAATTTGGAACTCAAAACTTTAAAAAATGTTAAAAATTTTTTTAGCACATAATTAAGGGAAAAAATAAAATATATCTACCTGGGACAGAGCCAAGATAGTGGAGCATAGTCTTTGTCTGAGCTCTTTCTGGCTTCCCTCAGATCAACACTACATCAAGCCTTGAATGGGTTTTGGAATGACAGAACCCACAAATATTTGGAATGTAACAAATTTCCAGCAGAAGATATTTTGGAAGAACTTCAGGAAAGGTCTGTCTCAATTGGGCAGGGGGTGGGGTCGCAGCCCCGTGTAGGCATAATGCAGCACAGTGCAGTGCAGGGAGACTCAGAATAGAAAAGCTTCCACTTGCTGGGGGAATCTAGTGGAAAGTTCATAGCCAAAATACATCAATGTGGATCAGAAGACTAGTTGTGAGACCTTCAACACAACTACAGAAGGCAAATAGTGAGCCCTTGAACCCTAGCATAACAAGCAGGACTTGGTCATGATCATTCAGCATGAGAAGGAAGTTGGTAGCACTGGCCCCAGGGCAGTGTGAAGCTGTAGAGGAAGCTTGGGACAATCTTTTCTTTGCCCTAAAAACAGACCTCAACTTTTGAAAATGAACAAAAAAGCAAAAAAGCTCTGACCATAGATAACTTTTATCTATGACAGGGAAGAACAGATCTCAAGTCTTGAGAACACTAAAGGCAAAACAGCTCCAAATGAAGCCTCAAAGGGTGATATAACTTGGTCTCCATCTCACAGGGCTCTCTTGGAAGAATTAAAAAAGAATCTTAAAAGAGAGTTAGAAGAAAATGGGGAGAGGAAATGAGAGCTCTGTAAAAAGACATAAAGAAACTGTCTGAAGAAAATCACTCCTTAAAATAGTTTTGGTGAAATAGAAAAAATAAACAACTTGAAAAACAGAATTTGTGCAATGGAAAAAAAAAATCCAATGAACAAAACTCATTTAAAAGTTCAATTGGCCAGATGAAAAAGGAGATAAAAAAGCTAGCTAAAGAAAATAATTCACTAAAAATTAGATGAATAAATGGAAGTAAATGACTCAAAGAGACATCAAGAATCAGTCAAACAAAACAAAAAAATGAAGAAAAAAAGAAGAAAATGTAAAATACCTCTTTGGAAAAACAACTGAACTGGAAAATAGATCCAGAAGAGACAGTCTAAGAATTATTGAACTATCTGAAAACCACAATGTAACAGATAGCCTAGACAGCATCTTTCAAGAAATCATCAGGGCAAACTGCCCTGATGTCTTAGAACCAGAGGATAAAATACCCATTTAAAGAATCTACCAATCACCTCCAGAAAGCATCCCCAAAATGAAAACTCCAAGGAATATTGTAGCTAAATTTCAGAATTATCAGATCAAGGAGAAAATACTGCAAACAGCCAGAAAGATTGAGAAGCCACAATCAGGATTACTTAGGACCTAGCAGCTTCCACTTTAAAAGATCGAAGTGCTTGAAATATGATATTCTGGAGGGCAAAGGAACTTTCACTGCAGCCAAGAATCAACTATCTAGCAAAATTAAGCATTATTTTTCAGGGAAAAACATGGAAATTCAATGAAATACAAAATGCAAGAGAAGGATAAAAAGGTAAAAAGGGAAGAAAAAAACCTAAGTTTTTTAAAGATTAAAATGTTTATAGCCCTTTATGGGAAGATGATATGCTTAACTCCTGAGAACTGTATCTTTGTATACTAAAAAGATGTAAGTATAATTTGACTTTACTGTTATAATATAAAAATAGAAGGTAGAGGTGGAAAAAATATTGTAATGGAAAAAGAAGGAAGGGGAGGTAAATTGGGATAAATTTTATCATATGAAGAAAAAAAAGATCTATTACTGTTCCTGATTTTTTTTACTGAGGCATTTGGGGTTAAATAACTTTTCCAGGGTCACACAGTTAGGAGGTGTTAAGTGTCTGAGGCCAGATTTGAACTCAGGTCCTCCTGACTTCAGGGCTGGTGCTCTAACCACTGCACCATCTAGTTGTCATGATCTATTACTGTTGAAGTGAAGAAGAGAGGGAGATGAGCATTGTGTGAACCTTAATCTCATTGGATTTGGCTCAAAGAGAGAATATCAGACATATGTAGTTAATATTGAAACTTATCTCATCCTATGAGGAAGGAGGAAGCAAAAGGGGAAAGGAAAGAGGCAGGTAATGAAAGGGAGAACAGTAGTAAAAGGGGAAAGTGATGAGAAAGAAAGGAGAGGCTGTAAAAGGGGAGGGACATGGTGGTCAGAAGCAAAACACTGCTGAGAAGGGAAAGGGGGAAAAAAGAGAAAAGTATAATCTGGGAAAAATAAGATGGCAGAAAAACACCGAGTTAGTAATTTTATCTGTGAATGTTAATGTAATAAACTCCTTCAGAAAATGGAAGCAGAGAACAGACTGGATTAAAAGCCAGAATCTTACAATATGTTGTTTACAAGAAACACATTTAAAGCAGAGTGATACATACAGAATAAAGGTAAAAGACTGGAGTAGAATCTACTTCAGCTGAAGTAAAAAAAGCAGGGGTAACGATCCTGATCTCAGATAAAACAAAAGCAAAAATAAGTCTAATTATAAGAGTTAAAGAAGGAAACTATATTTTGCTAAAGGGTATCATAGATAATGGAGTAATATCAATACTAAACATATATGTACCAAGTGGTATAGCATCCAAGTTCTTTTTTTTTTCCTGAGGCAATTGGGGTTAAATGACTTGCCCAGGGCCACACAGCTAGGAAGTGTTAAGTGTCTGAGGCCAGATTTGAACTCAGGTTCTCTTGACTTCAGGGTTGTAGCATCCAAGTTCTTAAAGAAGTTAAGAGAGCTGCAAGAAGAAATAGACAGCAAAACTATTCTAATGGGGGATCTCAACTTCATTCTATCAAAACTAGATAAATTGAATCACAACATAAACAAGAAAGAAGTTAAGGAGATAAATAGAATTTTAGAAAAGTTAGGTGTAATAGACCTTGGGGAGAAAACTGAATGGGGCCATAAAGGAATATACTTTTTTCTCAGCAATACATGGAGCCTATGCAAAAATTTGCCATGTATTAGGGCATAAAAATCTCAACATCAAATGCAGAAAGGCAGAAATAGTAAGTGCATCTTTTTTAGATCATGATGCAATAAGAATTACATGTAATAAAGGGCTAAAGAAAAACAAATCACAATTAATTGGAAATTAAATAATCTAATATTAAAGAATGAATGGGTGAAACAACAAATCAGAGAACAATCGATAATTTCATCAAAAAGAATACGGGATGCAGCCAAAGAAGTTCTTGCGGGAAATTTTATATCTTTAAATGCTAACTTGAATAAAATAAAGAAAGAGAAGGTCAATGAATTGGACATGCAACTAAAAAAAGCTAGAAAAAGAACAAATTAAAAACCCCAATTAAATACCAAATTTGAAAATCTGAAAATAAAAGGGGAGATTACTAAAACTGGAAGTAAGAAAACTATTGAACTACTTACTATACAAGACTAAGAGTTGGCTTATGAAAAAAACCAACAAAATAGATAAACCTTTAGTTAATTTGATTAGAAAAAGGAAAGGAGAAAATAGTGTCAAAAGTGAAAAGGGTGAACTAATGAAGAGGAAATTAGAACAATAATTAGGAGCTATTTTGCTTAACTGTATGCCAATAAATCTGATAATCTAAGTGAAATGGATGAATACTTACAAAAATATAGATTGCCCAGATTAAAAGAGGAGGAAATAAATTAATTAAATAGTCTTATTTTAGAAAAAGAAATTGAACAAGCTGTTAATGAACCCTCTAAGAAAAAATCTCCAGCGCTAGCTGGATTTACAAGTGAATTCTACCAAACATTTAAAGAACAATTAATTCGAATATTATGTAAACTATTTGGAAAAATAGAAAAAGAAGGAGTCCTACCAAATTCCTTTTATGACACAAACATGGTGCTGATACCTAAACCAAGTCAGGCCAAAACAGAGAAAGAAAATTATAGAAAAGTAAAAAAAAAATTCCCTAATGAATATTGACACAAAAATCTGAAATAAAATATTAGCAAAAAGATTACAGAAAATTATCTCCAGGATAATAGACCATGACCAAATAGAGTTTATACCATGAAAGCAGGGCTGGTTCATTATTAGGAAAGCTATTAGCATAATTGATTATGCCAATTACCAAAGTAGCAGAAATCATATGATTATCTCAATAGATGCAGAAAAAGCATTTGACAAAATCCAACACTCATTCCTATTAAAAACACTAGAAAGCATAGGAATAAATAGTTTTCCTTAAAATGATCAGTAGCATTTATTTAAAACCATCAGTAAGCATCATATATAATGGGGATAAACTAGAAGCATTCCCAATTAGATCAGGGGTAAAACAAGGTTGCCTATTATCACCATTATTATTCAATATTGCATTAGAAATTAACTTTAGCTTTAGCAATAAAAGAAGAAAAAGAAATTAAAGAAATCAGAGTAAATAATAAGGAAATCAAATTATCACTCTGCAGATGATATGATGTTTTATTTACAGAATCCTAGAGAATCAACTAAAAACTACTAGGAACAAAAAAACTATTTCTATTTGCCTTAAAGCTATTTGCAGCATAAACACTGGAAGTCAAATCAATTTTTACTCTCTTAATAAGACAGTGAGATTAAAAGCACATATTCTTTAGTCTAGGACAAGCACTTGGATAGGTAGCCATGGAATTAATCTATCAGCACATATATCTAGGACAGACGTTGTAGGTGGACAATGAACTGATCCCAGAAGTAAACAGGGAGAGAAACATAAGCTTGACTTCTTTTGGAGTGTTGCTTTTCAAGATTCCCAAATATTTACTCATATTTTTTTATAACAATACTCTTTAGGTGATGCTGTATGACTACCAATCATGGATTGTCACAATCTCAAAAGAATTTTGAAAATAATTATTGCACATGACAGCAGGGCAGTGGAAGGGTGTATTTTGGACATAAATGGGCTACAAGATGCTACTTATGATGATTTACATGTTGAAGATGACAAAATATATATTAATCAGAATATCCATACATAGATCAGTAATGAGGTATTATATTTGTGCTGTTCTGATGTTCATAGCAAAAGAATCAGAAAAAAAAAACTTCTAGGAAATAATTGAGTAAATACCCTATGCAGCATCATGGAAAGATATGAAAAAAGAACTAAACAGGTTGAGAAGTTATGGAGCAATTTTGAGTAATACCAATGGAAGGAATACCAACAATGATAATATCTCAGACCATTGCAATTTTGAAATAATTTGTTGGCAAGGTCATTGCCCAGACAAGGGGATTAGGCCAAATTCACTGATGCTAGAATATGTTTGCAATGTAAACATGAATTACCCAGCTTTCTTTTTTTTTCATCTTTCCTTCCAATATGGGGTATCCCATGCCCCATTCTATGTGCCCTGTATCCTTGTAATTTCTCCTTGCTTTTTTCTCTTTATCCCTATGATAAACCTATTCTCAGGAACAGATCCAAAATTCACTCACATTTATGTACTAATGACTAATTCAGTTGGAAACCTGTCAGTCTCTTGGGAAGTATCCCACTAAGAGCAGTTTTAGTTAGCCATGTCTAAGATTTAAAGGAGTGGGTGCATTACAAAATTAGAGAATCTTTGAGATCTGTTACCTCCTGTTACCTCTAGGATCAAATGCAAAAAGCTATTTGGCATATAAAATGTTCATAACTTAGTCCCATCCTCTCGTTCAATATTCCTATTTATTCCCTGATATGAACTCTGGTCTTGTGACACTGGCCTCCTGACTGTTCCATGAACAAGACACACCATTTGGAGTGTCTCCATACTTCAGAAATTTTTTCTGGCTGTCCCTTGTACTTGGAATGTTCTCCCTCTTCTGCTTTGACTGCTGACATCTTTGGCTTCCTTTAATCTCAATTAAAATCCCACCTTCTAAAGAAAGGTTTATTCACCTTAATTCCAGTATCTCCCCTCTATTACTTATCTCCTATGTACATTATATATATAGTTTGCTTCATATATATATTTGTTTGCATGTTGCCTGCCTCATTGGAGGTAAACTCCTTGAGGAAAGGGCCTTTTTTTGTATCTTTTTGTCTCTCCAGTGTTTAGCATAGTGCTTGGTGCATAGTAGCCACTTAATAAATGTCTATTGATTGATCTAATCCAGTTCTATTATTTTCTTTTTATTACATTTTAAATTTTCATTGATATCTTTGGTTATTACATTGTCTTTGTTTCCTATTAAATCCTTTTCTGATCTTCTATCCTTATAGCTAACCCTTGTAACAAAGAATAAAAAATTAATCAAAAAACCCTAAACCAAAACAAAACAAAAACCAACTAAACAGCACACCAAGTCACAGCAGTATATACCCTGTTTAAAGCTCATAGTTCCACACCTTTGCAAGGAAGGCATCTTTTTATCTCCTCTTGTGCTAGCCTTGAGTGTTATTCTTAACTAGAATTTCCTCTCCATTTTCATTTCTACTGTTGTAGTTATTATGTATGTTGTTTCCTTGATTCTATTTACTTAATTCTATTTTGGTTTGTATAATTCTTTCCATGCTTCTCTCAATCCTTCACATTTATTTTTTCTTACAGAGCAGTAAGATTCCATTATTTAAATCCATATATCATGTTTTATTTTTCTCTTCCCTAATTAATTCCTACCCCTTTATTTATTTATTTATATTTATTTTGGGAAAGATGGAACAAATCCATAAGTTGAGGCTTAAGAAGTTAAAGTAATTTGTTTTGTTACTCAATAAGGCATATAATTGGAACTTGAATCCAGATCTTCTGATTTTTTGACTCCAATCTAATAAATACTTCATTCTTTCTTCCTTTAAACAGCATTAGGACTGGGTTGTTAAGTGAGAAAGAGCATAAATTTGTTCTGCTTACTCCCAAAGACCAGAGTTAGAACAGACATATAAGTTTTAGGTCAACATATAAAGAATTTTCTACCAAACAGTTGTCCAAAAATGAAATAGTTTGCCAGGATTGACAGTGAGCTTCCTGCCATTGGAACTATATAAGCAGATTCTGAATGATGCTATAGAGGATGCTAAATAGGAGATATCTTGGTTAGGTGGAAGTTTTGACCAGATGATCCTTATGATGTTCCTTACTTTGGGATTCTGTGAGTTTGTGAGTAATGAATGGTAAAGTTTCAGCCCCTTTGGATTCACCTTGCCCCACAACATTTGTCATTGTTTATTTAGGAGTAACATTCCATTTGCCTTTTCTCCCAGAATACACCTTGGAGGAGAATGAAAGATAAGTTAGGAGGCAGCAAGGAACATTAGTCCAATTTCATCATAAGTCTTTCTGGCCTGGGGCTAACAGCAAAGTTTCATTTCCCCTTATCCCCACTCTCCCTGAAAATCAACATGTAATGTGATGGATAAGCTGTCAAAACAAATTCAGTCTCAAAGGAGGTCTCTGGGCACTATAGAATGCCACTTTCACAATTGGGGAAAAATGCAGAAATAAATGTGGGCTTCAGCCAGAGCTAGAAGTCCATGGTAGTAGGTCTGGGGGCAGCATTCTTGCCACAGCTTCTAGATGATCACAGGATCTGACAGTTTCTCCATTCTCCATGGACATATTTGAGAATAATTTCATTAGCCATGTTTCTAAGCTGAAACTGAACAATGTTAATGGTGGTGGTGTGTATGTGTGTGTTCATGCGTGTTTATTTTACATGGAAGTAACATTCCAAAATAGTAGCTGCCCTCCCTTTTTTCTCAATGTTATCTGAGAAAAGGAATCTGTGCTGCTGAAGCCTAATGAGCTCCCAAGCATTGATTTAGATGAATTGTCAAAATTGCAAGAACAGATAAAAGTTAGGATGGATAATCATATATTGAATCATGGAATCAGGGTCTCCCCAAATCTTGACAAGTTAGAATGTTAGGCCACAGCTAAAACTTGAAAAGGGAAATTCAATAAGCATAAATTTAAGTTCTCCTACACTTGGTCAAAAAATTGAATCTATTGAACAACAGAAGAGCAAAGGATAAGGGATTAGACTAGAGTTCATTTTTAAAAGACTTAGGAGTTTTGAATGGATTTTAAACTCAATATGAGTCAACAATTTGACACAGCACCTAAAAATCTATCAGAATCTTAGGTTGTGTTAAGAGAAGCTTCACGTATATATTATTATAGTTTTTCTGTCTTCTTTCCTGTCAAGACTATATCAGTGATATTATTTGTAATTCTGATCATTGGATTTTAGGAAAAGTACTGACAAGCTGGAGCTGAAGAGTGTCCAGAAGAAGGGGACCAGTTTGAAGAGAGGAGTGGAAACCATGGCAGAAGAAATTGAAGAAACTGAGGAGGTGAGCCTAGAGGAGAAGCATTTCTGATACTAGTGTAGTAGACATTACAGCTGTCTTCAAGTATGTGAAGGGCTTTCCTTTGAAGGAGGATTAATCTTTGCTTTGTCTTAGTAGAGAGAACTAGGAACAATGGGAGGAAGTTACTGAGAGGTGAATTTTGGTTCAATGTATGGAAACTTTCCTGATAATTTGTGCTGTTCACTCTTAGAATGTTATGTGTTGGGATGCAGGCTTCTTCTTGTCCCCTATTATTGGAAACCCTTTAAATAGAAGTTGGGGGATTCCAAGTCAGAGTATGCAGAGGGAATTCTTGCTCAGGTATGGATAGAACTAGATTCTGTCCAATTATGAAATGCTATGATTCTGTGGACTCACTCACATTGGGAGGACCCATACACATTTCTAAAGGATTTATGGGAATAGCTTCTATTATTCCACTGCCCTGCTAGTGTTGACAACTCAACCCCTTTGCTTAGGATTCTTAACTTGGAATCTGTGAACTTAAAATCAAAACATTTTGATAACTATTTCAATGTGAGTGGTTCCCTTTGCACATCTATATATTTTGTGTATCTAAAAAATTATTTGGAGAGGGGGCCCATAGACTTAATCAGAGTGTTAGAGGGATGCATGATAACAGAATGGTTAGGAATTCCTGTTAGAATACCCTTGGCATTGTGTACATTGGTATAATCATCAAAGATTCCTATATTTCTGAGCTGACTGCTGTAGAAACTAGGTAGATGGATAGTGAGTCAGGAAGGAAGGAGGTAGAGAGTGCTCCATCTAACAGTGCTAACTTCTTTCCCTTATCCTCTAGTATCCCACAACCTCCCCTTCCACTTTCACTATCAGCTACTTTCAAGTTACCTACAAACATATCCATATCTCCAACTTAAAAGAACCAAACCAAACCTTATTTGATTTGGACATCCTTGCTAGCTATCATCTTATCAAAGTTTAACTCACCAAGAAAGAATTCTACAATCTGCACTTCTACTTTCTCTTCTCTTATGCATTTCTAAAATCTAAACACTGTGGCTTCTAACATCATCCTTCAGCTGAAATGGCACTCCTCAAGGTTACCAAGTTTTCTTACTTGGGAAATCCAACTGCCTTTTCTCAGTCATCATATTTCTTGACCTTTCTGCAGCTTTGACACTTTAAATCATCCTTTTATCCAGGATATTCTCTTCTCTAGGTTTTCATGACTCTTGGTTTGCCTCCTATCTATCTGGCCACTCCTCAGTCTTTTATGGATCTATAGTAAGGAAACTGTTCCACAGGAAGCTAAGGAGACATGAGTTCCAGGCCTGGTTGTGCCACAAACTTCCCATTTGATCTTGTATAAGTTGCTATCTTTCTGAGCCTCAGATGGTTCCTGTGTAAAAATACTGAGGCAAGATAGCACCATATCTCCTGTCCCTCGCAGACCTAACATTCTTGATTTTATGCACCAGTGGTTCCATGGACCATGGGTGTCAGTTCTAGATAGTCCAGTAGAGTAGTTGATGAGAACTGCTTTGGCCTTGTTTTGAGCACCAGCAGTGCTTTTTTAGGTCAAAGGATGTGTACAGTAATGCAGCCTAGAGTGGCCTGTGAGTAGCCATCTTTCCAATGAGTTGGCTTATTGGGAAAAACAGGAATGGCTGAAGAATTTCTTATGAACTATCCAGGTTCTGGGAAGTGGAGAAGAGTGAACTGGGAGAAAATTGGTTATTTGTTTTTTCTAATAAAGCAACTAGGATGAAGGAAGGTAACTTGGAACCATCCTATCACCGTGTATACATTTTGGGCTAGGTTAAAAGATATTGAAAATGAACCCAAACTATGCTAGGTCTTCTGGGAGCAAGAAGCATAACTCAAATAGTTAGTGGAGAAGAACTCAAAAAGGAACTGAAAGATCTGACTTCTAGGCCTGGTTCTTCTGTTTATTAGTCCTTAAAGATTAAGCAAGATGCCTCTCCTCCTTGACTACAGTATCTCTGTATTTAAAAAATGGCTAATAATGACTACAGTTCCTCTTTCCTTTCAGACACACTTGTCAGTTGCTCCAGCTCTACCTGATTGCCCTGTCTCTATCCTGAAGATGAGTCTACCATGAGGACAACAAGATAAATGGTGAGTTTTGGCTGGGATCCAGGCGTCTCAGATGAGCTGCTCATTTTCCCCTTCCGGTGTACTCTCTGTTTTGTCCTAGTTCCACCTTGGTTGTCCTAGTTCACACCTTTTCTGGTCATTTGGCATGTCATCTTCCCTTATTATAGTGTAAGATCCTCGAGGGGAAGGATATATTTGTTTTCTTGTTTTTGTATTCCTAGTACATTTGTTGTTCAATTGTTTCTTACTCTTGGTGACTTCATAGCACTCTAGGACTTCTATCTAAAATCTGTCCAAGTTCATGTTCTTTGTTTCCTTGACACTATCTAACCATCTCATCCTCTACTATCCCCTTCTCCTTTTGCCTTCAATCTTTTCCAACATCAGGGTCTTTTCCAATGTATTCCATCTTCTCATTATGTGGCCAAAATATTTAAATTTCATCTTCAGTATTTGAGTTTCTGATAAATATCCCGAATTAATTTTTTAAAGTATTGACTGATTTTCTCTTCTTGCTGTCCAAGGGGCTTTCAAAAGTCTTCTCCAGTGCCACTATTTAAAAGCATGGATTCTGTAGTACTTAACTTTCTTTCTAGTCCAATGAGTACAGCTACACATTGCTACTGGAAAAGCCATAGTTTTGACTATATGGAACTTGTTCCTCAAGATGATGTTTCTGCTTTTTGGTATGCTGTCCAGATTTGCCATACTTTCCTTCCAAAGAACAAGGTACTTTTAATTTCATGTCTGCAGTCTCTGTCTGCTGTAATCTTTGAGCCCAAGAATATAAAATCTGATACTACTTCTATTTCTTCTCCCTCTATTTTCCAGGAAGATATGAGACCAGTTGCCAAAATCTTAGTTTTTCTGATGTTAAGCTTCAAGCCAGCTTTTATACTCTTCTCTTTCACCCTCATTAAAAGACTTCTTAATTCCCCTTCCTTTTCTACCATCAGAGTGGTATCATCTGCATATCTGAGATTGTAGATATTTCTCCCAGCAACCTTAATTCCCTATTTTGATTCATCCAGCTTTACATTATGCATGATGTACTCTGCATATGTTATATAAGGTGACATCATAAAGCCTTTTTGCATTTTTTCCCAATCTTAAATCAATCAATTGTCCCATATTCAATTCTAACTTTTGCTTCTTGGTTCACATACAGATTCCTTAAGAGACAAATAAGATGATCTGGTACTCCTACCTCTTTGAGGACTCTCAACATTTTGTTGTGATCCACTTAGTCAAAACTTTCAGTGTAGTTAATAAAACAGAAGTTTATATTTTTCTGGGACTCTCTTGCTTTCTTTTAGCAATTTGGGCTCTATTTCCTCTCCTCTGCAAAAACCAATCTGCTCTTCTAGTATTTCTTGGTTCACATATTGCTGAAACCTAGTTTCCAGAATGCTTAATAAATGCTTTGTCTAATCTAATCTACATTGCTTCACTCATGGGTTTGAGTGAGTCTTCAATAGGTCTATAGGTACATACACACATATGCACACATATACATGCACATATGTATATACACAAACTTTGTAAACTATCAAGTGCTGTTTATATGTTAGGTTTGAGTTTATTAATTGTTGGAATTGGAATTAGGGGTGAATTCAGAGCATGTCCTTGGTGCTGGCTTCTGACTTCTACCATATGACTATGGTCAAGTCAATTTCCCTGATTTTTAGTTGCTCATGTATAAAATGGAGTTGATGATGCTTTGGTATTTATTTCTAAAGGATGTTGTGAGTCTCAAATTCAACAATGCTTTGCATACTTTAAAGTACCTAGTAAATGTTATTAGCTATTATTGTTATCATCATCATCATCATCATCACTGTTATGTTATTTCACTGGTGTGGATAAAACTACTCACAAGTGCATGTTGTAACTCCTCTGCTATTTTGTAGACAATTTTGTAAGTTACATTATGGTTAGAAAAAAATCATTGCTTATTACTAAGTTAATAATATATATCAATAAAAAGACAAAATGATCATGAAGCAAGCACCAAAGGATATGTACATTTAAAAGCAGTAGCAGTAACAAATAGGGAGGTTTTAGTTTTGTTCTGTTTTCTCATTTTTAAAATCTACTGGCATTCTGATAAATGTTTTCGAAGTCCATGCAGCATTTTTGGACATGACATCTCTTGGCTCCTTCTGGAATTCTGTGTTATGTCTTGTATCTCGATCTTTTCTCTCATCATGAAGATACCTCAAAAATCCCATGCATTTTGATTTTGTAATCAAACTATTTCATGTCTAGATGGCCTGGGTGTTTCTGGGAGAAGAAAACTCACATAGGTATGGATTTAGTCATTAGGATAGGAACTGGACTTGGGATTTTACTGATAGAGGGAACTTCCAAATGAATAGACCCTCTCTTCCAGTGCAGTCCAGCATCTTCTCTTCAATTTATAGTCAGAGAGTTGCCTGAGCATTGAGGGGTTAAGTGATTTGTCCAGGCTCATAGAGCTACTATGTGTTAAAGGTAGGACTTGAATCCAGATCTTCTTGGTCTAGATTGGTTTTCTATCCACTAGGTCATATTGTTGTTTAATTGTTTCAGCTGTGCTGATGCTTCATAACCTCCATTTAGGGGTTTTCTTGGCAAAGATACTGGAGTGGTTTGTCATTTCATTCTCTAGCTCATTTTTATAGATAAGGAAACTAAGGCAAACAGGGAATTGCCAAGGACACACAGCTAGGGAATATCTGAGGCTCAATTTGAACTCAGGTCCATCTAGATGCTTCAATTAATAAATACCTTTAGTAGTTACCCTGGGTGTTAGTTACTCCTTCTGTAAGGAGAAGAGTAGAATCTAAATCCCCAAGTTCCCTTCAATTTCTTAAAAAAAAAAATCTTCACAAATGTGCATGTGGCAAAATGTAGAGCTCCGAATCTGTAGTTGAGGAGAAAAGTATAAAATCTTAGCACAGTCATTTTCTTTTTTTTTTTTTAATTAAAGCTTTTTATTTGTATAACATATGTATAGGTAGTTCCCCAGCATTGATCTTTACAAAGCTTTCTATTACAAATTTTACCCCCAGTCCCCTCCCCTCCCCTAGATGGCAAGAATGTTATACATTCCATACATATACATGTTAATAATGTTGAAATACTTGACAAGTTAGCACAGTCGTTTTCTATGTAATCTTGGACAAATTTCCCTCAGTTTCCTTACCTGTAAAAAAAATGTTAAGTCACTTTCAATTCTGAAAAGGACTTCAGGAGGTGACTGCTAATCTACTTGTCCAAGTTATTGGAACCATCTCAGGGATCCCACTGCAACATATTCAGGACTGCTTGTTTCAATTATTTGTTATATGTAGGTCATTGCCATGGACCAGAGCAAACCAAAGGGATTCAAATCCACAGTGTTAAAATCTCTGCTCTTTGGATTTAGTCTAATTTGGATCCTCTGATTAGAAAGTAAACATTTCAGTTCCTCAGTGCTTTTCCCCCCCCTCACCACCTCCACCCTATTTAAATGTTTAATTCTTTTTAAGCTTATAAAAAGTTTCCCAAACTGCCTTCTTTGAGTCCATTCTTAGTCTGTTTCTTCCTGCACTTTAATGGCAGGTGGCTATTTCCAAGGCTTTTTTTTTTTAAGTAAAGAAAGAAAATGGTTTGAAATGTTAACTCCTGAACTGTTTTTAAGCTATGCAGGGAATAAAAATTTTCTTGAGATCTGAGAGTTCAAGAGAATCCAAAGCTTTTAGTCCTAGCTCACAAAACTTCACCTGAGAGAAAATGAAAACAATTTTAAAATTAAGGCTACTTTTAGAATGGGTGCCCAATCCTAAAGTAATGGAGGCCCTTAAAAGTTCTAGGACCAGACAAGGGACATCTGGTCAGAAGGTGAAAAGTAGCAGTCATTGGGCACTTTATACGGGATGTACCAGTGATTTCATGAAGAGATTTAAAAATAAAATAAAATTAAAAAAAAAAAAAGATTAGCAAGGCCTTCAATCCAGGACCTGCAGTCTGTCTCATCTTTGAGTTCTGTTCCTAAAAGGGATATTCACTAGAATTCTATCCTTTCCTCTTGGTTCCCCCTCAATCCCCCACCCACCAGCAGATGTGTTTGATACAAGGTACCCCCTTCCAAGCAGTTGTCCCACAGAGAAATGTCAGCTTTAAACAGACATGTGTCAGCATGTGAATTGGGTTGAAGTGAAAAGCTAATTCTGATCATGAAGTATTTTTCTTTCTTTTTTTTCTCTTCTCATTCTCCCCTGACCTGCTAAGGTACCCACAAAGGACACAAAAGTAGGCCAGAGATTCAAAACCTGGGGCCGAATCAGGAAGAGAACAAGCTAGGGTGGGATGGAGGAGGAGGATGTATTTCTATGAGTAAGTTGTGTGTGAGTTGAAGGGTTCCTGGAAGGGCCCTCAGTTCCCAGATGCCTTCTCAATGTGTTGCAACTCCCTTCCACTACCTCCCCCCTGCCCCACCTTTTTCTCCAATGCCAGGAAGTCTGCTCTGGGTCTGGAAAAACCCTCTAAAAAGAACAATAACTGGGAACAGGACATATATGCACAATTCAATTAAATTCCTATTTATTAAGACTTTTCTATGTGTGAAACCTGTGATGCAGATCCCTTTTTGATACTTTATCCTGGTTTAGAGACAAAGGTGTGTTTATAAATGTTTACTAACTGGCTCTCTGGAGAAAAAAAAAGTGTATGTACAACCCACTTTGGGGTTGCATTAATATAACTTTATCACTTTCTTAAGTCATTAATCGATGAAATAATAAATTAAACCCTGATTTATAGCGTTTTCTGATTTGTAGGGTATAAATGATCACACCCAAAATTTAACATTTGGCTTTCTGGTTAAGATATGCTTATAGATTCTTAATGACTGACTCAGGCAGTGTCAACTCTATTAGGACCTATCTATCTAGAAAGGCTTTAAATAGGGTGTGACTGTGACTGTGTCAACAATGTATCAATGTCTAAAGCTATGGAGTGAAGGGGTGGGTAGCTACATTAGAAAAGGAAATACCCCTTCTGGGGAGATCACTTGTCTTTGAAGTATTGAAGTATGTGCAATGTGCTTGGAGATGGAGATAATTTTTTTTAATAGCACATTTCTTGTCCTCATAAAGCTTATAAAGAAGGAAAATTAATTATATAGGTAAATTAATGTGACACAAGGCAGAATGTGAAAAGTACAAAGGAGATTTGAAAGGGAAGTGATTCTTTATGGCAGTGGGTATTCAAGAAAGACTTCACTGAGTGGCATGTACCATAAACTTTGAATTAATGACTCTATCAACAAGCATTTATTAAATGCCTTTTGTGTGTCAGCCACTAAAAAGACTAAGAAAAGCAAAACTAGTACCTGTCCTGAAGGAACTTATATTTATTTTTTAAATTTTATTTTTTAATTTATGGAACAAAATAAGCATTTCCAAAACATAGTACAATAGAAAGATATTATATTAATTACTAATCTTCTATTAACTTGCTATTCCTCTCAAATATAAAACAAAATTATCAAGTAAATTTCTTTTTTTGATTCCTTCCCCTTACCCTAGAGAGATCTACAATTAGACACACACACACACACACACAATTATTCTATTCATACATTCTGTACATGCATAAATACACATTTATCAGTATTTTCTCTAGATGTAGATAGCATCTTACTTCAGATGTCTTTTATAGTTAATTTGTGTATTTATGATAGTCATATAGTCAATATGTCAATAACTGACATATTAACATATTATTGGCAATAATTGACAGTATAGTCAGTGGTCAAATAAAGTCATCCTTAAAACAATATTGCTGTCACAATATACTCTTGGTTCTGCTCATTTCACTCTTTATTATTTCATGCAAGACTTTCCATATTTTTCTAAAATCACAGAGCTCATCATTTCTTGTAACAGTAGAATTTCATCAGAATTACATACATCTACTTGTTTGTATCTTCAGAAATTTACCTAGTAGTGGGATTGCTGGGTCAAGCAATATAGGTAGTTTAATAACTTTTGGGCATAATTTCAGATTAGGAATTTACATTTTAATGGAAAAAGTGCTAATCATTATATACATATGTAGGTATGTATATTCAAAATGTAGTCAAAGTAGATACATAGTAACCTTGGAGGGGAATATGTTAGCAACGTAGGGTAGACTGAATGGGAATCAGGAAAGGCCTTCTGCAGAAGGTGGCATTTGAACTGAGTCTTGAAAGAAGTCAGGGATTCTAAGAAGTGGATATGAGGAGGGAGAATGTCCCAGGCACAAAAGCGTACAAAGTCAGAGTCAGTACAAAAGCAAAGAGATGGAGTGTGTTAGAAATAATAAGTAGGGAGATATGGAAGGATTGTAGTGTGTGGAGGGAAGTAATGCTTAAAGCATTAAAGTAAAGACTTTAAGCTAAGAGGGGAGAGATTGTGAAGATCTTAAAATGCCAAACAGTAGACTTTAAATCTGGTCCTAGAGGTAATAGGAAACCATTGGAGCTTATTAAATAGGTGGGGTTACAATACCTATTTTTGAGGAAAGTCATTTTGGTAGGAGGGCATCTGTGTGGGGGACAGATAGGAATGGAAAAGGGTATGAGTTAGATCAATTAGAAAACTATTTCTGAAAAGAAACTTGGGGGAGGGGTATTGTATTTGATGCAAGTGGTAATAGAGAGTCATAGAAGTTGTTTTTTTTTTTTTTTTCAACAGAGGCATGACATAGCTAAATCTGTCCATTTGGGAGATTATATATTATTAACTGATAACTGCAAGTTGATAAGCAAATTTTCAGAAAGTGAGAATTTTTGAAAATATGGTCCAGTGAGAATGAATCCCAGACTAATAAATAATGAAAAGTTTGGTTTATGAAGTAGGTCTAGTTATTTTCCAGAGATGATCAAGGTAGATTCCTGTAGGCAGCCTGAGTTTCCTTTTTCCACAACTGTAATCTGGCATTTCTTTAGAAGAAGCTTTCTCTTGAGTATTGGGAATAGTTTATTGGCAACTGAGAGTGAGTATCTTAGAAAGGTAGCCGTCTGCTATTGAGAAGACAGAGGAAAGCCACTTATTCAGGTGAATCTGAGAGCAACCACCATGCTAATCAATTCATATTGCTCTTTCCATCACACATCCATCGTGCTGTAGGCTTCTGATGTTTTTACCCATTAATTACAAGAGCTAATGAACATTTATATGGCATTTTAAGGTTTGCAAAGCTCTCTATTATTTCAAATGAGCCCCCAGTAATTCTAAAGCCTATTTTAACCCTCAACTCATTTGTATACAATTGCTCAAGGAGAGCTACAATCCCTTGGACAAAAGGGAAGATGTGAGTACAACAAGTAAAGGACCTGGAAATAACTTTCATTGGGGATGGTAATATTTTGTTCTACCTGCCTGATGGGGTTGCTGTGAGGAAACTTTATTATAAACCCTGAAGTTCTTTGGAGAATATGAGTTCTTGTCAAAGGTCCAGTTTAACCAAGCTCAGAAAAGTTCATTCCTAGAAATTTGCTTATCATCATCATCATCATGACCATCATCATCATCATCATCATCATCACCACCACCATCACTATCATCATCATCACCATCATTTATATAATGTCAATGTTTGCAAAGCACTTTACAAATATCTCATTTTGTTTTCATAACAACACTGTCAGGTAAGTGCTATCATCACCCCCATTTTACAGATGAGAAAATTAAGGTAAACAAGTTAAGTAATTTACCCAGGGTTACATAGCTAATTAGTATCTGAGTCTGCATTTGAATTCAAGTCTTCCTGAGTATTCCAGTGCTTTATCTACTATGCCAACTATTTGGCATCAAATGATAATTTTTAGTTGTAGTTATTCAAAAATATATTTAACATTTACTTTAATAATAAAAATGTATTCTTATATAATGCCTTAAGATTTGCAAAGTGCTTTGCCCACACTCTCTCATGTGATCTTCCTGTATGTAAAATATCCTGATCTACAAAGTAAATGCTTCAGATATTTTTGTACCCATTTTGCAGATGAGCAAATAGAAGTTCAGACATCAATTGTAAAAGATGTAGTAGAAAGAATGTGAGATTTGGATTCAATTAAAAAAAAAAACTAAGTCTCATATCCTGTCTCTGACATTTCTAACTACGTGACTACCCATAGGGGCAGTTAGTTGGTACAATGAATACAGTACTGGATCTGGAGTCAGGAAGAAGACCTGATTTCAAAACCAATCTCATACTCTTATCAGTTGTGTGATCCTGACAAGTCACTTAATGTCTATTTGCCTCAGTTTCTTCATCTGTAAAATGGAGATTATAGTAGTACTAATCTCGGGTTGTTATAAGGTTCAATTGAGATGATAATTATAAAGAGTTTAACAGTGCCTGGCACATAGTAAGATCTATATAAATGTTAGCTATCATTGTCTTTATCATCTTCATTATTATTACTTAACCCTTCTGAACCTCTATTTTCTCTTCTGCCAAATGGGGACAATTATGTCAATAGTGCTTACCTCTCAGGACTGTTGGAAGAAGCAAATGACTTAATGTGCTTTAAAGCACTTTGAAAACTTTAAAGATCTATACTATTTCAGCTATCACCATCATTTCTAATCATCTTCATCATCATCATTCTCCTCTACCTGGGTATAGATAGAGGGGCTATGATCTACATTAGGAGGAGGAGTACCCACACTGAGGAAATCAGGATTCTTGAAATGTTTTGACAAAGATGTCATAAAATTTTTTTGCGGAGGAGGCATTTCTATGCCACCTTAGCTCACTTTACAAAGAGGAGTGTCACTTTAGAACTTTCCAGAGTGCCTGACAAAGGCAAACCTTTGCTATCCCGAGAACCATGTATTATGGCTCTCCAGGAGAGGCTGAGAAGATGGGCTCTGTGCTGTATGGATAGGAACATTTCTGTCCTTTGCAGGTTTCATGAATGAGCCCAGAGTTTGGGGACTCTTAGAACACAGTGGCATCCTATCTCTTTGCAGAATTCTGTAGGGGCTGAAGAAACAGACATCTTCATCCAGGCTGTCTGTGAGCATCCTCTTGTCCTGTTTCAGTTACTGTCAGTAAGAAAGAGAAAAGGAAGGGGCTGGATCCTGGAGAGACCAGTCAATTCACATTGAACTCTCATTGCTTCAAAATTGATTTATATTTAGCATGAAAAAAGCTGTCAGCTCTTAAATATGCATGGGAGTAGAAGAGCCAGGAGGAAGAGAAACTGCAGATTATGCATGTGCCGGAGAGGAATTAATTAGAAATAATCCATATATGAAAAATTGTCTGGAATCTATTCTGCTTTTGATCTGGCTGCCAACTGATGACTTTAGGAAACACCCTGTAAAGTGATAAGGACTTAGGCATCTCTGACCGAGCACCCTTGATTTGTTACTCTCCCCTCCCCTTCCCATCCTCACTGAAGTTTTTCCTTCATTTACAAAGCACTTTAACATTTACAAAGCATTTCACTTAGATCTCATTGTGATTATAAGTTAGTATCATCATCCCTGTTCTACAGAGGAGAAAACTGGGACAATTTACTGATGGATCAAAACAAGCATTTATTAATATACCTTTGAGTGTCTAGCACTGTGCTAAGCACAAGTGCCTCAAAGACAAAAGTGGAGCAGTCTCTGCCCTCAGAAAGCTTTAAGAGAAAAACCCACTGTCATGTAGCTGTGTCATAGCTGGGACTAGAGTCAAGGTCATTCCTGATTCTGGTGCTATTTCCACTATAGCTCCCTGCCTTTGGTGCCACTGCCTCCATGAAGCCTTCTTCCATCACCTGACAGTATTTTCCCTCCTCGTATTTGTTATAGCACTCTGCCAGGACCTTGACTTTGCACTTATCTCACTCTCCCTTGTATCACAGTTATTTGTGTATATCTCTTTCACAGAAGCATCTGTTTTTAAAAATGGAAAAAAACTTCAGAACACTTATAGAAGAGCAAATTGATTAAGTGACTTGCCCAAGACCATACATATTAAACAGAAGAGCTGAGATTCAGGGCATTGTCTTAGGACTTCTAAATCCTGTGCTCTTTCCACAACTGCCCCCAACAAAAATGCAGTCATTGAGAGTAAGATCTGCTATCTTTGAAGCTCCATGAACAGATTCATAATAATAACAGTTATCCCAAACAGCATGGACTGCCTCAGAAGAATAATGGGTTCCCTATCACTGGAAGTCTTTAACAAAAGGCTATCTGAACACTCATCAGAAATATTTTAGAAATGGTTCTTAATCAGATCTTGATGGACTAAATGGCTTTGATGCCCCTTCAGATTCAAAATTCTGTGACATTGGAAAACAGAGCTTTAAACAGTCAGAAGCGCTTAAAGTTTTGATGAATTAAGTAGACTTAGACCTTGCAATAGATAGATAGTCAGATAGACTTCTAAAGCACTTATTAATCTTTTGCTTTGTTTATTTTGCTAAGTGCTGGGGATATAAAAACAAGCATACAAGAAAATTCCTGCTCTTAAGGAGCTTACATTCTAACAGAGGAAAACAACACAAAAAGAGGAACTTCAAGGAGTATTCCCCAGGGGATGATAGTAAGAAGACCATTAGGAAATATTGTGGAAATCATGAATCTGGTAAGAGAAAATAAAAGCTCTTAGGTCCGAGATGGGCAACACCAAAGGTGGAGTCCAAGTTGGAGGTGGTGGTTGTAGCAGTGGCTGGAGAGTGGGGCATGGCTCTACAGGTTTGTCCCATTTACTTTTCTTTCCCCTTGCTTTCTTACTAACTCACCACTTCTTACATGACCCAGATAGGTGAGGATTCACATCTTCCTAACTCCAGGAACTGTGCTCTATTCTTTAAGCCATTGTAGTGCAACTAGGTGAGTGCTGGGCCTAGAATCAGCAAGACTTATCATTCCAAGTTCAAATTTTATTTTAGACATTTTCTCATTGTGATCCTGGGCAAGTCACTTAACTTGTTTGTCTCAGTTTCCTCATCTGTAAAATGAGCTGAAGAAGGAAATGGCAAAACCACTCCTGTGTCTCATAAGAAAACCATAAATGGGGTTATAAAGAGTTAGATATGTGGGAATTGGATGAGGGTTTTGTTTTCATAGAGTAAAAAAAGATCAAAATCAGAGAAATGAAACAGAAACATAAAAAATGAAACTTAAAGGTTAGGTTGACATGGAATAAGGGAAATGAAACTTATAGAGAGAAGCCATAAATTAGAATAAGTAGCACACTGCTGGTATATGCAGAAGGAGTATATATACACCCAAATAAGAATAAAAGAAAATAAGGGCTAGGATCATGGAAATGTGGGGAATGGGAGTTGTATTTAGTGGAAGGACTGCCAATATAGTCAGTCATGGGGAACTATGACCAAATAAGATGAATGCCAATGGGAGATGTAATCAGTAGGGGACAGAGAATAAAAGGCTATGCTTTTGCACTTCAAGGTATACCTACTAATTTAGATTGCTCTTTCAAGAATATAAAATAAAATCTTTTCTGGATTTATCAAGTCAGTAGAATTCTTGATAAGATGCTTGTCTTTTACAGATGTGACTGAAAAACAACTGAAGGACAAAGGGATTTTCTCTCTCTCCTTCTCTTTTCCTCCTTCCCTCCCTCCCTCTATTTTTCTCCCTCTCCCCTTTCTCCCTCCTATCTCCAGTCTTTCTCTTGACCTCCACTCTTATGTCACCTACTAATCACAGGGATTGCATCTCAAATTTAATATGTTCAAAAGAGAGTTTATTATCTTTCTTCTTCCAAACTTCCTTAGTTATATCCTTCCAGTCACCTACTTTCTCAATCTTCAAGTCATCTTTTCATCCTCTCTTCATCTTCTCCCATCTTCATATCCAATCAGTTGCCAAGTTCTATCAACTCTTCCTCTATACCATCTCTTACATCTGACCCACTTTTCCACTCAAATAGCCACTGTCCTAGTTCAGGCTTTCAGTAACTCTCACCTGGTATTGAAATCCTTCATAATCTGTATCCAGCTTACTTTTCCAGGTTTGTTATATCTCTCTTTCATGGACTCCACATCCTAGATGAGCTGGCCTACTTATAGCATTGTATACAACATTGGTATTCCAATATTCCCTACTATTCAATATTCCATTCTCCTTGCAAAGTTTGCACCTTTGTCCAGAATGCACTTCCTCTTCACCTCTCCCTAGCTGTCATCTAAAGTCAGCTCAGATGAGGAAATAATAGAAAGAAAGGAAAATCTTATTAGACATGAACCAGCCACTTGCTTTCTTAAGGCTTCAATTTCTTTATCTGAAAAAAAAATAAAGGAATTGGACTAGATATGTTCTGAGGTCCTTCTCAGTTCTAAAATCTCAGTTTATAAATCCATGGGATGACAGTGCACTTTTTCCTAACAGTGGTACTAATTAGCATTGTGTCATAAAATCTTTGAACTCAAAAGCCTTCAGAGATTATCTAATCCTACATTTTCATTTTATAGATTGGGAGAAGTGATTTGACCAAGGTCTCCCAGGGAATGAATGGCCAAACCTGAATTAGAACCCAAATCCTCAGAATAATGTTCTGTCTGTTAATTCACATCAAGAAGCAAGGTAGCAGAGAAGAATAAGTCTCCCTTATCATTTTTATTACATAATATTGAAAACTTTTTGCATGAACTAAATCAGTGCACCTTGGCTAAGAACAGAATTTTTTAAATGGAAAAAAATTTTTAATCAGATGTTCATAAAGAACATAAAATGTTCTATATCCATAATACATAAGACTAAAATCTTTCATAAATCAACAGTTTTCAAAAGTATTTCAAACCATTAACAACCATATAAAATGCTAGTCTAACTCACTAATAATAAGAAATGAAAATCAAAACAACTCTGTGGTTTTACTTTCTTGCAAATTGAAGAAAATGACAAAAAACAATAATACTTAATGTTGTTAGAGGTATGGGAATATAAGTAAAGTAATAAATTGTTGGTTTACCTATGAATTAGTTACTTCATTTTGTAAAATAATTTGGAATTTTGATTTTAAAAAGTAACTAAAATAACCAGGCTTTTTGATCCAGAGATCCTACTATTTGGCATATAACTCAAGGATATTCAAGACAGAAAGATCCAATATATGCCAAAATATTGTTAACTGAACTTTTGTGAAACAATATTTAGACTGAGGAACCAATTATGGTAAATGAAAATAATTAGATATTAATGTAATTAATAAACAATGATGATAATGAATTCAGAGAAGTGTGGGAAGACCTATGTGATCTGATGCAGAGTACAGAATCAGGAGAACAACATCTCACCAAGATTACAAGAATGTAAACACAATAAAGTAAAAGTGGATGTTATGTGATTATAATAATTAAACTTGGCCCTAAGAAGAGGGTTGAAAAAAAGCATCTTAGATCTATATCCATAGAATGTTTAAGGAGTAAGGAGACAGTTAAGGTATTCACTGATTTTGCTTATTTGCTTTTTTCTTCCATTTTCAAAATCTTATTTGCAATAGATGAGTTTACTAGATGAGGGAGGGGGAATAGCTATATTAAGAAATGAATGTGAAAAACAAAAATTATAAAATAAATTGTAGGGGATCACTATTGGTTCTAAAGTTTGGGGAGAGTATTAGGGGATATACTCCTTTGAATGAACTTTATTCTGGAGGAGTCCCAGAAAAAATGTTCCTTTCCCCTTCCCTTCTTATACCTTTGCTACTTGAAATTGTAAGCTTTATTAGAGAAAGAACTATCCTATTTGTGTTATTTTTAGGATTTGAGTAGGAATTGATGGTGCTAAGATTCCATTTATGATTTTTTCATTCCTTTCTCTTATCACATGGGTTGGTTTTTCTTTGTTTTTGAAGATGAGCAAAATGACATCACTATGCTGGAATCAAGACAATGTGTCCTACTGTGGCTGATCAGACTAATATGAGCTCAAAAGATTCTTCCACAAGTTGGACACAAATAGCTCACAAGAGCATTTGGAGTGAGGAAACATGTCTCTAAATTTGTATATCTCACTTTTTTGAGATGCTCCAATTTTGCATAGTGCTTTCTTTGATTCGGGCATGGGGAGTCCTTTGCCTATGTCTCTCATGATGTGCAATTGCTTCCAAAATTCTTCAGAGAGACATTGAGAGCATCCTTGTGCCACTTCTTTGGACCTTCATGGCAGTGCTTTAGTTGATTGCATTAATGTAAAAGAAAGATAGACTATAATCCAGCTTAACCCTCAAACTTGTACTTCACATCTTACTTTAAGGTTTACAAAATACTCTCCTCACAACATGCCTGAGGTAAGTAGTATAAAAATGATCTCCATTTTATAGATTAGGAAAATGAATCTGAGAGAGACTGACTTTGTCCATTGTGATGGACAACCCTAAGTCTCCCAATGTTAACATTTCTTGTATCACATTGCCTTTCTTTCATGAAACCCAAGGATAAACGTTCCCTTGTGCTGCCCTGATTGGACTAGTTTTGAAGGAAGGAAAGATAATTTTTGTGTCCTTTATCTCATAGGTACTTGCCTCCTGCTAACAATATTATTTTGCTCTAGTACTGGATTGTAGTGCGTCTCACCTTTCCCCCCTCTTCCCAAACCATCCCTGCCCCTCCACCCCCTGACAAAATACACTAGGTTAGAGTCAGGAGACTTGGCTTTTAGACCTGGCTCTGCCACACGGCTATTTGCTCTATGACCATGAACTTCAGTTTCTCCACTTTTAAAATGAATCATTTAAAAATGATTTTAAAGATCCTTAAGACTGATTTTAAAGCAATGAGAAAATGCTTGTAAATTTTAGAATTGTCCGGGATTGGACCATGAAAGCACCTGATTATGCATTTAGAATTGCACTTGAGCTTTCTGCTTTTGTTCCTCGTTTTTTTCTTTTTTTTTTTCAACGATGAAGAATAGATGGGGGAACATTTATCTCTGGTAGTGAATGCATGTTTAAATAAAATAAGCTCTATCTCTTGGAAGCTTTCAACTGATAAAAAAAATTCAGTATATTCCAAGTCCTATTTAATAAACCTTCCAGACAGAGGGAACATTCCTCTGTCAACTTGCTTTGGCACAGGAGGCCTTTGCAGAAAGAGCAGATTCAGCCAATCCTAGGGCAGCCCAGAGCCAGCCCTTTTTGACCCAAACAATGTCTAGACAGCCTGAAAACAGATAAATTAACAGGCAGGCAGCAGCAGCATCACTCAGCGGCAATATTTGTCACCTCTGTGATGGCTTCAATGAAGATTCAAGGCAGCTCCAATCGTCTTCCTGAAAACCGATGTATTCCAGCTGTCTCCCTGCCCTCCTCGGGAGCTATTTACTGTGTTAACAGCTCCATGTGGGGAAAGCTCCCATTCTCTCCTGGTAAACACTTCCCCTCTTTTATAGGCCACCCTAATGAGACTGGAATATCAGTACAAATTAGTCGCAGAATTCTGCATTTGCTTTCCCAGCTCGGGGAGCATAAACAAATCCTGCTCCAATGAGTTCATGTCTTAAAGAGTTAGTTTGATTTCAGTTTCTGCTGCTGAATGTTGGGATTCACGGTAAATGAGCAGGGATCTGTTTAGTGTAACAACATTTCTGGAGAAATGTCATTCTTGCTGGAAGTTGCTGCATTTGCCATGCTGTAATTTGGTCTTGTTGTCCCAAAAAACACTGTTT
This sequence comes from Myrmecobius fasciatus, assembly GCA_023553655.1. Lineage (NCBI taxonomy): Eukaryota > Metazoa > Chordata > Mammalia > Dasyuromorphia > Myrmecobiidae > Myrmecobius > Myrmecobius fasciatus. The sequence continues at coordinate 73,369 of JAJPUD010002362.1, forward strand.
GACCAGGAAGGAAGAATAGGAGTTTAGGCAGGAAAAAAGTAGACCGTGCTTTCTAAAAATAAAGCATAGGAGGGGGCAGGAACGTGTGTGTATCGGCAGATAAATATAGATAGATATAGATATAAATATACACCCACCCATAAACTCATAGGCACATCAGAATTTGCATATATAATATAGATTATATATATATACATTTCATGTAGGCACATACATATACATAATGCAACACACATATGTGCACACATACAATACATATACACATATATAGACAAACATATGAAAGTGTGCATATGTGAACATATATTTATACATAACACACAAAGACACATATGTATGTATCATAGAAAACAAAAGGGATAACTCTTATTACATAAAATCTAAAAAGAAAATCAATATAGCTAAGATTAGAAAGAAAACAGTTCAGTGGAAATATCTTTGCAGTAAGTCTCTCTGAAAAAGGTCCTGTTTCCAAGATTTTTATAAGGAACTGATTCAAATTTACCAGAATAAGATTTATCCCTCAATAAATAAATAGTCAAAAATATGAAGAGACAAGGGAAGAAACCCAAGTTATCTATGTCATCATGTAAAAAAGAAACAAATTCCTAACAACAATCCAAATTACTAATAGTTATAGAAATGCAAAATAAAGTAATTCTGAGGTTTCATTCATACCCAACAAATTGATAAAACTAAAAAAAGAGAAAATTATAAATATTGCAGAGGCTATGGGAAAGCATATACATTGATGCACAGTTTGGGAAACCATGTCTGTCCAACTATTCATGAAAGTAATTTGGAAATCTGTACCTAAAATTACTAAATGTACTTACAGTACATATCCTTTGACTCAGTGGTATCACTGCCAGGCCTATACCCCAAAGAAATAAAAAAAGAACAAGGTATTATAAGCGCAACAATATTTATAGATTTTTTTTGAATTAGCAAACAACTAACTGGAAACTAAGAGTGTGGGTACTTGTCAAATGGGGAATGGCCTAACAAATTATAGTATATGAATGTAATGGAATACATAAGAAATAAAGGAAAAGGCAGTTTCAAATGGACCTGTGAAGATTTGTATGAATTGATGCAGAGTGAAATAAGAAGAACCAGAAGAAAAATTTATACCATATGATCAATATTGTAAAAACAAACAATTCTGAAATATTGAAGAACTCTCGTTAACCAGAAAACTGATGAAAAATGCTTCCCATCTCCTTATAGAAAGGTGATGACAGATTAAGATACTGAACAAGAAACATATCTTTGGGTATGATCATTTTATAAGTATTTATTTTGATTGATTGTGCTCATGAGACATGGGGGTTCTGTCTCCCTCTCTTTTTCTCTGTCATTGCCTTCTTCTTTTCTTCTCCTCCTCTTCCTCCTTCTCTTTCTCTTTTTTCTCTCTGTCTCTGTCTCTTGTCCTCTATCCCTATCTGTCTCTTCCCCTCTCCCTCACTTTCTCCCTCTCAGTCTCTCTCTTTCCTCTCTCCCTCTCTCTTGCTCTTTCTTTCAGTCTTTCTCCCTCTTGAGCTTTTTCTTTTCTCCTCTTTTACTTTTCTTCTTTGTTCCTTTTTTTCTCTCTTTTTTCTTTTCAGTGGGAGAGGAGAAAAATAATTAACAATTGAAAATATAAAAATTTATCTAAAAAATCCATGTTTTAGTGGAAGGAATTTCTATGGGGGGGAATCAATCATCAATGAAATAATAGGCCTGGGAAAAAGAGCTTCAATTCTTTATTTAATTTACCAATAATTTCAGTTGTGAATAATGAAACCAACATTTTAATACTCCAAAGGCTCTAAGATATCTTACACAGGTATTCCCTCCATTGGTACAATTTGTCACCCATTTATGTTTTTAGGTTGCTTTGGTCAATGAGCTTATTGCAAAATGGCAAGATTAATTAGCTTCATGAAATAATGCATGGAGACTCAGGGAGACCTGGATTCGAATCCTACTTTTGACAATTACTGCTTATATGACCTTAGGCAGATCACTACCTCTCAGAGCCTCTGAGCCTCAATTGTAAGATGAGGAAGTTAACTTAGATGGCCTCTAGGGTTCTTTCCCCCTCTATGCCTATGACTATGATTCTGGTCCAATGCTTGTGTATGTAATCTGCTGCAGAAACCATACTGGAAGCCTTTGCAATGGGAATCTGCCGGTGTTGTGTTAACAAAGCCTCCAAGAATCCATCAGTGTGTAACGATGAAGCTTAGTGAAGACATGCCATGGAAACCGGGAAAGAACATTATCATTTCCTAATGTTACCATTCAACCCAATACTGATTTTTTTAGTATGACCCATCAGAAAACAATTCAGAAGATACCAATAAAACTCCTGGATTTGGAATTATAAAGTTTAGAATTATAGAGGATCTCAGAGTTCATCTAGTCCCCAAATCTTAAACTGTGTATTATTATTATTATTATTTTTTTTTTTTTGCTGAGGCAATTGTGGTTAAGTGACTTGCCCAGGGTCACACAGCTAGGAAGTATTAAGTGTCTGAGGCCAGATTTGAACTCAGGTCCTCCTGAATTCAGGGCTGGTACTCTATCCACTGCATCAACTAGCTACCCCTTAAACTGTGTATTATGGCCCTATATAGGGTCTCATAACTGAATGTAGGGGCCATGAAACTATGATTTATTATCAGTCGATGTTTGATATTTATACTTATTTCACATATCTTTATACCTGGGGTCATGTAAAAATTTCTTGGGCGAAAAGGGGTTGTGAGTAGATAAAGTTTAAAAAGCTCTGATTTAGTCCAATCCCTCTTTAAAAAAAATAAGGAAACTGATAGCTGGGAGGAAGGTGTGTCTTTCCCAAGTTGCAAATGGCAGAGGCAGGATTTGAATTCAGGTCAGTGGACTTATAAATCAACTGCCATTTCTATGAGCCAGAAGACCTGGTTTTAAAACTTACACTTGCCACTTATTGCCTTTGTGACCTCTCTGATCCTCAGACTTTCATATCTGTAAAATGCTGGAACTGGATTTAGATGATCTTCAAGATGACCTTTTCACAACTAAATCTTGTGACCCAAATGACTCCAAATCAAGGGCCCTTTTGCACTGTAACATGCTGAAAAGTCTTCCACCTTTAAAATCCATGCTCCAAGACCTCTATGAAAATGAAAAAAAAAAGTGTTTTCTTAAAAGCTCATTCTAAGAAATTGCTTAAAAATTGACTTTTACTTAAAGTGTTTTGCAGGGCCTTGTGAAGTTGTTCAATCATCATTCAAATGAATAATTAAGCCCCTACTGTGTACCCTATATTATGCATGGGGTGGTTGAATCATTGCATATCACTACATAGATAGAATTGGGCTTTAGCTATCACTCCTGTCCTAACCTTTGAAAGTTGGGGTAAATGAGCCCCAGAGATAGAAAACAGCTATCCCAAAGTTACATAGCTAACACATCTATAGCATCTATAGATGGATCCTATTGAGAGCTTGAATCTAAGTCTCTGGACTCTTGGGGCAGTGTTCTTGCCACCACGCTGTGCAGAGAAGCTCCCCAATGGTGGGGATAACTTCTTGTATCTTCCAAAGGATCTGTCCCAGGTTCAGGGTTGGGACAGCTGTACAGGTCCCCAACATAGTCATGGAGTGTGAAGGTGGAGCGTTTTTTGGTTTATAGCATGGGGGGGGGGCTATGTCCCTCTGGTGTGGGAAGGTTGAAAGTAATCCTTAGACCAGGCCTATAAATAAGAAATATCCCCTGCATCATCAGCAGGACAGAGGTTGTAAACACACTGTATAATCACAGAACTGGGCTGAGACCCATTTGTTAGGAGTGTGAGGGACAGGCCCATTCCATCACCATCAAGGCCAGACTTTTCAGATGGGCTCTGACAGACACCCATCTGGCGATAACCTTCAGTAGGGAAATGGTGATGATTTATCAAGGTGTTAAGGAGGCTTTTCTGCATCCCTGCTTTAACAACAGGCTGATAAAATATGCACTCTCAGGGTAGGCAGGCCCAAACATCCCATTACTAGAGACATTACCTTGTTTGAATTTAGAAATGAGGTCATGAGGGTGACATGTAAATAAAGACTTCATTTGCTGGCTGAGGCTGGTGAGACTCCTATTTTATGTGGAGGCACAGAATACAAAGTTTACATTTGCTCTTAAAATATTTTAGCCCATTTGGTTTATGTCTGCAGAGGTTGGACTCCATGCTGCTCTGCTGGCTCCAGAAATCCACTTGGAATTTGGGAGATATGCATATATACACATATCTTTGATATATTTCTCCCCGTCTGGACGCCATTGTTATACTGCTCCCTGAAAGGTTTATAAGTTACATTTCTTGTCTGGGTTTTATGGATACTGAAACCTTTTTTATTAGGTTCTAAGGATTTTTACCCCCCTCTCTTTTTTTTTTAACTAAAGGCTTCATTAAATTGCAAAATGGCACCTTTGTACTCAGACAGGGTTGTTGGGAAATCATATTCTTTTCTTTGTTAAATCTGATTGATTTATTTCATGTATAAAGCAAAGGATAAAAGTCTCCATTCTTACAAGTTATGGAACAGGTAGCTGGATGGAGAAATGGCTTTTTAAAAGAGTGCAAGTACTCATTGAAAGGCTATTTCAGAAGCTCCCTGGTCTGTGGACCGTATGGAAAGTCCATAAATTCTCCAGTACTCAGCATGTGGCTGTTACCTGATGGGAATCAGAGAATCATGAAGATAACCATATGTCGACACTTGGATGTCATCATTGTGATTCATTCCCTGTCACCCCTCTCTCCCATCCTGCCCTTTACCTTGTATAGATCACACCTTTCTATCCTGTATAATCTTTGCCCACAACTTTCTGTTTGTTCCCCATAAACATCCTATACAAGTTAGAGGCTTCCTCTGCTTCTCTTAATATTTTGCAAATGTTGGGACACTACTCAGGTTATCCACTGGTTCTTGCTCCTTACTATATAGATGGCTCACCTCCTTTTCTTGAGCATACTTATTCTTGATGATGTCCAAATCTCATTAGCAAGTCACATGTGCTAACATGCTACTGCCTAATACCCCCATTACACATCTTTCTATTGCATTTTGGGTCACCTGTAATTTTGATTCTCTTGTGATTTTGTTTTTCCTGCCCCTGCCTCCTCTCTCCTCCTTTTCCTTTTACTGCCCTTTCCCCTATTCTCCTTTTCCCTTACCTTCTCTCCTCTTCCTCCTTCTCCCCTTCCCATAATAGACACTTCCCCAAAGTGTCTATATACCCTTGACATTTTTCTTTCTTCTTGCCTTTGCTCATACCACTACTCATATTTGGAATGTCTTCCCCACTCTCTTGATTTGCTACTTAATTCAAAGGTCAGCCCAAATCCGTCCCCTTTTTCTTTTCCTTCCTCTCATTAAGGTCCTTTCCTCCAACATGCTTTATAGAGAACATTGCTCAGATGCTTCTTACTCATAAAATAATGTGATTATTTGTCTATGTATTGTCTATTTCCCAGCTAGACTTTAAGTTTCATGATGGTGGATGCCCAGGGTTAGCGAAACTTGGCAACATTACCCCAAGCATTTAGAGTAGTACTAGTAGTTGCTTCATAAATGCTTGATATACTGTAGAACTGATTAGATCCTTCTCCTGGTTCCTACCTCCTTCTGGGATCTAATACTGTAGCTTGGGAAACAGGACAAATGCATGAAAACGAGCGTAAGCCAATGATAATATAGATTCAAGTACTATACTGTGTGGGTTAGATTCAGGATATTTAGAGAGGGAGATTCTAAATGTCTGGTGGAAGTTGGGGGAGTATTGATGAAAGATGCTGTCTTGAGCTGGTCACAAGCAGTGCTAATCTTGGACTATGTGAACCATAGAACACAATTTCATAAGGCTAAAAAATCCAAAGTGGGGTGTTTGTATATCCAGGGTGCTATTGTGATTGGTGGTATATTTGCAGGGGTCTTCAAGAAATTACATGGACCTTGGATTTCATGAACATTTCACTCAGATGTCTTAATGGAGAGATCATTTGTGTAAGGCAGATCACAAAAATCTACTGTCTCTGCTCTCCCTTCCCCCAGATCATTAAAAAAAATTCTTTCTGTTAGGTTTTACTCTTCGCTACCTATTTCAGCAAAACACATATGATAGACTAAGTCACACACTATTATAGTGACTGATAATTGCCTGAGTTTAGCCTCCTAAGAGAGGATGAAGTGAGAATATTGCTTTTTCCAAGGGAATTAATTTCTAATGGAGGAATTTCAGAGACTGTGGCTGGCAATAGAAGAGAGATTTTTGAGGAAGGGCATTGTGTTGTATATCCCTGAAATCACATCATGTAGAGGGTCAGTCTTGGGTGCTTGCCTCTTAAGTGATTCTCCAAGGCTCTTTTTAGCTCTAAATCTTGCCATCCTTCTCAGAGAGCATTCTACCTCTGCTTCTATAGGCTGTCTCCAGATAGCAGTGTGAGCTAAGGAATCATATTTCTATGGTACTCTTAAATTTTGGGAAGGTCTTTTCTCACATCTCTGTGAGATAGCACAGTATTATTCTTTTGCAGATGAGGATACTGAGACTAAGTGACATTGAAAGACTTGTTTAAGGTCACTAAGCTAGTAAATAGTAGAATTAAAATTTGAACTTGGATCTCCAATATTTAAGTCCAGGGCTTTCTATACCTTTCCATATTTAATGTATAAAGAAATTGACGTTTAGAAAGATTAAATGACTTGTTTGTGATCCCATAGATAATAGAACCATAGAATCATAATTCTAGAAGCAGGAGAGAGACCTCAGAGGCATAATTTAACCCTTTTGTTTTATAGATGAGCAAAGAAAGTCCAGAGAGATCAAGTTACTTTCCCAATGCTACATAATTATAAATGTAAAGATTTGCATTCAGGTCTCCTGACTCCAAATTCGGTTATCTTTCTAGGACCCTGAACTAGGACAATATCTTAAAGATAGCAACAGTTCTTTGTCATCCCTCTCCCTTTACTTTCCTTCAATCAAGTATTTTTACACAGGGAGAAGGTTAGTGCAGGAAAGAAGGTAAACACATCCTTACCTATCTATTTCCAATCATTTCATACCTGTCATTAGCCATCCCTCTTAGCTTCTAAAGAGAGAGGAGAAAAAGAAGATAGACTGGGACATCTCTGGAGAGAAGATGGGAGGGAGGCAGGAGGCTGGGGCAGCTGGGAACTATAAGGACCACAGGGAGCATGGGATGTAAGGGAGATGAGAATCATTCCTAACAACTGTAGGAAGAAAAAATGTCTCCTGTGGCAAAATTCAGTAAAATGCTATTAAGGATAAATTTTTTATTGTTCTGTCCTGCAGGCAGCTTGGGAGAATCGCATGGTCTCAGCATAAATGAGTTCCCCTGTCTTATTTTATTTTTAAATGACGCTTTCAGCACTAGTTCCTGCCTTGCTATGTAATAGCCACTGCAGTGTTCGGGCCGGAGGGGCCCTGGCTGAGTGGGGATGTGTCAGCTCACTCTTGCTCAGAATAGACGTGTGAGACAGACAGTGAAATAGGTCAGCTGGGACCGCCTGCCTGAGCAACACCTGCTCCCCCTTCCTGTCCTTTGCCCTTCCCCAGCAGCTCCTTGGGCAATTAGGCTGTGTCTACACATGTAGAATGAAGGGAAGAATTAGAGCAATTATCTGGATAATTCTGGATCCTAAAATTTGCTACTTTTATCTGGAATATCCCAATAATTAAAATTAGAGTTTTTTGGAGGGTTGGTTTTTTGCTTTGTTTTGTTTTTAGTCTGACCTTTCCAGCATATCATTAACACTTAAGGGGATTTATCCCTTTCTTCCTCCCTTCCTTCCTTCCTCCCTCCCTCCCTCCCTTCCTTCCTTCCTCTCTCCCTCCTTCCCTTCCTTCCTTCCTTCCTTCCTTCCTTCCTTCCTTCCTTCCTTCCT
>JAJPUD010002362.1:85522-109897 GCA_023553655.1 Myrmecobius fasciatus
GCTCTGGAAGAGAACTTAAACATTATCTCCTCCAATTTCCTCATTTTAGATGTCTGTTACCCAACTGGGTAACAGAAAGAATAAGCTTCTTTATAGAAAGCATTTATATAGCACCTACTATGTGCCAAACACTGTGCTAAGTATTTTTACAAAAATTCTCATTTAATTCTTACAACAACTCTATGAGGTAGGTGCTATTATAATAGTAATGGCATAAGCTCCAGTAATAATGAGAATAATAGCAACTAATATCACTACTAAAAACCATAGCTAGCATTTATATAGTAGTATTTTCCAGGCATTATTTAAGCACTTTTAGAAATATTTTCTCATTTGATTCTCACAACAACCTTGTGAGATAGATCCTATTATTATCCCCATTTTACATTGAGGAATCTGAGACACTTTTTCAAATTTGTACTGGAGGTTAGTAGTAGGGCTTGGATTAAAATCCTGCTGACTAAATGCAATGTTTACCCTCTGGTAGTAGTGACTTTTCAGTAAGAACAATGTGTAGAAGGTGCAAAGATGCAGCTCTTTTCCCTGAGGAACAATTATTGTCCTCAAGGTTAAATCAAAGTCATGCCCCTTTGTTTCCCAACTCTGCTGATATGTTTACTGAAAACATTGTATGTGGTTTTCTATATTTATGTATGAACATAATGTACCTTCATGAAAATGAGGAACATCTCATCTAAATTTCATTTTTCTTTAGTAGATATGTCCCTTCTATCCTCCCTTCCTCCCTCCCTTTCTTCCTTCCTTCCTCCCTCTCTCTCTCCCTCCCTTCTTCCCTCCCTTCCTTCCTTCCTTCCTTCCTCCCTTCCTCCCTCTCTCCCTTCCTTCCTCCCTTCTCCCTCTCTCCCTTCCTCCCTCCCTCCCTTCCTTCCTCCCTCCCTCCCTCCCTCCCTTCCTTCCTTCCTTCCTTCCTTCCTTCCTTCCTTCCTTCCTTCCTTAACTGAGTAAATACTCTCTCTTAAGGATGTGGCTTTAACCTATATCCTAATTATGACTTGGAATTTTGCAATAGCAAGTTTGCAATAGCTAAAAAACTGCAGGTGTTCAATTGTCCTGAATGACCATTTCCCTCCTGTTTCCCACCACTTCTTAATTAACATTCAAGTACTTCTTTTGAAAGCAGTTTATTCTTTTGTTTCTGGGATAGATTTCCATGTTTAGAGTATAAGCTTGGACTCCCCCAGACAATGAGAAAAAGTCAAGGGAGTGGGGGACTTCTGTTATATTTAATCTTGTATTTTGCAGTTTGTGCTTTCCACTCCTTTAACTGACATTCTGTCGGTTAGGAGATGCCCTTTCTTGGGAAATCCCTTTTTTGCTTTTTCTTACTCTGAGAGTCTTTGATTGTTTTTGTAGTTGTTACTATTCTTCTTTCCTTCCTTCCTTCCTTCCTTCCTTCCTTCCTTCCTTCCTTCCTTCCTTCCTTCCTTCCTTCCTTCCTACCTTCTTTTCCTTTCCCTTTTCTCCCTTCTCTTTCCTTTTCTGTTTCTGTTTTCCCTGAACTAAACTCCCAAGTAGCCAATTCTCCTGCCTACAGAGATTTTGTAAGTTGAATGTTGCTAATTGCATGCAATGAATGTCATTTCATTTGAAAATACCCCACACAATAGAAACTGGAAGTGCTTAGTTTGAAGACGGGTTTCAGTGGCAGTGGCAGGAAGGACCTTAGACAGACTGGGCTTTGGATGTGTGCAAAGACTGAGGACAGGGAGCCAAGGTGGAAGAATACAATGGAGACACTGATTAAATTTTCATCCCCTTACATTTGGATAGTGGTTAGGGGAGAGCATGGAAATCTTCCAAGCCTTCAGAGAAAAGCCACAGTAGGACAAAGCTTGGACGGTCTTCACAACCATCAATAGCAGCCTGTCCCGGACTTTACTTATAGCAGCTGTGAGACCTATATGGCTCCTAATGATCCAGAGAGAAGACAGAATCAATCTCCCTCCTGGAGCAAGGCCTGCCTCAGGGGTTCTTAGACCAAATGGGTGTATGTCAGCATCTCAAAGGCAATCCATCCCAAATGAAACTTAGCATTTTCTCAAGGAAGTCTGACTTTCCTTCAAACTTTTATATTTCTGAAGAGTCCAATGAGTCCTCCTGGAATCATCCTCGATTGTTCTTTCTCCTCTACCCCTGGACATATTTGATTAGTTGTCATAGAAGAAGTCCAGATGCACAGTTCACATTTGATTGAGCTGTCTCTGTCTACTACCCTACATGCCTTACACACACTGTCCCCAGTTTCTCACTGCAGCAATCAAATTGGACAACTCTGAGTTCCCAGAACACACGAAAGTATCATTAAATGTAGCTAACTAGAGTAAAATCCAAGTCTCCTTACTCCTAGTCCAGTTCTAGCTGAATGGCCATGCCACTTCTTTTAGTTCCTCAATTATGAAATTGGTTAAAATATAAGCATTAAACTAGATTTCTCCCACCAAAATTCCTTTGATACAAACATCATATCTTCTTCCTTCTACAGCATTCCAGATGTATCTCTCTGGAGATACAGCATTCTATGGTCAAGATTCTTAGACTATCTCCTAACTCTAATATCCTAGGTTCTTTGTCCCTAAGATTTCTTCAAATTCTGAAATTCTAGCCTTTCTTCCAACTCAAAAGTCCAGAATTTCATTTCCATGCCACCATTTTGAGAAAAAAATCACAATGCTAATCTCTGATGTGGGCTGCTTTGAGGTTTGTGCCCCAAAGGGTGGTCCTCAGATTACATGGGTACTCTTGGTGGTCTATGGCTATCTTTCAGATGAAAGCAAAGCAAAAGACAGCTTTGGGGACTTTGAGGTACACATTGTATTGCAGATGGGAGCTACATTCAGGAACATAAAAATCCCAAACACCTTTCCAAACATAGCAACAATTATAGCAACTATTTTCCATAATAGAAGTACCACAAGATTTATTTTATTAAAAAAATTTTTTTTGGTGTAGGCAAATGATAATGATATTGTCATTTGAGGGGGAAAATGTCCTCATTAGTGATGCTTGTGCACCTGGAGACAGGGATGTTTCTTGAATGGGGAGCAGGCTTGTGGAGAGACTAGGGTGTCCAAGTGGTCCCTCATGGGGGAGGCAGCACAGTACAATGGAAAGAGGTCTTAGTTGAGAGCCAGAAGACTGAAAAATTGCTTCATTATTTACTGGCTATGTGACTTTGGCCAAGTAATCCTCCTTCTCTGAGCTTTAGCTTCCTCTACTACAAAACAAGGAACTTGGATTAGGACAGCAGTTCCCAAAGTATAGTCTTGGGACACTTGAATGCCAGACCTCTTAAGAGGTTTGAGAAGTCAAAATGATTTTCATCATACTAGTAAGACATTGTTTGTCAATTAAAATGCTCCTCCCCTTTCCCAACTATATATCTGTATAAGGCTGAATTTTCTTCGGTTACATCAATAAAAACAACATATTCAGATTGAATGCAAAAGTGGTTATGAAAATCCAGTTGTCTTTTGGTAAGCTAGATATTAAAGCGATTTGCAAAAATATGTAAATCAATGTTACTCTTTTCCTTATTTTTTTATTTTGGAAAATATTGTTATTTTAAAATAAAAATGTGATGGGTTTGTTGTTATTTTAAATAAATTATAAAGAATGTAAATTTTTGTCAGTTTTAATTTCTAATGCAGCCAATATTGATAGATATAATCTATATTGACAAAAGCTGTCTGCGTTCCTCAATAAAATATAAGAGTAGAAAGGGGTCCAAAGACCAAAATGTTTGAGAACTGCTGGATTAGAAGATGGTTAAGGTCCTTTTTAATTTTACAATCTGTTCTCCTTGGGGAGGTTAGTGTGTTGTAATTCTGAAAAGAATGAGAAATGCCTGTCAGCCATCTTTATGTGAGGGACAGATGATCTTGCCCTGTGTATGGTAACAATTATGGACTAGAAGGGGAAAGAGAAGAGGAGTGATAGCTACAGTAAGAAGAGATGGAAAATGATGAGCATATCAAGGAGCAGTTTCCCCCCAGAGGAAAGGAGGATAGAGAATGTCTGATTATGGCAGGCAAGGCTTTGTCAGCTGTTGCATGAGGAGGATTCATTGAATGCTTTGGAAAATAAATGAATGAATGAATGAAGCACATTTTAAGCATTTAAAATATACCAAGTACTGTGTTAGGCACTGAGATACAAATGCAAAAGCAAGACAGTCCTTGTCAAAGACCTCACATTCTAAATGGATTAGACAATGCATGTTGAAGAGTGGTAGCCAGGGAAGGATATTTTGTTCTGGGAAGTCACAAGGATAGTGAGAAGAAATATATGGGAAGTTGATTGACACATAATTTCCAGAAGCAAGAATGGGATTGATCTGATCATTATTACTAGATCAAGAAGTAGAAAGATGGTATGTGTGGTTGCCCTCCTCTGGATGTAGCAGCAGGAGTAAGGGGGATGTGAAACAAGACTTTGCACATCACTTCCTCATTTAAATCCAATTCACTTGCATATCATAGCATCACCTCCATGATGTCATGGTGCTCTTCAAGAATGAAGGACAAATAACAACAACAACAACAGTAATTCTGGGACCTGCTAGATAAAGTGGACTGTGAATTTGCTGAGACTTATTCATTCCTTTTTTAGGATACACTTGGTACTTTTTTTTTAATTAAAGTTTTATTTTCAAAATTTATACATGAATAATTTTCAACATTTACCCTTGTCTTCTAATTTTTTCTCTTCCCTTTCCCTCATTCCCTCTTTTAGATGGCAAGTGATCCAATATATGTTAAATATGTGCAATTCTTCTATACATATTTCCACAAATATCATGCTGCACAAGAGAAATCAGATCAAAAAGGAAAAAAATGAGAGAGTAAACAAAAAGCAAGCAAACAACAACAAAAAGACTGAAAATGTTATGGTGAGGTGCACACTCAGTCCCCACAGTCCTCTCTCTGGGTATAGATGGTTCTCTTCATCACAAGCCCATTGGAACTGGCCTCAATCATCTCATTGTTGACGAGAGCCATGTCCATCAGAATTGATCATAGTATAATCTTTTATAATGTTCTCTTGGTTCTGCTCATTTCACTTAGTATCAGTTTATATAAGTCTCTCCAAGCCTCTCTGAAGTCATTCTACCAATCATTTCTTATAGAATATTTCATAAACATTCATATATCATAACTTATTCATCAACTTTCCAACTGACAGGCATCCACTTAATTTCTAGTTTCTTGCCACTACAAAGAGGGCTGCCACACATATTTTTGCATAAGTGGGTCCTTCTTCCTCCTTTAAGATCTCTTTAGGATACAAGTAGAAACACTGCTGGATCAAAGGGTTTGCACAGTTTAATAGCTCTTTGAACATAGTTCCAAATTGCTCTCCAAAATGGTTGAATCAATTCACAACTCCACCAACAATGTATTAGTGTACCAATTTTCCCATATCCCCTCCAACATTCGTCATTATTTTTTCCTGTCATCTTATCCAATCTGAGAGGTATGTAGTAGAACCTCAGAATTGTCTTAATTTAAATTTCTCTGATCAATATACACTTGGTACTTCTATCATCATGTCCCAGTAACCAGTTCATCCTGGAAGTTCACTCCAATCTGGAATTCACACATTGAAGAACTCTCAGCTCCTACAACTGATTGGATGACTTTTTCCAGGACTTCCATTTAAAAAGAGCATCTAGGCTCTCTCTGGGCTACATTTTAAACTTTTTTTTTTACCTTCTAGGTATGTTGTTTTTGGTGGTTTTTTTTTTCATTTTATTAAAGCTTTTTTATTTGCAAAACATATGTATGGGTAATTTTTCAACACTGACCCTTGCAAAGCTTTCTGTTACAAATTTCCCTCCCCCAACCCCCACCCCTCCCCTAGATGACAGGAAGTCTATTACATGTTAATTATGTTAAAATACTTGACAAATTGAATATGTGTATACATATTTTTACAGTTATCTTGGCTGTGCAAGAAAATTCGGATCTACAAGAAAAAAATCTGAGAAGGGAAACATAATGCAAGCAAATATCAATAGAGAGCATGAAAATGGGGGGTGGAGCCATGGTGGCGGAGATCAGACAGGATTCTCTGTAACCTCCTCTAACCTCCCCTCAAACCAACAAAATATGAAGCCTCTAGACTGATTCTGAAGCAAAAAAAAATCCACAATATCCGGAGAACAACACGATTCTAGAAGAAGATACTCTGGAAGAACCTCAAAACAGGTCTGTTTTAATGGGGCAGGGGGTGGCATACTGAACCCAGACTGCAGCACAGGGAGATCGGGGCAGGGAGCTGGAGCAGGGAGCTGGAACAGGAGTCAGAACGGGAGTGGGAGCGTTGTGCTTTTCACACACCTGGGAGTCTTCTGCGAGCCTCTTGGAACAATTTGTCCTGATTGTGGGCAGGTGGTTTGGAGGGTCTGCCTTTTGAGGGGGATAGATTGTGAACCACTGAACCCCTGATGAGCATCGGACCTAGCTGCCATTACACAGCACCTTAAAGCAATCAATCAAACAACAGGTCTGATAAGCACCAGAAATAATTCAATCAGCGGAGCTGCCCAGCCCCTGACATAATTCAATCAGCAGAACTGCCCAGTTCCTGAAATAACTCAATCAGCAGAACTGCCCCAGGGCAAATTAAAGCAGCTGTCCCACCTTTGCCCTAAACAGACCTCACACCTTTAAAAAAAATGAATAAAAAACCAAAAAGAGCTCTCACCATAGACAACTTTTATGGAGAGAGGGAAGAACAGACCTCAAATCCTGAGGCCCCTAAAGGTAAAGCAACTCCAGAAAAAGCCCCAAAGAGAGACATAAATTGGTCTCCATGTCACAAGGCTTTCTTTGAAGATTGCATAAAAAATCTTAAAAGAGAGTTAGAAGAAACATGGGGAAATGAAATGAGATCACTGCAAAATAAAATAGAAAAAATGGAAAAAGAATGCAATGAACAAAAAAATGTAATTGGTCAATTGCAAAAGGAACTAAAAACAGTAACTGAAGAAAATAAGACATTAAAAATTAGAATCGAACAATTGGAAATTAATGACTCATCAAGACTTCAAGAATCAGTTGAACAAAAACAAAAAAATGAAAAGATAGAGAAAAACATGAAATATCTCCTAGGAAAAACAACTGACCTGGAAAATAGATCTAGGAGAGACAATCTAAGGATTATAGGGCTTCCTGAAAGCCATGATGAAAAAAAGAACCTGGACACTATATTCCAGGAAATCATAAAAGAAAACTGCCCTGATATTTTACACCCAGAAGGCAAAATACTCCTTAAAACAATCCACCGATCACCTCCTGAAAGAAACCCAAAAATTAAGTCCCCCAGAAATATCGTGGCTAAATTCCAGAACTATCATACCAAGGAAAAGATATTACAAGAAGCCAGAAAGAAACAATTTAAATATCGGGGAGCTACAATTAGGATCACACAGGACCTAGCAGCTTCTACTTTGAAGGATCGAAGGGCCTGGAATCAGATATTCCGAAGGGCAAAGGAACTTGGATTACAGCCGAGAATAAGTTACCCAGCTAGAATGAGCATTATCTTCCAGGGAAGAAGATGGTCTTTCAATGATATAGGAGAATTTCACCTATTTCTACTGAAAAGACCAGAACTGAACAAAAAATTTGATCTACAAACACAGAACACAAGAGAAACATAAAAAGGTAACAAGAAAAAATAACTCTTGAGAACTATATTTATGTTATAGATACTTATAGAATGAGGGTTGATTTTATGAATCGATTATTACATTATGATTATGATATGATTACTGTGATTTTATGATTATTATCATATGATTACTGTGATTTTATGATTATTATTATATGTTTATTGAGCATGAAAATGTTATGTTGTGGTCCACATTCATATCCCTCTCTCTGGGTGTAGATGGCTTTCTTCATCACTGAACATTTGGAACTGGTATGAAACATTTCATTGTTGAAGAGAGCCATAGGTATTTTGTTATTGTTGTTATTTGTCCTTCATTTTTGAAGACAAACATAACTTCAGGGAGGTGATGCCATGAACATGCAAGTGAACTGCATTTAGGTGAGGGAGGGCTATGCAAAGTCCCTGGTTTAATTTTCCCTTCTGAAGCCATTTGGGTCCAGTGGCAAAATATTGATCAGAATAACTGGAGATGGCCTTGGATGCAGTAGGACACCTTGGCCTTTTTAACTTGACAGTCTCAGTTTGACTAAGGCAACTATCCATTCAGTGATAAAAGATTAGGTAAGAAAGAAATGAGACAAAGAATGGCCTGCTTATTTAGACAGATATTGAAGGCCTTATATTTAGAAAGCAGAAAGATTTTGCTCTATTTTAATATGAGTCGCATATATTCAGACTAATATATAATCTGAATGCTTGAACACTGAGGAAGGAAAGGAAGAAAGAAAAAAGAAGGAAAGGGAAAAGAAAAAAAGGAAAGAAGGAAGAAAGGGAAGAAGGAAAGAAAGTAGGGAGGAAGAAAGAAAAGGAAGAAGGTGCTTGTTTAGAGTAAATTGGATGATAAGAACTAACAGTAGAAAGAAGGAAGAGCTGTTCTACTCTTGTTTCTCTTTTTTCTTATGAGATAATGACAGTTATATTAAGAAGTGACAGAAAAAGCATATGACTAACAGAACTGATACTCGAGATAAGTAAGGAGATAGATCATCAATTTGCCCTTGATGAATTCAAGTCTCTTCAGCTACATGAATTGGTTCTGAAAAAATTGGCAAGTGTCATTGATGAATCACTGTCAGTGATATTTGAAAAGATCATGGAAAACAGGTAAAGTATCCCAATATGGAAAAAAAGGTTAATGTCCCAATTTTCAAGAAAGGAGAACAAAACAGAGTCTGAAAAGTATAGACCAGTGAGCTTGTCTCCAATTCCTTGGACAATTTTAGAACAGATCATTAAGGAGATGGTTGGGGAACAGTAAGAAATAGAAATGGTGATTACAAAGAGCCAGCATGGCTTCATCAAGAACAGGTCATGCCAGACTAACCTCATTTCCTTTTTGACAGGAGTACTAAACTAGTAGATGAGAGGAATGCTGTGGTTATAGTATAAAGGTACAAAAATGAGATATGGAATGTCATGTGCAGAGAATAGGAAATAGGCCAATTTAACTAGAATATTGAATATGGGAAGGAGAGTAATGCACGAATGAGTCTGGAAAGGTAAGCTGGGGCAAGGCTGTGAAGGGCTTGAAATATTAATCAAGTTTATATTTTATCTTAGAGGCAATTAGGAGTCTTGAGCAGAGAAGAGATGATCAGTTCTGTGCTGTAGGAATATCAATTTGTATACCAAAAAAAGGGAAACCAAATTTTGGGTCTATAGATTGAATCATGTCAAAAAAAAAACAAAGAGAAAAGAAAAGAAAATTTTCAACTTGGAAGTTGGGTGAATAATAAATTAGAAAAGGAAAAAAGACATGAAGTAGAGAGACCAATTGGGGAGCCATTGTGATGGTCCACATGGTGATGAGAGGTTATGAGGTTTGGCCATGTGAATAGAATGAAAGGATTGGATGTGGGAGATGTGGTGCTAGAATTAACAATACTTGGTAACTGAGAAAAGAAGAAAAGTGAAGAACTGAGGTTGCCTTTGAGGTTGTAAAACTAAGCAACTGGGACAGGGATTACCTCAATAGAAAACAAGAAATTGAGAAGATGAGGAGGTTTGGGAGGAAAGATAATGAATTCTCTTTAGAAATTGTGAATATGAAATACTGGGATTCGAATATGTTCATGAGGTAGTTGTTGATATAGGAATAGAGTTCAGTAGAGACCATCTGCATAATGATAATGGCTAAATCCATGGGAACTGATGAGATCACTAAGAGTGAAATTGTAGAGAGAAAAAAGGCTCAGGACAGAGCCCTGGAGTGCATCCACACATAGAGGATGAGTCATGGGTGATGATCCAGCAGAGGAGACTTAGAAGGAACAGCCAGATGGGTGGCAAAGAATGATGACAGAGCAGAATCACAAAAATCCAAGGTATCAGGAGTTTCCAGGACAAAAGGGTGGTCCAGAGTGTCAAATATTGCAGAGAGGTCAAGAAGGATAGTGACTAAGAAGGAAGGGGAGCGTAATTTTATTTTTTGGCTCACATTATCCTTCTCTTGTCTAAGCTAAATGTCACTCTTTTTTTTCAGTTCTCATATTTTCAAAAAGTCCTGCTTTCATATCCTCTTTCTGGTGGTCTTCCTCTGGATACACACTGGCCTAATAATGTCCTTCCTAAAATATAGTGTTCAGAAATGAACACTTTATTCCAGATGTTGTCTGATCAGAACAGACTCTTTCATCTGTCTTTCTTAGTGCAGAATAAGATTGAGTTAGCTTTGTTACCAATAGGTCTATTAACTTATATCAAACTTGAAGTCCACTAAACCCCCTAGATTTTTTTTTTTACACAAACTTGTATCTAGCCATAACTCCCTATATTCTGTGTTTATATGGTTGATTTTTTAACCCAAACTTTTCTGTTTATTAAATGTTGGTTTATTAGATTCAGTTTATTATTTCAGCCTGTTGAGATATTTTTCATCTTGACTCCATTTCCAATATGTTAATTATCCCTTTCAATGTTATATGATCTGAAAATTTGATAATCTTGGCATCTATTCATTCATCTAAGTCATTAATAAAATGTTGAACAGCACAGGACCAGGGACAGATCCCTGGGGCACTTATACTAGTCCATCTATTCATGTTGATAATGACCAATGAATGATTATTCTTTGAATCTGTCCATTCAGGGAAAAGCAACATTGTATAGAGAATAGAGGTGTAAGAAAGGCCCCTGGGTTAAAGTCCCTTCTCTGACACAATCTGTGTGATTCTGGGCAAGTTATCTAACTTCTCAGTGCTCTAAGCAAATTATCTTAGAAGAGATACTATTTGTAAAAGTGCTTAGCCTCATGTCTGGTTTCTAGTAAGCATTATATACATGTTTATTCTATTCCCTTAGCCTTCCAAACAACCCTAAGAGAGTAACTTGCAGAGAAGGTGCTCATGAATTGGTAGAAGGAGGGTCCTCAATCCAGAGTTCACTAAACCAAGGAAATCACAGGTCCTATTCTTATTCCCTTCCTGACCATTTAAATAGTGTAGAACCTATCTGTATTACCGTCTTTACTACACATCTCCATCTCATTCAAAAAGATATTAAGAGAAACTTTGTCAAATGCCTAACTGATTTTTCCCCCCCTTAGGCAATTGAGGTTAAGTGACTTGCCCAGGATCACACAGCCAGGAAATGTGTCTGAGGCTAGATTTGAACTCAGGTCCTCCTGACTTCAGGGCTGGTATTCTATCCACTCCACCACCTAACTGCTCTCTAACTGAATTCTTATGATCTACCAGGGTAGCAAGAAAGAAAGACCATTTCGCCTTTTAAATACTTCAACAATTTCACCAGGAACTGAAGTCAAACTCATTTACTTTGAGAAAGTCCATTCATCTCTCTGAACTTTAGTTTTCTCCTTTGTATGGGTGTGGTAATTATTGTTCTACTTCCCTTGCAAGGTACTTATGAAGAAAATTCTTTGTGAATTATCAAGTATTAGATATATTTTTTTCAACAAAAAAAAAAGAAATTTTTTTTCTATGACTCAGACAAGGACTCTGGAAATTTGTGCCATGTGTACACAAACCAGGGGCTTTCCTTCACCTTCCAATGGCTGCTTCTGAGTATACAATGCAGTATGGAGGGTGTGACAGAACCAACATTTATCAAGTTTCCCTTCTTTCCTCACAATGCAAATTAAGTCCTAAAAGACAACAAAACCAAGGTTTGATTGACTCAGGGGTCTGGTAAGGCTCAAGCTGGGCTCCCTTTAATGCAGGTTCTTAGTAGTCTTAGACTGTGCTAACTTGACTTCCTGGTTACCAGTGGTATAGGTCTCACTCACATTGGGTAGGTGCCCTTCTAATTTGGCAAATGTCAGAAGACCAGCCAGGGCATCACAGTCTACCCTCCTGAACAGAAGTTTGCTTCCAAGTGGAGTTAGTGGGATGCATATCTCTAAATACTAAGTGTCTTTGTTCTATATCATATCTCCACTAGGATTAAGTAAGCTTTCTTTTCTTGAACAGTTAAGTAAACTGTTCAATGACCAAGTACCTCATTTAGATAACAAATGAAACAAACTGAAGAGACTGGCTTCTAACAGCAGTGAGTTAAGCTAAAACTTCATCTCATTAGAGTCATAGCATATTGGACAAGGGAGGTGACAGATAATCTGCAGGTTCTCTGATCTGCCCACAGTGGGGGTTGAGAAGACAAAATGTAAGGATGGAGATAGCTAGAGTGACTGAGGAATATTAGTGACTCGAAAGGAATTCTACAAATCCCTCTGTTTAGTCTTAGCTGACTTATCCAAAGAAGGTTCTATGTCCTATAAGCCCCCTCCCCCAGATCAGTGATGTTAAATTCAAATAGAAATGGGGGTGGGAGAAAAGCATTCATTCATATATAATGGCCTGTATATTGACTTAGTTTTGAAATGTAATATTATTCATGTTTTATTATACTTTATTTTGTTAAATATTCTCCAATTCTATTTTAGTTTAGTTCAGGCTACAGAGTACTCAGGAGTATTGTGAGCATCATACAACTGGACCATGTATGAAATGTCTGCTTTATATCTTTGGGCCACACTGGAATTGTTCTATGTATGGCCAGCTTACATTCTGGAAAGAGTTACATGTTTCCCACAGATTCCCCATAGATGAGCCAAAGATGAGTCATTTGGTGATTGGTAGTAAAACAGAAATGTACATGTCTTCTTGTACCCTCCATGAATTTGTATGGTAGTCAACAATTCATGTTACAAAATCAACATCAATCAATCACCAAACATTTATCAAACACCTATTAAGTTTCAGGACAGTATTAGATGCTGGAGTTAGAAATAGAAAAATAAAGCAGTTCCTCACCCCAAGGAGCTTATGTTCTACTATGAAACTATACACACCATACATACAAAATAAATACAAGATAAATCTGATGGCAAAGATACAAGCCTCTGTGGGATCCAGAAAAAGCTCTCATAGAAGTAATGTAGATTGAATTTTGAAGGAAACTAGAGATTCTAACAATGTAAGGCTTTGTCTAAATTTCTTGAAACTCTGAATCTTATTAGAACATCTGGTCAGATCACATCTGGAGAATTGTAATGAGTTCTGGCACTCACATTTTAGAAGAATTTTGACAAACCAGAGCACTTCAAGATGAGGATAACCAGGATTGTGAAGATCATGCCATGAGAAGTTTTGTTGAAATAATGGAGTGTTCAGTTTGGAAAAGAGAAGTTCTAGGTGAGACTGAATAGTCATTTTTCAGTATTTGAAGGAGTCATGTGGAAGAGTGATTAATTCTGTTCTGTTAGATTCTATAAGAAACATTAGAAAGAATCCACATATGTGAGCCTGAGAAAGTACTTAAACTCTCTGGGCCTTAGTTTTTTTATCTATAAGATGGAGGGAAGAGACTAGAGCTCTTGCCAAGTTTCCTTCTGGCTCTAAATCTATGATCCTATGAAATGATGGAAATTGCCAGGCTGATTTTGGCATAAAATAAGGAAATAACTTCCTAATATTTAGAAATTTCCAAAGGATGAATGGGTAGATGGCTTTAGGTAGTAATAGTTTCCCTCATTGGAGGCTTCTAAGAATCAGATGGATGAATCTTCTTAAAGATGAATGAATAGTCAGGCATAGTGTCTTTAATATCTGCTCTGAGGTGGATGGCTTTCTTGAGTTTGGGAATTTTGAGTAGCAATTGGGCTACAAGTCTATTGGGTATCCCTACTAATGCACTAACACTAGCACCAATAGGAAGAGCAAACCAACTCAGATCAGAAACAGAACAGGTCAAAATGTCTGTGTTGATCAGCACCTGTGAATAGCATTTATACTTCCAGCCTAAATGAATTTATGAAATTTAGTATCTAAGAAGGAAAATGCAAGGAAAATAATGAATAAATATTTTTTTTAAAAAAAAGGATTAAATATTTTTTGCCAGGCATTGGGCAAAGTGCAGAAGATATAAATATTTTTAAAAAGATATAGTTTCTACTCTCAAGGAGCTTAAATTTTAACTGAGAAGGCTATACACATAGGAGAATGATGACCAGGTTTGGCTGAAACACAGGGGAGTGGATTGGGAATAGGTAGATGATATGGCCTAGGTGATTGATTGGATGGAATTTGAGACTTAAGTATGGTCTGATGTCTAGAGTGCTCCATTAGCTTTAATATGCTAAGCGGCCTATACCCAATCATCCATAAACTGGGTAGAATCCTAGGACAGAAGCTTCAAAGAGAAGTGGATTAAGTTCCCCTGGATCTGTATCCTAACCTTGGGTGTGGAAGTCTAACCATCAGGTTCACTGTGAAGGGAGCTGATTCTGAGATTCTGCTTGCAGGAAGACAACACAGTGAAAACCAGTCTGTTTCTGGGGGATTTTCTGGGGCAGGTCTAATGAAGAATCTGGATAAAGGTTTAGCTAAGTGACATGTATGACACAGGGCCCTTATATCCAAATGCTGGGCTGAAAAGTTCCAAGTAAGACTGTCTTTTGTTCCAATCCCTTGGATGTTTTGTTGTTGACTGAAGACAACAGGAGGATTCAGCCAGACAGAATCTCATTATCCAAACTGGAAGACAGCCAGGGCTCTTTTCTGATAGCCAGGAGGGCGCTCTCCAGTTCTGATCTACATTATGGACTCATTGCAGGAAATTATTGAAGCCAGAAATCTGGCAAGAAACATCCTTTTCCTGCATTTAGGAAACCCATCAGTAGAAGGTGGGATAGATATATCTGCTACAAGTTGGTTATACCATATTAGAGCAGTAGACAACCATAAAGAAGAGTTTAGAATTTGATCCAATGTTCATTCTTTAAGAAATAATAGCAATAACTCACCTTCATATAGAGCTAAGCTTTAATACCTTAAATGGCACTTAGACTTTTTGAATGGCCTGTCTGACTGTCTCTATCTATGCATCAGAGATATATGCATATTTTATAGATCTTTTTAGATGAGCAATACAGTACCAAGAGCTTGGAGTCTAAAGACCTGTGTTTCCAATCTGATTCAACCACTTAGGTTATGCATCCCTGGGTAAATCATAGAATCACAGAGTTAAGACTGGAATTTCTATCCTACAAATGGGGAAATTGAGAACCAGAGAAGTGAAATAGTTTTATTTGTCTCAGATCAGATAGGTCTCCCAGGTTTCCTGACTTGAAACCCAGTATTTTGCTACTCCACAATGCCATCTCCCATATATCACTTCACCTCTGGGTCTAAGATTCCATTCTACAAAAATGGGGATGCCATTTGTAGTACTTAGCCCACTGGGTTGTTGTGAGCATGAAATGAGATAATGCGTGTAAAGGACTTTATAAATTGTAAAGTATCAAGGGAAATGTGAGTTATTATAATGATTATTTTGAATAGCAACACAATCAATGCTTTCACAAAGGAAATGTGTGGGCAAATAAGTGCTATACAGGAAAGAAAGAAGAGAGAGATCAGAATGGGCTGGAGTGGTTGTGGGGAACCTCCTTTGTAGAGGGAAAGGGGCTAGAAGTATTCTTACAGAGTGGGCAAAGTTTGGAGAGGGAGAGATGAGAGAGGAGGATATTCTAGGCAAGGATATGGCTTGATCTAAGGCAATAAACTCTGTTTTCTAAAATGTACCTAGTGCTAGCTGTTATATATTGGCATATATACACATTTTAAACAGACATACGAAATGTACATAAAATGTGAATTCTCCCTTTCATGCCAAAATTTCATTATCCCAAGATGAAAATGATGCAGATTTGAAAGTAAGATGGGCATTAGCTTCACAGTTGTTCTGAACCCCAGTCATGTCATCCTGGAGCTGAATGAGGAGAACACGGAACAGGCAGTCACCCAAGAGGACACAGAGAAAATACTCCCATGAGAACTGGAGGCCCCGTTCAACTTTACCAGCTGCTCTCCTTGTTTGAATAAATAAGGCCAGAATTAAATTCTTTTTGGCCACAGATAGCTATTCACAAAGAAACTGTATGTGACATGGTCTGTGTCAATACATGGAGTACAATCACTGATTGAATTATGAATCTTTCAAATGCTATAATAGAGAGAGCTCCTGGGGTTCAAGATCCCCACTCTGCCATCTACTATCCATGTGATCTTGGGTAAGTCATCACCTCTCTGTGTCTCAGTTTCCTCATCTGTAAAAAAGGGGAGTAGTAAGTCTAAATGTTCTTTAAGATTCCTTTCAGTTTTAAATCTATGATCTTATGTATAAGCTCTTCTAGGGATCAAAGGTTATTTTTCTATAAGGAAATGACACAAAATGAATGCTAGATTTGGGAGTTAGGGAACCTGGGTTTGATTTTCATCATTATGCCTCATTTCCTTGATACATGCTTAACAAATTTTATTAAATTTGTTTAATAAATGTTTCTGGAATTGAGTTTTAATCATTTAATCTCTCTGTCCTTCAGTTTCCTTACTTGTTAAATGGGAATAAGTCTTGATGTAACTGCCTTGTAAGATTACTGGAAGTGGAAACGTGAAAATAAATGTAATACAGCTTTGAAAAGTATGGTGCCGGCAATGAATCAAGATTATAATATGTCTTTGGTTGCATCATTAAGCTGGTCTCTAAGTTAGTAGATATGTTTGAAGACAGTTGCCTGAGACTTAGAGTTTTGCTCATTGTCAAAAAGCCATCAATGTCAGAAGGAGGATTTGAAGGTAGGTCTTCCAGACACCAAAAGCAGAATTGATCTTTCAAAATGCTGGGCAAACGGAAAGATTTATTATTGGAACACTGTAGCTTCCAAGCCACAGATAAATAAAATTGCCAAAATTAATAACAGGTCAAGTGGCCTTCTGATAATAATAATAGATGATGATCATAATAATTACAATCACATTTCTATCATTTTATCATTTACTTCCTCTTGGTGGTCTTATTATGTATATGGGCAGTGCAAATATTATTGTTCTCCTTTTACAGACAAGGACCTAGAGGCTTGAAAAAGTGAGATAATTTCCAAGGTCACAGGGTTGGTAAGGGATGGATCCAGGACACAAGCTAAGGGTCTCCTGCTATGAATTTTATAAGTATTTCCACCATAGCATACTGTAAGAGTTCATGTGCTTTCTTTGGCCTTTCTTGGAATTATTCTCTAATTTCTTTCTGCAGAGTTTTGAGGGATATCACTTGGCTAAGAAGGTAGGTAGTTGCCTATGTTGATTAAAAGCAGGAGATCCAGGAGTTTCTGAGAGATGAATATATACTGTTCAGGATCCAAAGGCTCTTGACAAGCTATAACAATAGATGCAATGTAAGGAGGTGACATTAAATGGAATAAATGTAAATTCTTAAAGCACTTAGGTTCAAAAAATCAATGGCACAAGTATAGGCAATATGACAGCATGCATAAAAACAGATCTGGGAGTTTTAGTGAACTACAAACTCAATAAATGTCAACAATGTGACATGGGGGCTAAAAAATTTACCTCTAAAGTTATGTTGCATTGAAATAGAAACAATATCCAGAAAAGGGGGGACAATGGTCCCATCATATTCTGCTCTAATATGGCCATATCTGTTATTTCTATAAGTTATGGAAACCTAACTTTAATTGACAGATTATAATATAGGATAATAAGGAACTTTGATACAAGAAAAAATATGAAATTTATTTGAAGAAATAGCAAATGTTTAAGAAGACTTAGAGACCCATGCTGCTTGTCCTCAAGTACCTGAAAGATAGTGATGTGGAAGAAGGATTTAACTGTTTTTGTCTTGTCCTACTAGACAGAATTGCTGTAGAAGGATAGAAGATTGAAGAAGGCAGATTTTTTGACTGTATAATAAAAAAAAAACAACAATAACTTATTAACAATGGGAACTTTCCAGAGTGGACTGCTTTGCTTAGTAGTGTTTCACTGTCATTGGAGGCATATTGCAGATGGTTTGTTTGTTCATATACAGGCTCCTGAGGTCTCATTCTGTGATTCAATCCCTTCTCCAGGTGGAGCTGGCTATTTGGATCAAGAAGAATTCCAGTTGCTCAACTCCCTCAGGGACAAGCTTCCCCCTTTTTGTCCACTAAGATTTGTTTAAGAGGACCAGAGTCCCTGGTTTATAGGTTTACATGTGGCCCAGTCAGGCTATTCATGTAAAACCAGGTTGCCAAAGTCCATGCTGTGCTGCCCATGATCCAATTACCAGAAATAAGTATGAGAAGTGTGAATGGAATATTGAATTGTGCCACTTAATTTTAGCCTGATGATCAGAATGCTAGACGAGGTGGTAATGTAGGGATATAAATTTAGCAATCTTTCTGTCTCTCTCCGCTTCCTATCTGTCTCCATTCCTGTTTCTTTTTTTTTCCTCTCATTTTAGGTCATATCAATTTAACTGAATTCAGGTAAAAAAAATATTAATGGAGTAGTTCGGCCAAGAGCCTTCTCTTTGTCCAAATTATGACCAATAGCCATTTGATACCATAGTATAAAGGACTTGGGAAAATTGGTGGCCCTCTCTGAGTTTCATTTATTTTTCTCTGTAAAATGAGGGTATTTGATTTGGGCTTTAAACATCTCCCTGATTCTAACAATGTACAGATCTTATTGAAGATACATCATTGAAATAAGAAGACAGACAAGAGCATTGTCTTTGTACTGAGCCATACAATGGACAGACTAGGAGGGACTTCTGGGATTACAAAATAGGGATAATCTTAAAAAAAAAAAAAAAGAAATCCAACAACAAACCTAGAAGAGTAGAACAAGAGACTGAATCTGATAAGATATAATCCAGTAGGGATAAAACTGAAGTCCTCTATTTGAAATTTAAAACAATAGTAACAAAAGAATCTATTTTACAAGTAGTGTTTGGAGGAATTATGTATAGAAATCAATTCATGCATAAAGGATCAAATAAGATGCTGTATATAAAGCACTTTGCATATTGTATAGATTATGTAAATGTAAACTAGTATTCTGATTTTGGTTTATCTCTAGGAAGGCAGGGATGCTGAAGTATCCAAGGTAATGCTGGCCTCTTGATATGTGATCAGTGAAGCTTGGCTGATTGATTGAGTCAGTGGAAGGATAAGTTTGCAGAACCTGGAAAAAAAATCTAGCTTCATAGCTTGATTCTGACATGCAGCAGGTATGTGAACAAGGACAAATAATTTCTTCTGAGTCTCAGTTTTCCCATATGTAAAAGGGCCATAGGAATTTTTATTTTGCATATCTCATGAGATTGTTATATTTGGTAAACATTTTTTAAAAAGGCAATGTGACATAGGGAAGGGGACATGGAGTCTGCAGAAGTCCTCAAAATCTTGGGCAACCTCCCTATTTAAAAGTATATGACCAATAAATTCTCTTTCAGGTCTAAAGTCAATGTTCTCCTGTTATTGTTTATCAGACAGATGTAGGGAATTAAAATGGCAATCTGAGTTAGAAGATCTGGGAGCTCAGTTCAACTCTGTTACTAACAAGATCTATGACTGTGGTCAGCTAGATGGCATAGTGAATAGAGCACTGCTCCTGAAGTCAGGAAGACCTGAGTTCAAATTTCACCTCAGACACTTAAATTTTACTAGCTGTGTGATCCTGGCAAGTCACTTATCTTCAATTCTTTTACTGCTAACCCTCCTCTTCTCTTCCCCATCCTGCTCTTTCCCCCTCTCCCCAGGGTAGGGGGAAGCACATACCTTGAATTTTTAAAAAAATATTTTAAAAAAGGATCTATGACCAGGGATCAAATTCCATCTCTGATACTACCTGTCTAGCTGTGTGACCATAGGTAAAGTCACTCAGAACTCAGAAACTTCCTAGCTCTGTTACCTGAAGCAAATCACTTAACCCCATTTGCCTTAGTTTTCTCATCTGTAAAATGAACTGAAGAAGGAAATGGCAAACCACTCCAGTATTTCTACCAAGAAAACCCCAAATGGTGTTGTAAAGAGTTGGACACTACTGACATGAATGAACAATAACAGCAACAAAAATACAGAATCTGCACAGTATGAATGGGAGGTAATGTAAGAAGAAAGTTACTGGAAGATAGAGGGAACTGAAGCATGCAGAAAAGGAGAGAGAATACCCATTCTGAGTCTCAGTTCCCTCATCTCTAAGTGAGACAGTTGGATTAGATGGATTATGAGTTCTCTTTTAGCTCTAAATCTATGATATGGTGACTTTGGGCTGGCTATTTTCTGTCTCTGGGACTCAGCAAAATGGGATATTGAGCTAGAAAGTCTTTAAAGTACACTCTCCAGCTTGAATAGTCCATAATGACTGAACCTGAGCCCAGCTTCATCTGAAAGTGAACAATTCCTAAGGAAACAAAGTAGACCTTTCCGCCCTAGTTACAAAGTGAGCTTTGTATGTAACTTAGACCAGACTAGATCAGCATCGTTGGGTTAAAAGGCAGTTTATTAGACATTATCTAGTCACTAAGATTTGTTTTTTTAGGTGTGAAATCAAAGGTTCAGGTGATTGGCCCAAAGTTGCACTATGAGTTTATAGCATGTTAGAGAAAATAGACATCTTATTGGATGATAAAGGATATAATTCTATGAATTAGAACCAAAGAAGGTACAAATCTAGTTCAGTTGTGATGTGGGTTCAAAAATTAACTCTGTGTGACTACAGACATATTTTTGAAGCTTAGTCTCTTCATCTATAACATGGGAATAATGATTTTTGCATTACTGATTTCACAAGGTGATTGTGAGGAAAACAGTCTGTAAAGTTTAAAGTACATTAGAGATACATTTTGCTACTATTATTATTGTTAACTGAACCTATGATTTCATCAGGGTAATGCCTAGTATGAAAACACCTTTCCATTGTTAAATATCAGCAAATTTTAGTAATTTATAGCCTTAGGGTTATAAACGGGTTTCTTGACTTTTTTTTTTATGTCATGACTACTCAATGGCATATTAGATAGAGTGAAAAAGACTTGAATTCAATTTCAAATGCAGCCTCGGACACTTACTGGGCTGTGTGATCTTGGTTGAGACATTTAACTTCTCTATCTGTTTCACTTTCCTCATCTGAGAAATGGGGATAAGAAGAGTACCTATCTCCCAGGGTTGTTGTGAGTACAAAATAAGATAATATTTGTAAAGTGCTTGGCAAATCTTAAATGTCTATGTGTAAATTCTAGTTATTATTATGGACCCTTTTAGTAGTCTGGTGGACACTCTGGACCTCTTCTCAGAACAAAATTTAAATGCATAAAATAAGATATGCAGTATTATAAAGAAAATCAATTATATTGAAATAGTTATCTATTTTTTTAAAATTCACCAACTCCATATTAAGAACCTCTGCCTTAGAGTTATTGAGGGGGTAATGAAAAGATTAAGTGACTGACTCCCTCAAAGTCACACAGCCAGAAAGTGTTAGAAGCAGATTTGAACCCCAAAGTCTTCCTAATGCCAAGGATGGCACTCTAACCACTTTACAATATTAAATCTCATTGTTATAGATATTTTGAAATTAAAGATAAAGATTTAAACTGCCTAGTAATTTGTGGTTAAAGAATATAGTCTTTCTTTACCTGCGTCTTAGCCTTTCCATTTTCCTAGAAATCTCAGCTCAGCTCCTATGGAAAGCTTTTCCAGAATCCTCCCCCTAGTTGTTAGTTTCTCTCCGTGCCTCTCTGTTTGTCTTTCTACTTTCTCTATGTCTGTCTGTTTCTACCTCTGTCTCTGTCTCTCTGTCTCCCTCTGCCTCTGTCTCTCTGTCTCTCCTTCTTCCTTTTTAAAATAGTCACACATATTTATCTGTGCACATGTAGCATCCTCCTAGTAACTATAACCTCCCTTCTGTCAGGGACCATTTTATTTTGTCTTTTTAGCCCCAGGGCACAACACTGTGCCTTGTGCATTGCAGATGCTTAATGAATACTTGTGGGTTGGATTGGATAATAGTCTTCTCTTCTTGGTGCCTTTATTAGAATTTGGATGTAAAACATTAAACATTTCTTTAAAAAAGGAAAAATAGCAGCATATAGCAATATTATCATAACAGCCTTATGGAGTAGGTTATGCAAGTATTACTAGCCCCAGTTAACAGATGAAGAAACCAAGATGCTGAGATGTTAGATGACTAACTACAGGCATGGCATTAATAAGTGTCTAAGGTAGGAAATGAACCCTCCTGGGAGTCAGTTGCTCTGAGTTCTAGCACCAGATGCACACCAAGTTCCTATCCATTTGTGCAATTCCCTGATTTCTATGCCTTCTTCCCTTCCTCCACATCTATTCCCCTTACCCCCATCCTGTTCTCAGACAGTACCCCTGTGATTTAGCATCCTGCTAGATTACCAAGGATGGGTTCTTTCACCATTTAAAGTAATTTTTGTGCCATTTGTTTACTCAAGTGAATATGTCCTTCAGCATTTGTTGATGGCTTCTTCTGGAGTGTTGGTGGATAGTTTGGTCACCAGCACACTTGGAAGGTAGTATGCCTGTTTTTTGCCTAATTTCACTTACAGACCACCAGGATCCTGGATTAGGGAGATGAGAAATGAGAAAATTTCTCAGTGAGTAGTCAGATCACCCTTGGGCTAGAGGTGAGCCCATCGGTTGCCCTCCCACAAAAAAGGGAAACTGAGGCAGCCAGTGGTCAAGGATTCACTCAATTGGAGAAAAAAAAGATTAGAATCTTTGGGCTTAATCTTTGTTTATTTTTATTTTCCTTTTTAATAGTACTGCTTTTCACAGCTTGGACCTTTGTCCCATGAGAAAAAAGACAAAAATGTAATCTTAAAATCTCTTTCCCAGTCATGACAAACCTTATTTTCAGACTGCAAGAAGAGAGCCTAGGAGGAAATGAATTGTCTCCCATAGCAATTTTTTCAAGTTCTTCCTGGGACAGCCTAACCCTGCTGGGTGTGTTCTTGAAAGAACAAGGGTTAAATGTGGGTACAAATCAATGGTAGGAGAATTTGAATAATCTCAGAAACATTAATTTACAGAATTATGAGTTGGAAGTAACTCTAGAGATCAACTGATCCAATCTGTTAAGATCCAAGGAAATTAATTGATTTACCCCAAATCCACACAGATAGCCAGATTTTCTGATTCCAAAATCAATGAATCAATTAATAACCATTTATTAAAGTGCTTAATATGCATCAGGCAAATGGAGTGTTCTTTTACACTCTGCCACTCCGGTCAGGCCAAATCCTTCAGTTAATCATATGACTCACACTAAGTTTTGCTGATCCAGTCTGAATCTGAACCCCAGTCCAAATAATCTCCCCCATTCACATCTCCATGTGTATTCTCAGTCTCTTCCCCTAATCACAACCTGAATTCTAGCCCTTGAGTTTTTTTCTTGCTGTCTCCTGCACATTGACTATTTATTGGGTATGTTAAGGAGGCAATTCCTATTCAGGTCCAAATTGGTCTAGATGGCCTCTAAGGGCCCTTTTAAATCAGAAGTTCTATTATTCTGTGACATGGTTTGAGAGCTAGTGAGGTTTAAGGACAATCAGCTCTGTCCAAATACACAAGAAGGATAGTCTCATCTCAAAGACAAGCTTTTCTGTGGCTTCAGTTACAGCAAGAATAATTTAAGTCATTAGAGGAGAACTTCTTGATGGAAAGAGTAATTAACAAGAATAATTGGGGTACATGCCAGGCTTGTCATTGTCTTTTTGTCTTTGCTCATAAGGCTTCTCTGATCTGGAATATACTTTAGCCTCCCTTTCCACATCAGAACATTATCTTATGTCCTTTGAAAACCAGCTCAAGTCTGATTGTTTCCAAGAACTCTTCTCCCCTGAACCCTGAAACTGTCACAGACTGCTTTTATATACTCAGACTGGAGTCTTCTTGTGAGTCTCCTCAGTCTATACTTTGTGTTCTGCTCTCTTTTTCCAGGAAGAGACTATTGGGGGTGAAAATCATGTCATTTAGATAGTCCATCTGTTGGGGATCTTACCACTGCCCCCAGATCCACTTTTGTGGAGAGAGAAGTAGGACCTGGAATATATTTCACCTCATGGATTACCAGTATTATACTTCATAGACCCTCTATGCTTCCTAATCAAGGCTCATTCTAGGAGTGAACTTAACTTTCTAGTGATCCATATGTAGACATACCTATAAACCAGCGGGCTTGGGGTTCCAGGAACATCCACAAATTATTCTCATTATCTCATAGTTTCACACAGTCAGTTTATTCATTATCTGTCATCCTTCTCCTTCTTCCATCTTTCCTTCCCCCTCCTCCCCCCTTCTTTCTTCTTCTTCTTCTTCTTCTTCTTCTTCTTCTTCTTCTTCTTCTT
>JAJPUD010002362.1:109907-136589 GCA_023553655.1 Myrmecobius fasciatus
TTCTTCTTCTTCTTCTTCTTCTTCTTCTTCTTCTTCTTCTTCTTCTTCTCCTCCTCCTCCTTTTTTTCCTCCCACTTCTCTTTTTCTTCCTCCTCTTCTCTCCCACATACACCCACTTTGTTCTCTCTCTGTGAACTTAAACTCTGTTCTCAATAAAATCCATTACAAACCCTTTGAGGTCAAATTGGATAGAGAACTGCTCTTAGAATCAGTAGAATCTGGGTTCAACTCTTCTCTGTGACACTAATTGCGTGATTTTTTTCACTTTCAGCTTTGGGTTCATCATTTACAAAATGCAGACAACAATAGTACATATGTCACAGGGTGGTTGTGAAGATTAAATGAAATAATACATATGATATGCTTTACAAATACTAAAACATTGCAAATATTAAAATACTGTACAGTAATAAGAAGTTTTAGTGCAGTTCTACTTAGAACTGCACTAAAACATCCTATATATTCTTTTATCATCATCATCATCATTATTTTTATTTTGATCATTCTTATTCTACCAGTAATTAACAGATCATCAATTAGAGATTTGGGGATTCCAGGCAAGCTTCAAAAAACATGCCCTCAAATCAACTTTTTTACATGAAATTCAATTGAGGGAGTAGGGAGAGACCCTGAGATACTGATAGGATGCTTCTGGTTAAGTTATCACTGGAAAAGGTGTGGGAAGCATTATAGAAATGGGGCAGAAAAGAGCTCTCCTTAGGTATGTGGTAGATGGTGCCATCTACATTTTGGTCTCCTGGGAGAAAGTCTTTCTTAAACTCCCTTAAATATGGTTCTCCCATTTACTTATTGACCAAAGATAATCAGTAATCACATATGGTTATGGACCCCTCTTGTCCTATACTTTGCCCTAATCAGACATTTGTTTCAATTCTGGGATACTGGGGACATTGAACATCACCATATTTAAAGGATGACAAGCAAAATCATGAAGACTATAGAAAGCCTGCCACATCAGGAATGATTTATAGGAATCCGAGATCCCTGGAATTGGGAGGAGTCTTAGAAATCATGTAGCCCAGGGGCAGCTAGGTGGCGCAGTGGTTAGAGCACCAGCCCTGAAGTCAGGAGGACCTGAGTTTAAATCTGGTCTCAGACACTTCCTAGCTGTGTGACCCTGGGCAAGTCACTTAACCCCAATTGCCTCAGCAAAAAGCAAAAAAAAAAAAAAAAAAAAAAAAAGAAAGAAATCATGTAGCCCAACCTTTTAAATGTACAGATGAGGAAAACAAGGTCCAAAGAAGGACAGTAATCTGGTCATACAGGTAGAAAAAATATAGAAATGAGACTCAAATCCCTCTGATTCCAAATCCTGAGTACTATAGGATAATAAAATTATCTTCAAGTATTCAAAAGATTGACATGAGAAAGTACATTCAATGTGATCCCACATAGAAAAATTAAGACCAATATTGATATTTTGGAACCATACTTGTAATTTCACTGATAGAAACTTTTCTCCCTATGAATGACAACCAGTACTTTCTATCAATTAATCCAAATTTTATTAAGTGCCTTCTATGTGCCAGGCACTCTGCTAAGTGCTAGAAATACAGAAAGAAACAAAAGCAGTTCTAGCCCAGGAGTTTATAACCTAACAGGAAAAACCACATGCAAATGTATGCAAAGCAAACTTTATACAGGATAAATAGGACATAATTAACAGAGGAAATGCATTTAAATTACTATTAAAAAGGGTTGGGGAAGGCTTCCTGTAGGACTTATATTCTTACAGAGTAGTCCTGGGTATTGAGAAGTTAGATGATTTGCCCAGAGTCACATAGCCAGTAGGGATCAGAAGTAAGACTTGAACTCAGGTTTTGTTGACCCTAGGATCAACATTTGACATAATAAAAGGTGACCATTTTATATATCATCTCGAAGGAATGTAAGGAATTACTAGGAAGTAAATTTGGGAACAATAGAAGGATTTCCAGCTAATGAGAGTTTCCTAAAACACAAATGGGATTGTTAGAAATGATTCATTCTTCTCCAGGCTGCACTCTAGACTTTCTCAACCATGCCCTAGAAACATCTTCATCCTCACTTTAGCCCTAGAATCCACATTTTGGTGTACCCTCTGGTTCCCCTGTGATGTCTCTCTCTGATTGAGTGGCCTCTTACTAGAATTTTTATTTCAGGAGGGTGCCCAGGACATTTCTCTCCATTTTACTCTAGGCTGTACTCCAAACTTTCTCGGCTAGGCTACCCAAATAGAATATCTTTGTACTTCACCCATTTTCAGCTTCTTTTTATGTGTTACTTCTTTCCATTAGGATATGTTCCATAAGAATGGGAACTGTCTTTTTTTCTTTGTATCTGTATTCTCAATGCTTAGCACAGTGCCAAGCATATAGTAAGCATTAAAAAAATCCTTGTTGACTATATTAGGTAGCAAGCCCCATTTTATTTAATTTATTTATTTTCTCAAGCTCCATCTTAGGAGTAATACTTGAATAAAGACTGGAAAACAACTTCTCAGGAATAATACAGAGGAGGTTCCTACATGGAGCATGAAGTTGGAGGGAGTAAATTTTAAATTACCTTCCAAAGATGAAATGCTAGATTATTAGGGAAGGAGCAAACAAACCATAGATAGGGTACTGGCCAGTTGGAATTTCTCCTATCTCAGATCCATTGTACTCAGTAGAAAATAATTCATTTATATGTGGCTTATGGTTTGCACAATACCTCACATACATGATTTCATTTGAACTTGACATCAACCCTTTGAGGTAAGTGCTGAGGCAAGTGCTACAGGTCTTATTATCTTTGTTTTACAGATGAGGAAACTGAGGCTCAGAGAGATTAAATGGTTTGTCCTTGGTCATTCAGATACTGTCAGTGGTAGGATCCAACTCAGACCTTTTCTGAATCCAAATCCAAAACTCTTTTCTGAACATCAGGGATAAAGGGAAATGAGAGGGCACTGGAGACCAGCTTTTCACAGTTGAGTCACAGGTTGGCCCTGGGTTGACCCTTTCTTTCCCAGCTGAGTTTGAAACATGATGCTTTTGAAAAGTTATTCCTTTCCCAATCTTCTCATCCTTCTGTCACCCCCTCCAGCCCTCAGCCCTGACTGCAACATTAAAAAGTCTCTGTTCGATACAACTGTCTGATTCTCCTCCTTGGGGAATTCCTTCCCCCCTTCCAGATTGCAAATAAAATAGAAATAAAGCTAAACATTATAACTCGGAATTCTGCTGTCATAAATACCCCAGCAAACCATCCCTTTCTTTCTCCCACCTCCCACCAAAAAAATGTTTCTGAAAGACAATTTCTGTGCTTAATGATTCAATTTGTGCAGACTTTGTCGCTATGACAATGAGAAGGACTCAAGGATGATAAAGAAAATGTCCCAATAAACCTTGTTTTTATTGATTTGTAAGCAGCTCAATTGTCTGGGAGAAACAGAAAGCCAGCTGACATCACTCGGGTCCCACTGGAATGCAGTGATAAGTGTCAGACGATTTTTCTTGCAGGCAATTTCTCTAGCTCTGTGATGTCTGCTTGCAAATTTAAAGTAAATGACATTCCATAATCTGGTAGGGATGTGAAGTAAAGTCTGCATTGTTTGCTTAAGCATTTAAAATAATTTTGCGTCTGAAAATTTCTCTGGTGTCTAGACAAGATGTATGGCTTGCTTACCTAAAATATTAAAATTTCATACTGTATGCCTTGCATAGCTGCTTTGGTTGTAAACATGCAGATTCAATTTAAGATTTGGGGCTTCTTTTAACAGCCTGTTACAATATTCTCACAGCTGGGGGAGATGACAGGGTTAGAGTTCTGGAATTCATAAACAGCATTGCTTTCTAGAATTGGGGGCAATGGACAGAATCTGGGTTGGACCCTCACATGATTTTCATTCATTCCTTCATTTATTCATCCATCTATCATGTATTTTCTAAATATATACTGTGTGTTCAGGATACCCTTTCTAGACACCATGTTTTCTTTCTAAACCACAGACAACCCATACAATTGAAAGGTCATCATTTGACCAAGATGGGAAAGTGGCCATCCATTCATACCTTTAGCATCTACTATATCCTTATTCCTATGCTAGTGTTTTATAGTCCAGCTTCTTAAACTGTGGTTTGTGACCTTGGGGTCTTGTAACTGAATGTGGGGGTCATGGAATTATGATTTATTATCAGTAAATGCTTTATTTGTATACCTGTTTTATATATCTATATACCCAGGGGTCATGTAAACATTTCTTGGATGGAAGGGATCATGAGTGGAAAAAGTTGAAGAAGTTCTGCTTTAGAGGACACGATCCCTGTTCTTAGAAACTCACAATATGGCTGGTGATATAAGGCATAATACAATACAAACCACATAAGAATACAAAGTAAGGGAGGGATTTAAGTTTGAAAGAAGGAATAATACACTGAAAGAGGACTCCACCACTGGTTGGTGATTGCTGATTGTTGCTTGACCAATAAGTAAATGGTCAAAATATCCTTCTCACCCTGATCAGAGCTATAACTAAGATATGATAATGTGGGCTATTGTCTGAGTCTCTCATTCTACAGATATACAAACTGAGTCTCAAATAAAAGGAGGCAGCATAAGTCTGGTGGAAAGCATCCTGCATTTGTTTTTAGAGGACCTGGCTTCCAATCCTAATTCTGATGAATTACTTTTATGATCCTGGACAAGTCACTTAATCTCTGGGTGAGCCTCAGTACTTTATAAAATGCAGGGATTGGACTAGATTGACTCAGGGATTCCTTCTAGCTCTAAACCCATGATCCAAAGTGAATTGCTAAGGCTTATATTCATAGCAAATAACATGTCAAAGATTTGAATGAAAAAAAAGTTATTAAGTAAAACACTTATTAAGTACCTACATCAGGGATACAAAAATAACCTCTGCCCTCAAAGATTTAGGGAAACAATAGCTATAAAGGAATGGTGGCCAGGGAAGGAATTTTTGGTCGAGTGTCACTGAGATTTTAAATGTAGCCATGGTGAGGGTGCTAAGGTGGGTGAGTAGGTGGAAAATTAGTTGGGAAGAAGGTAAGATGTCCCAATAGATCTGGGTTTTCTGGTTAAATAACAAGAATGATAATATGTAACAGTTAAGATTTGTCTAATATTTAGAATTTTACAAAGTTCTTTACATATATCTTATTATATCTTTAGAATAGCCTGAGAGGCAGGTGCTATTCTTACTGCCATTTTACTAGGGCATTTAACTGGATGGTATGTGAAGCATATTATAAAATCCTGTGCTCTTTCCTCCACATCAACTGTTGTGAACAATATCCTTCTAATAATTCAGTCTATTCTCACTAATGTCTGATGATGATATCTCATCGTGACACAGAAGTGACCCTGTGTTCTTGAAGGCTATGCTAGGAACGTAAACTCTGGCAATCAGTCATTCAATCAATGAGTACTTATTAAATATCTACTATGTACCAGTCACTGTTTAGTCACTGGGAATATGAGCACAAAAAAAGAAACACTCTCTACTGGCACTGATCTTATTACATCCCTAACCAATCTGGAAAGGATTCAGTCTGAGGTATGGGCTCTATATCTTTTATCTAAAGATATCTAAAGACTAAGTAGGCTCACTTCTGAGAGACTCATCATCAGTTCATAGAGGGCTTGGAATCTGTCAGTGGATGCAGTCTATGTGGATGAAATCAGATTGCTAATGTACTAAAGTATTCAAAGAAGGTAAATTTGGACTGAATTACTTTTTTTTGTTGTTGGAGTATTGTTGGAGAATCTTAGCATTGCTAGGCAATCTTTCTGCTTTCTGGATTCTGTATTTGACTTCCTCATGATATTGGCAGTTGGTATCCCCTTCTACTTCCATTACTTAACCCTTTGAGGTTCATTTCATCAATTTTATCTCCCAACTAGATTCTAAGGGGCTTTATCTTCTGACACCTAGGACATTCTCCCTCTTTTCTCACCTAGCTTATTGACTGGCTCATATTTTCCATTTCTACTCTAATTTTTGCCCTTATATCGGAGACTTCAACATTCATGTGGGATATTCCCTAAAATACTCTAGCCTCTCAATTCGTCAATGGGCTCAACTTGCATGACCCATTTCTATACTCCACCTCAATTACACACAGGGATGGGTCTAGCCTGAACTTGCCATCACCTACAAATATTCTGTTTTTTCCGCTCCACTTAAATATACATAGTGAATATTTTTTCTTTTAAAATTTTGAGTTGCAAATTCTTTCCCTCCCTCCCAAGCTCTCCCACACCCACTGAGAAGGCAAACAATATATCAATCATACATGTGAAATTATGCAAAGCATGTTTTCATGTTAGTCATATTTTTTAAGAAAGCAAGAAAAAATAAATGAGAAATTTGTACTCAGAGTTCATCAGTTCTCTCTCTAGAGATGGATAGCATTTTTACATCATGAGTCCTTTGGAATTGACTTGAATCATTACATTGATCAGAGTAACCAAGTCTTCCACAGTTGATTACCATTGTAACATTGCTATTCCTATGTACAATGATCTCCCAATTCTTCTCACTTCAGTTTTCATCAATTCATACAAATCTTACCATGTTTTTCTGAAATCACACCCTTCATCATTGCTTATAGCACAATAGTGCTTCATCACAATCTTGTGCCACAAATTGTTCAGTCGTTCTCCAATTGATGAGCAATTCTTGATTTCCAATTCTTTTGCCATAGAAAGAGTTGCTATAAATATTTTTGCACATATAATTCAATCTTTTTTTTGGAGGTACAGGCCTAGTAGAGGTATTGCTGTGTCAAAGAGTATGCACAGGTATATGATGGTTCAGACACAGTTTCAAATAGTTTTCCATAATGGTTGTACCAGTTCACTGCTCTACCAGTTTATTATCGCTCCGCTATAATAGGCATCAGAAGTACCTATTGCTTCCACATAAGCTCCAGGATTTGTCATTTGTGATGTATGAGGTAGTACCTCAGAATTGTTTTAATTTGCATTTCTTTAATCAATAGTGATTGAGAGAGATAGCTTTGATTTCTTTTTCTGAAAACTGTTCATATCCTTTGACCATTTATTAATTAGGAAATGGTTTTTATTTTTATAAATTTGACTGTTTTATACTTAGTATTTATTTGATAAATGAAGTTTTTATCAGAACAACTAGCTGTAAAATTTTTAATATTAATTCATTGTCTATGGTACCTTTTAGCATAATGTAGTTTAGTTGATTATCTCTTTTAATTAGGTCTGTTTTTGCTTTTACTTGGAGATCATGATTGCAACTCCTGCCCTTTTTACTTTAACTAAAGGATATTGCATTCTGCTCTAACCCATCATTTTAACTTTGTACGTATCTTTCTGTTTCAAATATGTTTCTTGTAAACAACCTATTCTGGTTTCTAATTCATTCTATTTGCTTCCATTTTATGGATGAATCTATCCCATTCCCATTTACAGTTATGACTAATAATTGTCTGTTTCTTTCTACCCTGTTTTGTTCTGTTTCTTTCTCTTTCTTTCTATCTTGTCCCTCCTTAAAAGTCTATTTTTTTTGTTGCTTCAAATCAATTCCTTCCTAAATACACACTCTCTTTTATCATTCCTTTACCCCCTTCCTCCCCTCCTCTTCTATTTTCACATTGGGAGAAATACACAACTATATGTTGGGGGAAATACACAACTATGTACATCTGAACATGTATATATGTATATGTATATATGTATGTATTTTTCTTCTCTTTGAATCAATTACAGTAAGAGCAAGATTCAAATCCTGCTACTCTCCAAATTTCTCCTCCATTATAAAGTTTGCCCTTGTGTTCCTCTTTGATATGAGAAAACTTTCCCTATTTTATTTCTCCCTCTCAATTTCTAATGCATCCTTCTTTCTCACCTCTTCAAATCTTTTGGAGGTCATTGCAACACAATCAACTTGCATCCATGTCTTCTACATAAAATTCATTTAATGCCTAATAATGATAAAGTTCTTCACAGTTACATTATTATTTCTCATATAAGAATGTAAACAATTTA
Organism: Myrmecobius fasciatus; assembly: GCA_023553655.1. Classification (NCBI taxonomy): domain Eukaryota; kingdom Metazoa; phylum Chordata; class Mammalia; order Dasyuromorphia; family Myrmecobiidae; genus Myrmecobius; species Myrmecobius fasciatus. The sequence continues at coordinate 117,936 of JAJPUD010002362.1, forward strand.
ACTTTATTTAATATTTTATGATTACTTTTTCATGTTTACTTTCTTATGCTTCTCTTAGGTCTTGTGTTTGCATGTCAGATTTTCTATTCAACTCTGGTCTTCTCATGAGAAGTACTTAAAAGTTCTCAATTTCATTAAATATCTTTTTCCCCCTGAAGGATTACAGTCATTTTTTGCTCAGTAGGTTATTTTTGGTTGTAATGCTAGTTCTTTTATCTTTTGGAATATCATATCCCAAGCCATCCTTTAATATGGAAGCTGCTAAAATCTTGTATGATTCTGAAGGTGACTCCACATGTGTGGATTGTTTCTTTCTGGTTGCTTGAAGCATTTTGTCTTTGACTTGGTAGTTCTAGAATTTGGCTATAATATTCATGGAAGTATTCATTTTAGGATCTCTTTCAGGAGGTGATTGGTAGATTCTTTCAAATTCTATTTTACCCTCTCTATATAAGATATTGGAGCATTTTTCTTTGATAATTTCTTGAAAGATGATATCTATGCTTTTTTGATCATGGCTTTAAGATTGTCCAATAATTCTTAAATTATATTTCCTCAATATTTTTCCCAGGATAATTGTTTTTCTGATATTTCACATTTTTTCTATTTTTTTTTCATTTTATGACTTTACTTTATTATCTCTTAATGTTTGTTGGAATTATTAGCTTTCATTTGCCCAATTCCAATTTTTAAGGAATTATTTTCTTCAGTGAGATTGTGTTCTTTCCCCCCCCCCCCGTTGGGCGAGTGGGCGTTTTTTTTTTTTTTTGGCTGAAGCAATTGGGTTTAAGTGATTTGCCCAGGGTCACACAGCTAGGAAATGTTAAGTGTCTGAGACCAAATTTGAACTCAGGTCCTCCTTACTTCAGGGCTATTGCACCAATAAGTTGCCCCCAGTTCTACTTTTAAGGAGTTTTCTTCAGTGAATTTTTGTGCTTCTTTTATCATTAGACCCAATCTATTTTAAAATGTTATTTTCATCAGTATTTTTGTGTGAACCTCTTTTACCAAGCTATTGGTTCTCTTTCCATAATTTTCCTGCACTACATTTTCTTTCCCCCAATTTTACCTATTGCTCTTTAATCTCTTTCTTTACCACTTCTAGGAATTCTTTTTGGGTTTGGATCCAATCAGCATTTTTCTTTGAGGGCTTTTCTGGGTAATTGTTTTCACATTGTTGTCTTTTTCTGAGTTGATGTCTTGGTTTTTCCTGCCACTGTAGTAACTTTTTATAATAAAATTCTTTTTGTTGTCGTTTGCTCATTTTCCCAACATATTTGTTGACTTTGAACTTTATGTTAAAATTGGACTCTGATCACCTACTAACCCAAGCTTCAGACTTTTTTTGTATGACTGTTTTCAAATGTAGTTCTGGGGGTCTGCAAGTTTTTGATGCTTCCAAAGTGATGCGACACTGGGAGAAGTATGGTCACTGCTTTTCCTGATCCTCTGCAGCCATTAGAACTCCTTTTTGCTTTGAAACTGTGACCAGGGTCCCTGCTCCCTTGTGACTAACCCCCATTGCTCCTCTTCACCCTGGAACTGTGATCCAGAACTGCATGTGGGCAGCAGAGTTGCTAATCAGTACCAGGTGTACCCAGTGCCAGCAAAGGTTCCCTATAATCTCTTTCTGACCATTTGTCCAACCCTCTTGTTATCTCTGGGCTTGGTCCCAAAACTGCTGCTGCTGCTGCTGTAGCCACTATTGCTTCAGCTAAATGTGTGGGCTCCAGACAGGCCTCTGCCACAGTATCACAGAGTTCTCCTGTTGACCTCTTACATTTTCTTATGCCACAAAACTTCTCACCTTGACTTTTTGTTGGCTGTGCAGCTCCAATATTTGATCCTTGGCATTTTAAAGTTGTCTGAAGGAGAATGTTATGAGGGGTCAGTTGGATAACTGCCCCATATCTGCCATCTTGACCACCCCTCCACTTCCAAAGAATTCTATAAGTTCCTTCATATCATAATATTTTATTTTTCATTCTATCTGTTCCTATACTTAACCCTTCAGATCATGACTTTAGCTCTTCAGATCATAATTTCCAATCTCCCTATCCCTCATTATTTTCCTGGGTCATCACTTCTGCTCTAAGTACACTCATCTCTCTTCTTAACACCTTGGTAAACTAAAAGAAGAATTTTCCTCTACTTTCAGATTCCTTGTTCCCTTATTCCTTCGCTGCCCACATATCACCAAACTTCCTCATTATTGTCCTCTTTCATTACTATTCATTTGCTGCAGAACAGAGCTAAAGGAAGTCACAAAATCATAGAGATTGTGTCTACTACCTAATCTCAGATGGGCTTCTCTGTAGCAAGACAATCCTTTTACTCTTCTTTAATTGAGTCTATACCCTACTCACCACAGAAACTGTTCTAAACTTTTTCTTCTTTTCAAGCCTCTTGTAATACCCCCTTCCCAATCTGTCCTTCATAGGTTACTAAAAAAATAAGTCCATGATCTGCCTTTTCCTCATCTCACATTCCCTAGTATCATCCTCCATTATTTTCTTTATTATAGTTTCTGATGAAGAACTGACTTTTCCCCTTGACAAGGCCAATCCCTATATATTTCCTCGATTCTAACTCTCCTTATTAGGGCAGTTAGGTTGTGCAGTGGATAGATTGTTGGGTCTGGAGTCAAGAAGACCTGAATTTGTCAAATCTGACTTCAGACAAATACTAGCTGTGTGATCCTAGGCAGGTCACTTCACCCCCCCCCTTTTTTTTTTGCTTCGATTCCCTCATCTGTAAAATGAACTAGAGAAGGAAATAACAAGCCATACCAGTATCTTTGCCAAGAAAACCCCAAATGGGGTCAAGAAGACTTGGGCATGACTGAAAAATGAATAAACAACAATAAACTCCTCTTATTTTTTTCCAACAGATATTCTTATTATCACCCCCTTTCTCTAATCTTCAATCTCTTGGTCTATTAGTCCCTTTTCTGCTACCTAAAAACTTGCCCGAATCTTTCCATACTCTTAAAAAACATCCTCACTTAACTCTACTGTCCCAGCTAGATCTCTCCTCCCCTTCTCAGCTAAAATTCTATGACAGTAATATGGACTTTGAGCTTAATTCTCTTTCCTTGTCAGAAAGAAGTCCATTTGGTTATCAGGAATAACCAAGTCTGAGACTATCCTGTTTGTACAGAGTGATGGTGAGGGTGGAAATCTTTATCAACCTCCATTGTCTATTCCCAACTTCTGGGCATCTTTAAACAACCTTTGAGATATTGATTAGCCTATCTTTAGACTGGTCTGGGATCTAGTCTACCAGATGCATTCCATCTGGCTCCTCCTTGATCCCTCCTTCTGAGCTATCAAATTCTTACCTGGTCCTCCCTGAGAAATCTCCAAGTTGTATTTCTCTTATAAAAGATATCCTTGTGATGAAAATCTTTGCTAATGATGTCCCTTTAATGGTATCTTTCTCCTTACTATAGCTAACTCAGATTAATCTGCTAAAGTTCTCTATGCCAGTTAATGGCATATTCCTTTAATGGATTTTCCAAACTCCTTTCCTTGGTTGCCCTATTGCTCTCCCAAATCTATTTCATATTTACCACTTCTGGTGCCTATTTTACCTCTTCATTTTGTCTGTAATCTCTTCTCCTAAATAAACCTACTTTTTGGCAAAGAGAATGGCCATTGTGAATTTGTCACAAATTCACAATTTTTTTCAATTGTTACCCTGACCTCATAATAAGCAAAAGATTTTATATGCTGGTTGTTTGCACTTTTCCCCATCTTCCTCTCTTCTAAATCTTCAGATGCAAATCTCCAGTTAAAATATTGTACAGACCCTGCTCTCAAGAAACTAACAATCTAATTGGGGGAAGGACAAATGTATAGATAACTCTGAAACAAAGTCAGTTAGGTTCAAAGCAGAGTTTCAGGCAAAACTCCTGAAAAATTTGAGGAGGCTGAGATCACTTTCAGCTGAGAATAGTGCAGGGGTGGGGGTTGAGAAGATTTTAGGGAGTGGGTGGCACTTGAGTTTACCTTGTGAGAAGGGAGTATCTTTGAGAAGCAGACAAGGGATAGGGGGAATGTCCTAGTTAGATATGATAAGAGAAAAGACATGGAGATAGTCCTTTACAGGTTGAAAGAGAAAGAGAGGAGGGGGATAGAGGGGGAAGGAGAGGGGGAGGAAGGGAGAAAGAGACACACCCATACAGACAGAGAAAGGGAAAGACAAGAGAGAAAGGGAGAGAGAGAGGGAGGGAGAAAGAGACACACACACAGACAGAGAGAGAAAGGGAAAGACGAGAGAAAGGGAGTGACAGAAAGGGAGGGACAGACAGAAAGAGAGAAGGAGGGAGGGAGAGAGGGAGGAAGAGAGGGAGAGCCAGAGAGAGAGGGGGAGAAAGGAGGAAAGAGAGAGAGGGAGAGACAAGGAGAGGGAGAGAGGGAGGGAGAGAGAGAAGGAGAGAGGGAGACCCAAAGAGGGAAGAGGGGGAGAGTCCATTGTTGACTTGCAATGCAGGGTACAATTCTCCTTTAGGAGAATTATGTAAAACAAGGCCTAAAAGATAGTTTGGAGCCAGATGCTGAAAACCCTTGATTCAGTAAGTAATGGGAAGCTATTGAAATTTTCTTCTTGAGAAGTGACATGATAGGATTATGGTAGGAAAATTTCCTTGTATGAAAAATGGATGGAAGAGGGAAGATAGAGGCCAAAGGATTGGCAGCATTTGCCACTGGCACTTTACAAAGCAGAGGCAATGGTAGCTCCGGAACACTCTCCCTTTCCCCCTTGCAGAGCTGGACTCCCTTCAACAAGGAAGCTCTTCAGGCCTTCTAGCAGTCTTGGAGACTTTCTCCACCCTTCCTCTCTGCCCTGCATCTCTTTTGCTGTACATATAATGCATCTGAATTATGCAAACCCAGATTGATGTTTTCATTTACTTAATCTGGTCTTTGGGATTGGGACTGCCTGATTCAAGAATGGGAATCTCCCCTTCCACTTCCTACAACAGGTTTACCTAAATGGTTCCATCTCTCTCTCCTCTGACTCTCCATCAACAAAGCCTTAGCTTCCTAGGTTGCTTCTTGGCTGGCCCTGCTCCAGGTTAGGAATATAGGCTGAGCTGGTAGCCCAGGGCCGACTGTGATTGGGAGGGGAGGCTGCCCAGCATCATGTCACTTCTCATTATCCAACCTGGGGCTTTTTCAGTTGAACACAGGGTCAACCACTGCCCATGTTTCAGGAGGCCCCTGAATGAGCTTAGCTTCCAATCACATTGTCTGCTTTGGAAACTCACTTGGGTTAGCAGAAGGGGCAAGGCTGGCACATAGAGGGCCAGCTGGTTATTAAAAACTCCCTCAGCTGGAAGGTATAAAAACATAATGTGAGATAATAACTGAGAAAGCTTTGAAAAGTTAAAAAAAATGCTATACACACAATGCACGTATATAAGACATTATTATTATTGTTCTGAAATGTCTTGATACGGGTGGAAGAGTTCCAGTGGACTAAGATTAGCTCCTTTCTTCGTTTTGGAAACCATGCTATATAATTAGCTGGAAGAATCCTTGATTGGGAGTTAGAAGCCCTGGGTTCTGATCCCAGTTCTATACCTCCCCCCTCACCATGATCTTGTGGACAAATCCTATCTCCTCAATGGGTCTAAAGATTATTTGATTCAGTCCCTTCATTTGTCATTGAGGGCAGTATCTACATGGAGAAATGGAGCCCCAGTCAGGGGGAATAATTAACAGAGCTAGTCGATAGTTTGGACCCACATCTCCTGGCTCTGTGTTAAAATGAAGTGATTAGATGAGGTAGTTTCTAGGGTTTCTCCCCTTCTGCAATAATGATCAAGTAAGATAATGGAAGGGAAGCAAATGTAAGTAAATTAAGAAAAACGTTAGAGTCTTAGAGAGATGGGTACAAGTCTAGCCTCTATAAACAAATTTTTAGAAAGTATTAATAATCACGTATTTTTATTACTTGAATGAGCTTTGTTCATATTCTCCAGGAGGAGACCTGGATTTCAAATAGGAAGACTTGGATTCAAATGCTGACCTTGCCATTTGCTCCTTTTATGAGCTTGGACAAGACATTTATCTCCTTTGGGCTTATGGAATGAAGGGACCAGGCCAGGAGAAATTTTTCACAGCCCCCCTGGAACTAAGGGGTTTCTGACAGCCTTTGGGCACACTCAGTGCAGAGCGTGCAGGTTGTATGTTCAGAACCAAAGCTACAGTGAAATTGTGCAGTGCAACGTGGGAAAAGGCTTCCATAAACACCTTGGGATCATTATGTGTTTGATTTTGAATTAATTTGGGGGGTTTGATTTTTCCCATCTTCTCCTTATGAACCAGACAGATTGGGTCATGATCAGAAAGCAGCCTCCAACTCCAGCATGACCTATGGTTTTAATCCTGTGTGCTTGAAAGGAGAGACTGCCCAATAGCTTGTACTTCATTTCATGGGCAGACACAGTTCAGATATAATATGGAATTGTGCATAGAGAGCTGAATTTAGATTTAGGAAAAGTAAGGAACTAGTTTAGTCTCTGACATCACACTAATTCTGCAAATTACAGATAAGTAACCAATATGTATCGGTAGAGAGAATTTCCACACCAGGAGTTCAATAGACTAGTAGTTCTGGATTAAAAAAAAAGAAATAGTCTGATTGCTTACAGTTAGACAAAAGAATGATATGAGCTAGTCATCTGGGGTTTTGTCTTAAAACTCAGAGAATAGTCAAATGCTCAGTCTTCCAACATGGATCCACTTGGTCTCAATGCTCAGGTCATCAGCCCTGCGGAACCACTGGGGTCCTTCTTATTTGGGAGAAGAACAGAAACAAATCCAACCCTCAGTGTTTACTATCAGCAGCAACAGCATTGTCTGGCCTTGGAACCAAGAATCCCAGCCTCGAAGCCAGCTATGGACAAGTCACTTTGGGCCTTAGGCATCACATTTCTAAAATGGCAATAAATGATATTGCACCTGTCTTAGAGGATGTTTCCTGGTAAACCCAAAGCCCTATTAAGAGGTCACTTCAAAGTTGTATGTCTCCAGTAGAATGTAAGGTAGAGCAGTTTATATTGAGAAGCAAAGGGTGGTCAGTGGGTAACAAGCACTATGGACTAGAAATTGGGAACTCCTGAGTTCAAATCCCACTTTAGGTGTGACCTAGATAGTCACTTTACTTCTCTGCCCCTCAGCTTCCTTACCTATAAAATAAAGGGGTTTGACTAGATTATTCCTTCCAGTCCCAATCCTTTGATCCAATAAGCTCAGAGCATTTTTTTTCTGCATACCTAGCATATAGCATCTTGTCCATATTGACAGATAAGTGCTTAATGAGTATTATTTTATTATTAATCATATTGCATTAATTAACTATGTTATTGAAAGTACACATATCATATTTATTATATTTTCATAAATCATATTATTTGTTTTATTACTAATCAATATTATATATTGTTATTTAATATTTATGTTTATGTTATATATTATTTATACATTTATATTATATATTGCTCATCTATCATTTATATATTTATATTAGAGGTTGTTTATATAACATTATAAATATATCATTTATATATTTGTCATTTATATATTATTTGGCATATCTTATCCCATATGTAACATTATTAATATGTTTGTTATGCTTGTTATATAATATATTGTTTATATTATATGCTATTTATATGTTCATATAATTTTTTTAACAGAGGAAACAGATTTAGAAAAACTTGTCCAAATTCACGCAAGTAGGCAGTAAGTGACAAAGTCTGAATTTGAACTCACATCCTCTGACTCTGTATTCAGTTTTCTTTCTGTCATCCTGGTGGGTTCTGGTGGGACAACATAGCTGTGGTCATAAGCCTGAAGTCAGTTGTAAAAATTCACCAGATTTTCTCAAACCTACTACTCCCAACCCAAATCAGGTGACAGGGTTTAAGTGCCAACTTGGCCATTACCTTATGTCTACATGCCTCACCTAGTTTTTCTTCCTTCCAATTACTTGGCCAAATGTTTGCAAATATTTGCTTGACACCTGGGTGGGGGAGTGTCTCAGCAGCTGATTCTTGGTGTTGTTCCTGTAAGCCACGAGGATGAGACCTTTTCTTGTACCAACCCGTTGCCATCAGAGGCATTGCTGTGAACTCTCTGATATTAATCAGCCTGGGAAAGTCCATAAAATTGTGACATTCAGAGGTGTTAGATGTTCTTGAAAACATTTAGTCCAACCTCTTGTTTCACAGGTGGACAAAACATGGTCAGGGTGATCTAAATGCTTTCTGTGAATTATGAAATGAAGCATGGTGTAATAGATTAAAGGAGCATTGACCCTGGAGCCAGGAAAATCTGAGTTCGAGAAATAACTTTAATATATATGGGTTGTGTGACTCTGGGTGAAGTCTTTTAAACTCTCATTACTCTAAACCAGGAGTGTCAAACTCAAATAGAAACAGATAGTAGAAAGATGAGTATACTGACCTAGACAACCATAAATGGACATTATCTGTGTTGTATGTATTTTTATTTATTTTTTGTTAAACATTTCCCTATCACATTTTAATCTGGCTTGAGCAGTACCTGGGAGCTGTGTGGACATATTTTCTTAGACGAAGTTTCAGAGAAAGTACTCACCTACATTGGAAGAGGAAGTTCTTATCTGAAACTCTGTCCCCCAATGAAAGAAGTCCTATCCCTTTACATGTTACCCATTTAATTTTCACAGTAATACTCTTAGATATGTACTACAAGTCTTATTATCCCCATTTTGCAGACAAGGAAACTGAGTTTCAAAGATAAGTTGACTTGCCCATGGTCACACAGCTAACAAAGGACAAAAGTAACAAGGGACTTGATCCTTATCCACTCCATGACTCTATTGCCTTGGGGTAGCCAAGAGTTTCTGAGTATAAAGCCAATCTTCTTCATCCCAAAGTCATTGTGGAGTTTTGCCTTAGTGACTTGACCAGTCTTTTCACAAAGAGTTTGAAAGGTTAATAGGAATTTGCTACCTCTTAGCTTATTTGCAGTTACCATAATCATAATTTATTTATACATATCATTTTTGATGTTTACAAATTACTTTCTACCCATCCATTCTATGAAGTAGGTCCATGTTAATTACTATCATCCCCAATTTGCAGAAGGGGAAACTGAGGCTTTAAGGACTGGAGGGACTTGCTGAAGTATTGGCAGAGCCAGCATTCTGATGACCGTCTCTTAACTCTAAGTCGTTGCTCTGTCCCTAGCCTTACCAAGCCTTTAGCTAGACCTCTGGAACAGCGCCATGATCCTACTTTGGGTTGTTTCCCCACATCTCCTGGCCCTCCAATGTGTGAAACACACTCACCAGCCAGCTGCATTGTATCAGCTGAAAGGGCAATTTGGAAGCAGCTTACAAGCCCCAGTAGTACACTGACGTGACTCAGATCAATACTCTCATTGATGCTCTGAACCCCACCAAGCATTGATTCTGTTGAGAGGTGTTGGGGGGTGATTAAAAGTGGGCATTGGCTCTCTCACTGCTCCCAGGCCACAAAGAAAACCTTTCTTTATAACAAAAGCAGAGAGGGGTTGGCTCCTCATTGATGGCAAGGTTCTGGCTTAGCCCAGGATCACAGTTCTTCGACAATGGTAGCTGTGGAGGCAGGTAAGTCTCCCATTTAGCTTCTTCATGCTGATCTACATCAGGCCTAGGATTCTTCAAACATGCCCTTCCTTCTCTGTCAATGGGATTTTCAGGAGAGTTTGAGGGCTCAAAGTCTGTCAAACCTCTTCTCATTTCATATCTCTAAAACTATTAACTTATTTATGCTTTTTATTGATTATTTTTCAATTCTGTAAACATATTCTGTATAACTAGTAGTTTAAATGACAAGAGGTTTGGTAGTATATACTGGGAATACAAAGATAAAAAGTCAAAATAGTCCTTGCCCTCAAAGTGTTTTTATTGTTGATTAAAAAAAAAAGCTTCAATATATAGAGTTTCTTGGTTAACATATCAATGACATAACAAGGCTCACCTCTGTAATTGTGGATACACTGAGTATAAGGGCTCTCTCTGAGCCTTCTGACCACTCCCCAAATCAAAGCGCAGGAATCATAATATAATCACTTAGCATCTGCTTAGTCCAGTGCCTGGCACATAGTAGGCACTTATAAATCTTTATTGATTGATGGAAGGCAAAGAGCTGGAGTTTAAGTTTGAACTCTGCTACTTACAATGTGGGTGACCTTGGGCCAGTAACTTAACTCTTCTGTGCCTCAGTATTTTCATCTGTAAAAGGAAGGGGATTGTATTATATAGCCTCTAAGGTCCCTTTTTGGGTCTAAAGCTATGATCCTCTGGTCTTTGTTCAGTGTCGGGAGAATTTGGTATAAATTTCTCCTTTGTACTTAGCATACCCTAATTCGTACTCTTGTTAGTGTTATCTTAGGTCCCTACTAAGCTATATCTAGTCCTTTTAAATTGGAAAACAACTCGGAATATGAATTTGATTATAGACTGTATGTCTACTTTTCAAGGACTAATGTAATTAAATCCAGAAAAGCTCATCACTAGGACAGCCAAAAGAATGACTTTTTTTTGTCATTGCGTGGCATGGTAGAGAGGATTCTAGGACTTGCCATCAAAAAAAAAAAAACCCAAAAAACCTAATATTTTTTTTAAAAGCTTTTTATTTTCAAAATATATGCATAGAGAGATAATTTTCAACATTCAACCTTGCAAAACTTTATATTCCTTTTTTTCCTCCCTCCCTTATCGCCACCCCTCCCTTAAATGGCAAATAATCCAATATATGTTAAACGTGTGCAATTCAAGAAAAGCTAGTCTTAAATCTTTGTTCAGAAGGTTGCTGGCTATATGACCCTGGACAAATCATTTTACCTCAGTTTCCTGATTGCTAGACTTGATGACCTCCAAAATCCTTCCCAGTTTAAAATAAAATCCTTTGGTGATTTGCATTGGGAATAGGAATACCTATATTACCAAAATCTCAGATTCTTGGGGAACCAAAGAAAATATTGCAAAACTTAACAGTATAGACAATAACCTTGATTATAAATTAGATCAGACCCAGTAATTCTGGGTACTTCTTATTTTCCTAGAAGACAGTAAACTACATGAGGACAGGCAGTCATCTCAATGTTATGACTCCCAAGCACAGCATCACAATGCAATAGGTTTTATTTTTAATTTAATACTTTTTGAATTGACCTGAATTATATAAAGCTTTTCTAGTTTCTAGATGACTCAAGGAGCTGCCTTAAGCAGAATCTAACCAGCAATGCTCACAATAAGGGAAAGCAGCCCATCTGTATTCAGTCTGAAAAGCTTCGTGCTCACATGCTCTCCCAGGATGTCTGAATGCTTGTGTTTACCAAAGGTGTTAGGAGCCCGTCAAGGAAAAAGGGTGGGCCAGGTCCAGCCGCCTACCTTTATTTACAAAGGGAACTAGTTTGCCCTGCTAATTGTTATCTTGGCAAGGCCTCCATGTATTCACACTAAGGAGAGAAGCAAACCTTCCTAGCAGACAACTTTGCAGTCTGCTCTCCTATCTCTGGGCATGTGGCTAGTACGGATCCCACCATCCTGACGCTTGCTCAGGTCTGGCTGGATGAATAGGGCCTTTAAAGGCTCTGAATCCTTCCCTCCTTACAGATTACATATAAACTTCCCAAAAAACCTTCCCATTTAATGTGATTCTGTCTTTTCCCAAATGGAAGATCTAGTGGGGGAGTCATTATTCTGTCATTTTTCAGTTGTGTCCAACACTTAGTGACCTCATTTGGGTTTTTTTTTTGGCAAAGATACTGGAGGGGTTTGCCATTTCCTTCTCCAGCCCATTTTACAGATGAGGAAGCTGAGGCAAACAGCATTAAATGACTTGTCCGGGGTCACATAACTAACGAGTATCTCAAGCCGGATTTGAACTCATGAAGATGAATCTTTTTGATTCCAGAAGTGGTGCTCTATCCATTGCATCACCCAGCTGCTCCAGCAGGAAGGTGTAGGCTCAGAGACTGAGAGCTCATAAGAACCTTTGGACTGATCTAGTCCAACCCCTCGTTTTAAAAATGAAGAAATTATGGTTTAAGAAGGCTTAAACTGACTTTTCTCATGTTTCATTAGGAGTTAAGTACAAGAACCTTGTACTTAATAAGAGCCCTGAATAACTCCCCAAACATCTGTGTCTATGTTTCCCTAATTCCCCTCTCCCCCCACAGACAATTGGTGTTAAGTGACTTGCCCAAGGTCACACAGCTAAGAAGTATTAAGTGTCTGAGGTCAGATTTGAACTCAGGTCCTCCTGTCTTCAGGGCTGGTGTTTGTCTATGTTTTTAATGTGCCTGTGCAGACAGAGGGATGGATTTAAATGATTTCTCAAGGTCTCAATCGATAAAGCTTTAGTATTATCCCTTGAACCAGATTTTATGTTATGCGCTGGGAACACAAAGACAAAAATGGAACAACATCTGTCCTCAAGGAGAGTAAATTCTCTCAGGAGAAACAACATTCACTTGACAGAAAGTAGCTTTGTGTAGAATGGTGGTGACTCAATGCATGTTTGCAGTGAGATTTCCAGATTGCAGAATCAGAACCTGAAGGAAACTTAGAGATCATTTAGTCCAATCCCTTCTTTTAATAGATGAAGAAATGGGTCCAGGGAGATTGAATGACTTGCTCAGTGTCACACAAGTAGTGAGGAGTAGTTAGGATATGAATACACTTCCTCCCCCCATTATAACAAGTGACTGTGGATTTGTGGGATGGGAGGTAGCAAAGAAGCAATAGGTTGTGTAGTAGTCCCTGAGGCAGGCTGTGTGAGATTGGGGTGTTTGAACACTGGAAATTCATCCTTGGCAACAGTTTCTTTGTTCTTTCAGGTGAATCTGTATCAAAAGTCTGACAAAAAATAAGAACAGAATCCAGGAAAGGCAAAGACATTCCACCTTAGAAGGCTGCATAGATCTGGACTTAGTGACAACTTTTAAATCTACAAGTGACTAACTGTCATCTGTTTCCATTGTGGACAAATTCAAAAAGGAAATAGCTTAGAATTGCTGTGGGTTAGGTAGATTGAGAGACTTTTTTCTCCCTTTGGTTGTTAAAGGTTATTAAGCACTGGAATTGGTAAAGTGATAGGAAGTCCTTCTTCATAGTACTTAAAATCAAAATTTAAAAAGCTGTCATCTGGCTGAGATAGGGAAGTGTCTATAGAGATGAGTTTGACTTTTAAGATTGCAATTAGTCAACAAGCATGTATTAATTACCTATTATGTGCCAGGTATCGTGCTAGGCATTAGAGACACAAAGACAAAAATGGAACAGTCCCTGCCCTCAAGAAGCTTTTAGTCTACCAGGAGAGAGAGACTATTTACACATATAATAATATGCAAGACATAAAAGGCAGGATAACCTGGCATTGAGTCAATGAATACTTGATACCAAAGTGATGACTACTCACTATTGCATCCATATCATCACCGTAAGTGAAGGACCCTGGGCACTGCTTTGCCAAATCCTACCTCTTCAAAAGCTCAATGCAAGACTTACTTCTTCCATAAAGCCTAAGCTAGTCACTCCCAGTTCTTATTGATCTCCTCCTCTGATCTGTCCCATCCCACAGACTATACCATATAGGCTACATTTAATTATAGCCTGTCTATATCATTTCCAAGATGTTTCCTTGTGTTAAAATGTTATTTCCCCCCAAGGATTTTAGAACTCTTGAATAATAATGATTATGATCACCTAATAGCTCATAATTCTATGCTCACTTTAAAGCTTGCAAAGCACTTTCCTTAGAATAAACCTGTGAGGTAGAGAAAATACTATCATCCGAATTTAGGAGATAAGGAAACTGAGGTTAAGGTTGATGAAATGACTGGTTATTCAACCAGGAAATAGCAGACATTGCAGGTGGGGGTAGCAATGTATGAGAGTATGCTGAGCTTGGAGTCAGGAAGACCTGAATTCAAATGTAGCTTCAGATACTTACCAGTTGTGTAACCCTGGACAAACCATTTACTCTTTTTCTGCTTTAGTTTCCTCATTTGTTAAATAGGCATAATCATAGACCTACCTTCCAGGGTTATTTGTAAGGATAAAATGAGATAATATTTATAAAGTTCTTTGCAAACCTTAAAGTGTCATGCAAATGCTAGCTATTATTAACAACAGATTCAACACTTTTCCCTGTTAGAGAACATTGTGGTCCTTTGAAGGTTGGGACTGTGTCTTATATTTCTTCCATATTTCCAGACAGTTTAGTGCAAGCCAAAGCACACAGTAAGAGCTCAATAAATCCTTGTTTGATGTATTGCCATCATATTGTCTGTTTTAATAGCATTGCCAAAGAACAGAATAACCAGTGACAGCTTAAGGGTGGTCAGTGACAATGCAAGGTTGAATTTTGCTTGAGACTGAAAAAGGGAAATTCAATAAGCATTTAGATAGGGAATGTTGCCTAATATGTAATGTGCTGAACCTGAAATCAGAGGGACTTGGATTTGATTCTCATGTGAACATGAGGAAATTAATTTAAAAGCATAGCGGACATTTAGGAAACACTTAATATATTTTATATTTTTCCATCCAAACTCCACTTCAACCCTGTGAGGCAGATATTTAACAAGAAATGGTATTCCTATTTTACAGATGAGCAAACTGAGACTCAAAGAAATGAAGTGACTTGACAGCTGTCATCTGTTTCTATTGTGGACAAATTAAAAAAAATAGTTTGGTGTCAGAGATGAGACTTGAAACTGGATCATCTTCAATAATTCCAGGCTATGTCAATGTGGGTACCTCCTACCCTTATTAATACAGAGAGTTAGCAACTATTTGAGGAGTAGAGACTTAAATTCCAAATAGTACTTGAATATATAAATTAGTTTGGAGAGTTGTTTAGATACTCACATAATATTGCAATCAATCAAAGGAACAAGGAAACAGGAACTAATTGATTGATCAGTATGGGACAAGATTTCACATAAAACATACGAGATGTATAATTATGAAAAAAAAACTCCTTGCATCAATTTACAGATCTGACTAGGTTTCAACAGACTCTTTTTTTTTATTAAAGCTTTTTATTTGTATAACACATGTATGGGTAGTCCCCCAGCATTGATCTTTACAAAGCTTTCCATTACAAATTTTACCCCCAGTCCCCTCCCCTCCCCTAGATGGCAGGAAGTCCACTACATGTTAATAATGTGGTTTCAACAGAATCTTTAGGACCTATGTATAGGTCCTTAGTTGAAGGGTCTCTAAGCAACAAGTAGAAGTAGTTAAGCTTTTCAGCCATGCAGGGCTAGGTTCAAACAATAAAGCAATTAAGTTTTCTCATAATAAAGGAATTGGACCAAACCTATAATTGAATAGAAAGGGAACTGAGCTAGAGCCAGGATTGAGTCACAAGATGGAATCAGTTTAGTTCAATTTCCACAATTGTCCCATGAGGTACACCTGATTCTTGGTTGATGATTTAGCCTGTCATTTGAAAAACAAAATGGCAACCAGGATTTTTTTTTTTAGGTAAACACATTTTCTGGAATTGCAAACATGCTTTAGAAATCCAAAAGATCTACGACTTCATTGATGGGATATCCCTCCATTGATATAGGTCTCAAACCATCCATGCTTTAATAGATAGTTTCATTTATTGTAATTAATATACTATATAAGCCTCAATGTATATTAGAGCTCATGCTAAAGATGAGATTGGAGTATAAAATATTAATATATATCTTTTTATTTAATTGTTTACTCTGCATCTGGGTAGACAATAATAATGAATTGATTATGGAAAATCAGACATTATTATCTTCTTTACTGTTTTTCCATCTTTCAAATAGTCATAATACTAACTTAAAGATCAAAGATTTAGAGATGAAAAGCTCTAAAAATTGACATTTTGGAGTGAACTTCCCCAAAACTACCTTGGTCTAGTTCTTAGAAAATAGATGATTACTAGATTCATTACTGGGCAGATCCAACCAAAGCTTGTGTTCCAATGACTTACTGTCATCAAAAATTCAGGATCATCCCCATGCCATTTTGAAGCACCAGAGGAGGACTTCAGTAAGCATTTTAAAACTTTTTTCAGTTGAATTTGGCTTGTGGGAAATGGTTACCAAAATATGTGATTACACTGAGTGAGGTCTGTGGTTCACAAAGCCAATAGTTTTATTAAGAAGAAGAATGTTTCTAAAAACTTTATATGGAGATAAGTCACATAACCAACCTCTTCTACCCTGGTTGTTTGGGTTCTGCTGAGATGGATGTGCATTGCAGGACAGAAATGTTTGATTTACTTAAGTGCTCTCCCAAGCTCCCATGGGCTCTCAGCTTACCACGGGCAGCTTTTCCATGAAACTCCCACTGTGAGGATTGCTGAGGAAAAGCCAATGTGGGGAAGCCAAGGAGACCCACAATAAAGCTTTCAAAGGCTATAATTTCTGGACTGCTTTCCTGCTGACAGGATTCAAAAAGGAACTGAGCTAGACCCTCCGTTATCTTGCCCCTCATAATTGGGCCCACGTTCACTTGTGGTTAGGCCTTCAGACGGAACTCGTTAGGAACTGACATTCTGGCCCAGCCAGGATGCAGGGAAATGCTGATCTGTAAACCATTTAGCTCTTTGGCCATCTGCTCAGCTTTGATTTCCCAGTTGATATTTCTCCATACTTGATTTCTTTCCCAATCTGATAGCATAACAGGCACCCCAGAAAGGTTACAACAAACCAAAAAAGATGTGAATTAGTGCCAAGCAACCCCAAATGTCCAACTCACCCACTGGTCCACATTGTGTGTCAGAAGATTGCTTCCTCTAATGATTCAGGTTGGAACACTGAAATTAACGGTGCATGTGGGAACCTGTCAGAATGAAAATGAAAAAGGCCCAGATGTTATTGAGGGCCTGGATGGTTTAAATTCAAGAGTAAGACTCCATCTGTGGAGCTTTAACTTGAAAGGGCTCCTTCCATATCCTGCTCTCATTTTCTTTGTTCTCATACTTTGGGTTTTGTGAATTCCCCGATGATTTTGTGGCCACACAACAAGATTTCATATTTCTGTCTGAGAAAGCCTTTCTATAGGGAAGAAATCTGATTGATCTCACTGAAAAGCAGACAGGAGAAAGAAGCAGAATTTTGGGGTTCGATAGAATTTGGGGGGCATTAGAGATTAGCTAGTTAACTCCCTTCAGTTGATAGAGGAGAAAGCTGAACTCAAAAAAGGGGAGCAGATTATGTAAAAGTCCCACCCAAAGTCAGTGATAGAGTTCGATTAGTGCCCATCTCCTGATTTCTGTCCCTATGCTGTTGCTGCCATATTTTGGTATCACTGAACCATGGCTCATGGCACAGAGGATCAGAGGACCTGGAACTTTAAGAGACCTTAGAGATCATCTTAATCTACATTTACAGATGAGAAAACAGGAGGTGCAGAGATGTTGAGACTTACCCAGATGTAAATAGTTTGCTGTTGTTCAGGAAGGCCGAACTCTATGGGACCCCATGGGCTTTTGTCCAAGGGTTTTCTTGGCGAAGATCCTGTAATGGTTTGCCATTTCCTTTTCCATTCTGTCATCATTTTATAGATGAGGAACCAAAGCAAATAGGGGTTAAGTGAATTGCCCAGGATCACACAGCTAGTAAGTATCTGAAGCTAGATTTGAACTCAGCAATTCTTGATTCCAGGCCTAGGGCTCTTTCTACTGCACAACCTAGATGCCCCCCAAAACAAGGATTTGAAACTCAGTTCCTGACTTTTCTAGTATCTCAGTATAAGGTTGTGCTCCTTCTAATGATTCAAATCAAAAAAATGTGGTTTCCAGGATCTGGACTTAAATCCTGGCTCTGCTGCTTAATACCTATATGATTTCAGGCAAAGTACTTAACCTTCTTTGGGCTTAAATCTCTTCAACTCTAAAATGAGGGAGCTGGACTAGATGGTCACTAAGGCGGCCCCTAGTTCTAAGCCAACGATCATTTGATCCATGAGTTAATTCTGTGTCTATTTAGAAGTTGGGGGAACAGTGAATAGGAACATCTGATTTTTTATAGCCAAGTCCTTGATATTGTTCATCCAGACCCAGGTCTGTCTCTAAGAGAGGACACTCATGTTAAAAAAAAAATTCTATTGCCAGTTCGCAAATTGCCATTTTCACTTCATCTTTAACTAAAAACAGCTTGTCATCAGGCATGTATTAAGCCTCTGCTATGTGGCAGGCACTGTTAAATGCTAGGGATACAAAGGCAAACATCACCCCACTCCCCCAAATCCAACCCAAAAAGTCAATCTCTCTTTCAAGAAGCTCATAATCTAACAGGGGAGACAAATATCAAGATAGGAAAGAGGAAGGGAAGGGAATAAGCATTTATAAAACAGCTCCATATGGTATTGTGCTACTTGTAATAGTTCAAGTCAAAAAAATGTGTGGTCACAGAATCTGGATTTGAATCCTGGCTCTGCCATTTAGTGCCTGTATAATTTCAGACACAATGTTTAACCTTCTCCAGGTCTAAATCTCTAGGTACAATGCTAAATATTTCTGTTTTGGCCAAAAATCCTGAGGGGGGTCTTCTCTTCCCAGATCTATCTATCTATCTATCTATCTATCTATCTATCTATCTATCTATCTATCTA
>JAJPUD010002362.1:136599-165232 GCA_023553655.1 Myrmecobius fasciatus
CTATCTATCTATCTATCTATCTATCTATCTATCTATCTATCTATCTAATCTGTCATCTATCCATACATCTATCTGTTATCTGTCTGTCTATCTATCTATCAATCTGTCTGTCTGTCTGTCTATCTATTTTATGTATCTCTGACTAAATGAAAGAGGCCTTTTTTTGCCTCTGCTTTCTCTGGGCCTAAATCTCTTCAACTATAAAATGAGGTAGTTGGACTAGGTAGTCACTAAAGTGGCTCCCAGCTCTAAGCTAATGGATTTTTTTTGATCTATCAGTTAATTCTGTGACTAGTTATGAAACTGAGGAAACAGTGAATAGGAACATCTGATTTTCCTTAATCACTGAATGGATGTGGGCTCAGTCAAACTGAGACCTGTTGAAGACCTTAACTTAAAAAGGCCAAGGCCTCCTATTGCATCCAGGACCATCTCCAGTCATCCTGAGCTATAGCTTGTCAGTGGACCCAGATGCCTCTGGAAGGAGAAGTGAGGCAGATGACTTTACTCAGTGTTTTCTCACCTAAATTCAATTCACTTTCATGTCATGGCAAAACCTTCCTGATGTCATGGTCCTTTCTGAAAATGAAGGACAAACAATAAGTACTTTACAAATATTGCCTTATTTGGTCTTCACAAATATCCTGAAAGTTAGCTACTAATGTTGTCCCCATTTTACAGTTAAGAAATTGAGGCAGACAGAGGTTAAGTAATTTGCCTAGAGTTACACAGTTAGGAAGAGTGTCTGAAACAAGATTTGAATACAGATCTTTCCAAGCCCAAGTCCAGTGCTTTATCTCCTGTGTCTCCTAGTTGCCTAGTGCAAATAAGATAAATACAGGAAAAATTGAAGATAATCTCAGAGAAATGGTGCTAAAATGAAGGAATGAGAAAGACTTCTTGCAGAAGCTGGGACTTTAACTGAGATATGAAGAAAGTCAGGGAAGTCAGGAGGAAGTGATGAGAAAAGTAAGTATTTCAAATATAGAGGGACAGCTGGTGAAAATTCTTGGGGGCCATGGAGTGTTATATAGGAGAAGCAGTAAGCTACTGATAGAAGACTGTGTTGGGGATTATGGTGGGGAGAGCAAGGTGTAAGAAGACTGAAAACATTGCACCAAATGGTGCAGTGAAGTTAGAAAATGCCAAAGTTCTGGCCCTTTAGCTGAGGTGAATTATGATGAAGTGGGGACATTTGTTTGTGATATTGGAGGAATCTTAGATTCCTAGAATTCCAGAGTTTGGAGGAAGCTAGGAGATTTCAAAACTAAGTTTCTCATTTCCAGAAGAAGAAATGGAGATTCATTAGACCAGAGCCTAGCATATTGCAGGCCCTTATTAAAGACTTGTTAAGTCAAGGATATCAAGGAAATCAGTGAAAAAAATGTGAAGGAAGATGGTCTAGTCATACCAGATCTCAAACTGTATTATAAAGCAATAATTATAAAAACAATGTAGTACTAGCTAAGGAATAGATTAGGTATAAATTACATTATAATAAATGACCATATTTATTAGTATATGATGTAAAGATCCACTTTTTTATTATTTAGTATTATTTAGCAAAAACTTCTAGGAAAATTGTAAGCAGTATGGGAGAAACCAGGTTTAGACCAAGATCTCACACCATATGCCAAGATAAGTCAAAATGCACAAACAAAACTAATGTAACCGAAATTAAAAGGAAAGCAGAAAACTAAGGGAAATTTTTTGCAACAAGTATCTCTAATAAAGACTTCATTTCTCAAATATATAGAAAACTTGAGTCAAATTTATAAAACTACAAGTTATTCCCAACTGATAAATGGTTAAAGGAGTTTTCAGGCAGTTTTCAAAGAAATCAGAGTTATTTATAGTCATAGGAAAAAACATTCTAAATTACTATTGATCAGAGAAATGCAAATTAAATAATTTTAGGAACCATCTCACACCTACCAGATTAGCTAAGGTGACCCCCAAAATGGTGGATGTTGGAAGTTCATGTATTGTTGGAGGTATGAATTGATTCAACTACTTTGGAGGCTAACTTGGAACTAAAGAGCTATAAAATTGTCCATACGTTTTGATCAAGCAATAACACTACTAGATCTGCATCCAAAAGATATCAAAAAAAGGAGTAAAGAACCTATTTGTACAAGAATATTTATAGCAGCTCTATTTGTGGTGGCTAAGAATTGAAAATTGAAGGATCCATCAATTGGGCAATGGGTAAACAAACTATAGTATACAATTGTGATGGAATATTATTGTGTTATAAGAAATGACATACAGAATAATTTCAGAAAAAAAAAACTTGGAAAGACTTAAATGCAAAGTAAAGTGAACAAAACCAGGAGAACATTGTACACAGTAACAGCAATATTGTATGATGAAGAATTGTGAATGACTTAACTATTCTCAACAATACAATTATCCAAGACAATCTCAAAGGACTAATGATAAAGCATACTATTTGTCTCCAGAGAAAGAACTGATATTGTTTGAATACAGACCGAAACATGTTATTTTTCACTTTCTTTCTTTCATTCTTTTCTTTTGAGTCTTCTGGTGTAAAATGAGTAATATGGAAATGTTTTACATGATTGTATTGTATAATCTATATCTGATTGCTTACTATCTCTACAAGGGCAGGAAGGAGAGGGATAGAGGAAGGGATAGAATTTAAAACTCAAAACTTTTAAAAAAAAAGCACAAATGTTAAAAAATCATTTTAACATAGTTCATAGTCCTTTGATCAGAGTTCTTAAGTCTTGCAAAGAGTTTTTTCTTTAAGAAGATACATTCTTGTATAAATTATTTCCCTTGTTCTACTGACTTCATTCTGCTTCAGTTCATATTGCCTAAAATGCTCTGAGATTTCCTCTATTTACCACTTCATATGGTATAATAATATTCTATTATATTTATGTACCACAACTTGTTCAGCTATTCCCCCCATTTTTTTTGCTTTTTTGCTAAGGCAATTGAGGTTAAGTGACTTGCCCAGGGTCACACAGCTAGGGAATGTTAAGTGTGAGACCAGATTTGAACTCAGGTTCTCCTGACTCCAGGGCTGGTGCTCTATCCACTGCGCAACCTAGCTGCCCCAACATCATGATTTTCAAAGAGCTCAACGATTTCAAATTTTTTTTTCTCCTTAATCTGTTTTCCATTTCAATTGTTTTTGTTATCAGATGTTTTGTATTTCCTCTATTTTTGCGAAATCTTTTTATTCATTTTTACTTTTTTATGTCTCAGAGACAGACCAGGGATGCATATATATTTCATGGAATCATTGATTTCTGTTTGGATCATTTTAATTTTTCAGGAGGTCCTTTCTTAGGTAAATCCTTCCCATTATCTTTTCTAAGGTATTTATTCTTCTCTCAATTCTTTCTTCCAAAACTTTTATTTAACTTTTTATTACATGCCTCATTTCTTCTATGTATTCATGCCTACAAGTCCTTGTAGAAAATCCATTTTTTTTTCTTTAAGACATAATTTATAAATATTAGAGTTATTTTCTCTATCCTTTTGGGAATCCCTAGGCCTACATTTTCATGCAAATTGATTTATAATCAATTTTTTTGGTTTATTTATCTCTTCAGCTTATTAGTTCTGAATTGGGACTTTATATCAATGCTAGACTCAATGTCCTGTTATACGTTTGGGTGAAGTAATATGCACTGTTTGGTCTTGTCCTGGATACCTTGGGTTTTTGTGACCATCTCCTCCTATTTTTGGACCTTCCTATATCTTCAATGCACTTCTTAGTGTCTCAGAATATTAGGAACCTCAGAGTCCTAGTAGAAAGTATTCTGGCCTGAGCATTGAATTACCATCCAGGTCAGCTCTCTGCCCACTGCTGCTCCTTGGGGTTTCCAGATTCTCCTGAATGGAGCTTTCTGGGGGAGCCCTCTACTCTTTCTTTGTATGGACACAAAGCCTTTCAGGCTATATGTGTAACTAGTCTATCTCTATTTGATTTGGGAGGCACTGGCATTAGCTTTGCTGGTTGCCCTCTTTTCTAATTTTCCTTAGGCTTGTGACTGATGTCTTGTGCAGTTCTCAGGTGAAAAAAAATCACTATAGTTTTTAATGGATTTTTTTGATCATTATTTGGTTTGGTACAACTTTCAGAATTTTGCTGTAGTAGTTCTAATATAGAATCTGGATTGTTTGCCTCCCATTCAGGCAGGTATCTTTGTTGGAAATCTCCACACTATTCCAATTTCCATATTCATTGTCTCACTTGTAGCTCCTATTCCTGAAATGAATTTCTCTCTCACTTCCACCTCACAGAAACTATCATGTCCTTCAAGATTCCGCTCAAACTGAATGTGGATCAAAGCATAGTATTTTCACCTTTGTTTGCTTTTTCTTTCTCATAGTTTTTTCCCTTTTGGTCTGATTTTTCTTGTGTATCATGACAAATATGGAAATATGTTTAAAAGGATGGCATATGTTTAACCTATATCATATTGCTTGCTATCTTGGGGAGGAAGAGTTAAGGGAGAGAAGGTGAAAAGTTTAGAATAAAAGGTCTTACAAAAATGAATATTAAAAGCTACCTTTACATGTTTTTGGAAAAATAAAATACTATCTAGATAAAAAGATTCAGCTCAAGTACCACCTTCTACATGAAATCTTTCCTGATCCTTTCAACCACTAGTTAACTTCCTCCTTAATTATTAAAAAAATTATTTTGTATATACTCATATATATATATATTTTTCTTCACTTGTAAAATGGGGATAACAGCACTTAATGTTCATAAGGCTGCTGTGACAATCAAAAGAGATAAAGTGTAAAGTGCTTCACAAACCTTAAAAAGTACTAGCTATTATTATTTTGTTATTAATATTATGTCTGTCCAATAAAACGCAAATATCTTAGATCAGAGATTGTTTATTCTTTGTCTTTGCATCATTAACACAATGTCTGGTATGAAAAAGGCACATAATAAATGCTTATTGAATGAGTATTTGAAACTCCAAGTACTCTCACTCCAAATCTAGCACATTCTCCCTTGTCTGTACTAATACTAATAGCCTGATTTTTCTCTGTGGTTGGTTATCATATTTATTTAATTAAACACTTTTATGAGACATGAAAAACATCATGGTGAAGTGGATAGAGAATTGACCTAATCAAGACCTGGGTATGAGTCCTATTTTTTACAAACATTGGATGTTTGAGCCTGGGCAACTCACATAATCTTTCAGTGTCCTACATGCCCATTTAAGACTATATATTAACCGATATTGTGCCAATCTACCTAACTGAAAGAAGTTTCTGTATTGAGAGATCCCCATACAAATGATATGACAGAGCTTGGTGTCTACCATACCCTCACCTCATAAAAAAAATTCTTTCATTAAACTGATTTGCCCTTCCCTCCTTTCCTCCTTCCCTCCTTTTCTCTCTCTATCCCTCCTTCCTTCCTTTCCTCCTTCTCTCTGTCTCTGTCTGTCTGAATGTCTCTCTAATTTAAAAACATCTGAAACAATTGATTCAAGACATTTCCAGTATTCATCAATACCTTCTTATAGACTACTTCTTCTCCTTAATTTGGTGATGTTTATTGATTTGATTTTATATATGTTCCATTAATTCAATAGATCTCTGATATCATTAATGTCAACTGGCTCTCTTTCCACTGCTGAAGATTGCACCATATCCATATCTTCCCATTCCATAAAATTTCAATCTTTCTTTCTTTAAATCATCCATAGATAATCCACCCAAAATGCCAGATGTTTTTCTCTATTTCTCTATAATATTTTGTAGGTACAAATGCAGTGCTTGGATTGTTTGTCTATTTTTCCTCACCATCCTTACATGACTGGCTTGCCACTTTTTCCAGACCTACATGCCCCGAATAATGCTTTTAATTCTCTTCTTTGCACCAAAAACATTACTTGTAAATTTCTATTTGATATCACTTTACTTGTAGTGTGGTTTTACTTTCTTGGTAAGTTCCTTGGTGGTAGGGATTGGTTTTGTCTTGGTATCTCTATCCCCTTCTCCAATGCCTCATATGTAGGGATAGGGACTGAATATAGCAGCTCCCTCATAAATATCTTTAATGGAATTGTTTGGAATGGAATTGAACTAGTTGAATTCAGTGAAGTCATTCTGAATCATGGGGCTTGGTAGGAGGGAAATTCTATAGCAACATCTCTAGCCTACCCCCTTGATAAAACATTTTATAATCACTCTCTTTCTGAAATGTCTACCGGAATGTATTGTGTTTAAAATAGGAAGCTATTTGTGAAAATAGTCAAGCCACAACTGTAAAATAGTATTTTATTTTATTTTATTACCACTTTTTTCCTCATCAGAGAGAAACCAAAAGCATAAAATCTAGCCAGCAATTTTTTTTTTTGCCTTAAAGTGTGCTGGCCTATCTGTGCATTTTTCAGATGACTGCTGTAGCCTCTAATTAGATTCGGTGTTTTCTATATGTGGGGATCTAGATTAATGCAATGAGAAAACTAATCATGTTTAATTGGGTTGTTCTATTAGGGAACAGCCAAGCAAATTGAAGAATTGAGTTTCATACTTGGGAAATTTACAAAAGCAATATTACAAAATACACAATTATTACTAGGAAGACGTGCAGAAGTCGTTAGCTGTGGGTTAGGCTGGCTTAATTTGATTCTGTGCTATAGTAGCTCTGGAATGATTCCTTCTCCAAACTGAGGGTGTTGTAATGCTTTCTCCAGACCCACTGGCCTCCAGATTGTCTGTCTAAGCACAGAAGGGTTTTTTTCAGGTAGCTCACTGGAGGAATTTCACTTGGGTGAGTGGTCTGCCAGCTCCATAGTTCTGCAGATAATGCAAATGAAACAAGAAAACTTCTGGGCCTGGGTTTGTTCAGCAGGTGAGAAACAGAGATGCCCCCAGTTGCCAGAGCTGGAGGCTCAGCAATGTGACTGTGATGAATTTAATGGATATATGTGTGTCATAGCCTTCTTTATTTAATATCCTTGCAGATGTGTCTCGGTGGTTTTCTGAGAGATCATTAATCTAAGTGCAAATTTAATTCACTTCCTGACAGAACTCGTATTTGTTCAGCTATTTGGTTGGAGGGAAGGGAAGACCACAATCTTCTGCAATCTTAGTTTACATAAACTTGATTCGGTTGATAATGTGACTGAATTTACACATCCCCAAACATCAGAAGTGGAACTGGAAACATTCTTTTGATTTTCCCAATGATGAGAGGCCCAGGTTTCACAGTCATTCTAATTCTTGATTCCACCACAAATAGGCCAGGTATCCTGGAAAGAGTCCCTTGAATTCTAAGTGCCTCAATTTCTTCATCTATAAAACTGGACTAAGAGATTTCCTCCTCCCTGATTCATTAGCTCAAAAAGATGATTCTAGGATAAATAAGATCATTCCAGAAACATGCATTAAAGATCTCAGAGAAATGAAGCCAGGACTTGTCTTTGTGACTATTCCTACAGAATTTTAAGTCTGATTTTACAGCCCTAGAATGAGAGTGATTGCTGCTTACTCCCATTGTACATGGTTAGTGAGGAAACCAGAATGGAAAATTTGAATGCAAAAAAAATTCACTTTGGCTCCTGACATCCTCATTTTGCTTTCTATATGGCTAAGAATCCTTAACTCTGGAGAGGAAGTAGAAAGGTCATGTGGTCCAGTCTTCTGTCTTCAAGGAGGCAACATATCATCCCTATTTTATAAATGGTACAACTGAGACCTAGAGAGTAAAAATGATGTGTCCAAGGTGGGCTGTTGAATTGTTCGTTGTGGTCTCTTGATAACTCACCTTCCTGATTCCTTTCATTGGGTACCCTGTTACTGTCTTTCTTGAGGACACAAAGTTTATATATATCCCTGTTTTCCTCAAGGAGATGACAGTTTTTCATAACCCTTATGAATAAGGGTTAGAAAGACTTTTATGGAATCACATAATATAATATAATATAAATATACCAATTACGTAATGTATAGTTAACATTTAAATGTTTTTTGGTTAACTGGCAGAAATTAGAGAGCTCCTCATAGAAGGGCCAAACTAGAGAATGCAAAATGAGGTTGTCAGGCCCCAAAATGGATTAATTTTTTTTTCCATTTTTCCATTCTGGCTTCCTCACTACCCATGTATAATGGGGGGTAAGCAGCAATCACCCTCATTCTGGGTTATAAAGACAGACTTAAACTCCATAGGTATAGTCACAAGGACAAACTTTCTGAAAAAGGTGGACTTAACCTAAGCCTTGGATGGGGGAGATCAGAAATGGGTGAAATATCCCAGATGGATGAACTTGTAATCAGTGTGAGTGTATGTGCGTGAGGAGGGAGGAAAATCAATTTTGGCATTGGGAGACAGGTTCAAATGCTACTGCTGACTGACTATGTAACACTGTGCAAGTCTCTTAACTTCTCCATGCATTGGTTTCCCAATCTGTAAAATATGGAAGTTGGTTTCATTGATCTCAGTTTCCAATCTATAAAATGTAAAAGTTGGTTTCATTGGTCTCTAGGGTCTATTCCACCTTTAAATTCTATATGACTAGAGGGAAGGAGGATTGCCACTGGGAACCAGGGAAAGATAAGGCTCTGGGAAGTATAGGGGCAAAACTAAGGTTAGATCTCATCTTTCAAAAGGGCAAGGGATGAGCCCTTATGCTGCTTAACAAATTCTTTTTAACTGGTTCCCTGATTTCTTGCTTCATTTATTCTAATTTTTCATTGCTACTCACTTGTACCTCTGCTGCTGGAAGAAAATTTTGGCCAAGATAAATTTTTCAGGTGTCGTGAGGTACAAGGTACTGACTGCAAAGGTTCTGTCCCTTTGTCCCTGTCTTTCTGTGTCTCTTTGTCTCTATTCCTCTTTCTGTTTCTCTTTCCCCCCTTCTTTCTCCTCTTTCCCCATATTTTTCCTCTTCCAATTCTGTCTCTCTTCCTTCCTCTTTCCATCCTTTTGAGTCCAGGGCAGGTTTGTGAGAGGGCCAACATCCCCCCAGTGCCAACAGATGCCAGAGGGACAAAGTCCTCTCCATGTGCTAGACTTATTTACAAGTCAGCTTCACACATTCCAGTCTTGGGGAGATCAGCAGTTTGCTGGGTGTGAGCAGGCTCCTGCTTCGTCGCCAGCCCGGAGAAGCAGCAGTAGCAGCGTGGGCGAGAAACTGGGAGAAATCACCTATGCCGGTGGGTCTCCAGAGGAAGAGAAGGAGGATGTTAAAGGAGCCCACTTCATCATCTGCATCAGAGATCTCAATGGACTGCAAGGCTTTGTTCTGGTCACCCACTGGTAGAAGCAAGTCCCTTTCTCAGCTCAGATATTTGGGCACAACTTCTAGGTTAGTTTTAGACAATCTTCTCTTCTACAAGTGTCCATTGCAGAGCTGTCCACTAAAGTAGGGGATGGGGAGAAGGAGGGGGTTAGGGAGAGGTTGGTTCTGTTCTTTTCCATTTTAAAGAATTAATACAAATTTCCCCAAAAAATCTTGACACACTTCCTCAAATCAATTAACCTCTCCTCTCTCTGTGTGAGAGCCTATTCTAACATTTTAAATTAATATTTCTGAAAGTACTTTCAAAATTTCAACCTGTACCTCCACCCGACCACTTCAATCCATAGTCTGCTCTTTCCTTAACTTATAACATTTGTCTACTTGCCTCATTTTGATCCTTTATTGCTTTTTCTAGATTAATCTTATTTCTTTAGTTAGACAAAGAGCAAGGATAATATTATGCTTCTCTTACATCCCTCACAAAGATTAGTCATACAGTAGAATCACAAGAAAATGGCAAACCATTCAAAGAAAACCCCAAAAAGGGTTACAAAGAGTTGGCCATGACTAAAAACGTCTAAACAACAGAAAAGGATCATGAGATTTATGGCTGAAAGACCTCTTAGAAATTACTTTGTACCATTCTTTCATTTAACACATGAAGAAACTAAGACCCGGAGAATTAAGTCATTTCAGTTGTCTTACTCTTAGTAACTCTTTTTAGAATTATCTTGGCAAAGATACTGGAGTGGTTCACCATTTTCTTCTCCACAAATTGGCTTGCCCAGGGTCAGACATCTAATAAGTGCCTCAGGCCAGATTTGAGCTCAGGTTTTCCTGCCTCCAGACTTAGTGCTCTAACCATTGTACTACCTAGCTAGCTGCCTTGCGGTCACCATATAGCCAAATTATTTCCATCTCAAGATAACAAGATTGAGAAGCTTGCTCAGCACAGACTGACTGGATTTCCTCTAAGCTCTACCACATGTTGCTTCTTAATATCCAATAACTGATTGCTGCTGTCAGATTAGGTTTTAATGGTTCTGAGTTATTGCAGTATTTCTCATCAGCCATGTTTAAAAGTTCCCCGAGATTAGATATAAATCATTATTCTGATTTAGCTCATTGTGTGATTTGTCTTTCTTAGTGTTAAACTGGTTACGTAATCTCCGGTGTGTTCTTCCACATTTCTATCTGTTCACTGTCTCTTGACTCACAGCTCTCACCAAAGAGCTACCCAATTTCTTCAGATTATAAGAAAATAGATTTAGAACCAGAAGACATTTACTCCAACCACCTCATTTTGCAGATGAAGAAACTGAGTCCCAGAAAAATTAAGTGATTTTTTTAAGATAACACAAGTGATAAGTATTTTGGGGTGTCATGATTCCAGGCAGAGGTCTATGAGCCAGCCCTAGAACTAGGGGACCAGTAGAAATTCTACACTTATCAATAAGGGGCCCTTCCAAAGGCAAACATTGAAAATCCATAGAAACATGTACAAATCCTAGTACAAGATGGAAGTACTGAGTTTTTTTGAAAACAAAATAAATACATTTTTTCAATTAAAAAAATCTATTTTTTCTCCTTTTCATTCCCCAGCCCCACAGAGAAAAGGAAAAAGGAAAACAAAACTCTTGTAACAAATATGCAAAGTCAAGCAAAATAAATTCCTTCATTGGCCATGTCCAAAAAATATATTTCTCAATCTTCATCTTGAGTCCATCTCTTCTCTCTTGCAGGAGATGGGTAGGAGGCTTCATCACTTGACATGCAGAATTGCATTTGGTTATTGTGCTTATCAGAATGCTTAAGTTTTTTAAACATTATTTTTTAATAATCTTATTATTGTGTAAATGGTTCTCTTTTTTCTTTTCACTTGACTATATAGCATTTCATGCTCACCTTCCCAGGTGTCTTTGATATTATTCCCTACACCAATTCTTTTTTTTCTTTATTAAAGCTTTTTATTTTTCAAAATATACGCATGAGCAATTCTTCAACATTAGCTCTTGCAAAACCTTGTATTCCAATTTTCCTCTCCTTCCCCCATGCCCTCCCCTAAATGGCAAGTAGTCTAATACATGTTAAACATGGTAAAATATATGTTAAATCCAGCACATGCATATGTATTTATACAATTATTGCCTGCATAATTTCTTATAGCAAAATAATATTCTATTGCATTCATATACATAATTTGTTCAACTATTTCTCAATATTTGGACACCCCTCCCTCTTTAATTTCCAGTGCTTTTGTTGTTGTTGTTCAATTGTTTTCAGTCATGTACAACTCTTTATGACCCTAATTTGAGGTTTTCTTGGCAAAGATACTAGAGTAGCTCACCATTTCCTTCTGCAGTCCATTTTACAGATGAGAAAACTGAGGCAAACAGGGGTAAGTGACTTGCTTGGGGTCACACAGCTAATAAGTGTCTGAGGCTGGATTTGAATTCAGAAAGATGAGTCTTCTTGACCCCAGGCCTGGTGCTCTATCGACTGGCACCAGTTTCCCTTCCAGTTCTTTGCCTCCACAAAAAACTGCTCTTAATACTTTTGTACAGAAAGTATTGGATTTTTCCATTTATTATTTGTGGCAGCCTAGTGAAAAGAATACTGAGATGAGATGATAAGAGCTTGAATTCTATGACTTGTAGAACCTCAGGCAAGTTAGTTCACTTTTCATGGCCCATTTTCCTTATCTATAAAATAGGGAGGGTTGGATTGAATGACCTCCAAATTCTCTTCTAATTACAAAGTTTCTGATCCTTCAAGGAACTCTAGGAGAAGTAGCAGCAAAGGAACCAGTTCTATATGATCAAGACTTTCTAACTTGCTGTCTTTTTGTCTGTCTGTCTCTCCCTCTCTCACTCTGTCTCTCTGTCTCTCTGTCTCTCTGTCTTTCTCTCCCCATCCCCCATATCTGTGATCCTGCAGGCAGTGTGGTGCAATGGAAAGAAGACCAGCACCAACTGTGGGGCTCTCTTCCTTAACAACCTTGTATCTATTTTGCATTCTGTTGATATTTATTCCATATGTATGTATATGTATACATACATACATACACACATAAGTATACTTTGTTTCACTTGATAGAATGTAGAATGTCTTCTTGAAAGGAAGAGTTGTTTTATTCTTTGTATTTGTATCTGGATCAGGTCTAACCAAGTATCATAATATAGACTAACATTAATAAATGCCTGCTGATTTTTTGAATCCAGGATTGGGTTAAATGCTTACTACTTTCATGATTTTGGCCAAGACATTTAATCTCTGTAGGTCTCAGTCCCATCTCCTGTAAAATGAGGGAGCAAGACCTCTGAAGTCCATCTCAGCTGTAGCTTTAAGTTCCTGAGGATCAACGTGGTGTCTCCTCTCACCGAAATGGAAAAGAAGCCTCTTTAGGTAGTCTCCTTTTTGGAATCTCCAGGCCAGATGACTGATAAATTATCTTCATGACTGAATGCTGTGCCAAAGAATCCCTTCCTCTTCTCTTAGCCCAAATCTGATTCTTTATCAGCTTGGGTCTAGCTCCTGGCTCTTCAGGTGATTGGAGGAAGACCTGCTAAAGCTATCTTCATCAGTTAGTAAAGAAATAGCACTAAGTCACGTAACTCTCTTTCTTCTGACAAACTTCACAATGTCTAGGTTGATCAGAAATTTGAAGGTTTACCACATGGGGCTGAAAATAGTGTGAGAAAGGAACTGACTTCAGCCTGGATATAATAGTTATTAAATCAAACACTGGGAAATTCATTCCTCCTAGGAGTGGAGGCATTGGAGGTTTGCCCAGTTCTGAACTGAAAATAGCTAAGCATATCCAAGGGAAAACAGAAGGAAAATCTTGTACAAGTTGTAAGAGGATGCCCTCCTTGGGATCAGTACCTGGGCTAAAGGCCCCTCTCTATATTTGTGCTGGCTCTGGGGTTAAAGTTTCTACTGCTTCCTTTTAAAGACCACTCAGGGCTTAAAGGTAGAACCATCTTCTACCTGATTTCAGTAAAACAGAATTGAAGGAGAGGGTCTCTAGAAGTTAGAGAGAGAGAGGCAGAGAAAGAGAGACAGAGACAGAGAGAAAGACAGAGACAGAAAAAGAGACAAAGAGAGACAGAAAGACAGTGAGAGACAAAGAGATTAGGAGAGAGATAGACAAACAAATGGACAGAGACAGAGACAGAGGGAGAGATACCTGCCCCCCCCCCACATACAATACAGATAAACACAAAACTTGAATCTAACTTGTAGACCATAAAAAATGGCAAAAAAAAATGCTGTGGACTGATTCCAAGAAATGTTCTTTCAACAGTGCAGCCGAGTTCATTTGGACTTTGTACAGATGGGCAATCGACATTATTAATACCAAATGAAAATTGGAGGCCCCTTCTGGCAACTAATATAGAATTGAGTTTGTTTTCTATGAACTTTGAAAGGAAAGCCCAGGAAAGGCACAACCTGAACAAAGACTATGAGCTGAATATTTAATATGCACATGTATATTTAATATTCGTCTAACAATACCTCTTTCATGGATTATACAACTTCAGTAGTCGGCATAGTAAGAATATCTCCTTTGTTCCCTGCTGTTAAGCATTATGGGACAGTGCTATTTCTTGCTTCTTAATTAAATCTAGGCATAATGTTCACTGGGCACTATTGACAGACTTCCAGCAGGCCCAGGAATGCCTGGGGATTGGAAAACAAAATCATGGAATCATCAGTTTCAGAACAGGATGAGCCCTTCAATACCATCTCATCCAAGCCTCCTCCTCCGCTTGATAGAAATGGAAGCTGAGACTCAGAGGCAGGAAGGGCTTGCCTGAGTTCATGCAGTGACCAATGAGTGGGTTGGTACCAGAACCAGAGCTCACCATTCTCTTTTCTCTTTCCACCACATTGAACTGGTCTCTTGTATGCTTTGTTTTGATACTGACTTTTCTCTTCCAGGGCGTTAATGAACCCTTCAAAGGGCAGAGAATCTACAGGAATCCTTAGCCCACACATTAAACACAGGATTCAGAGATGGGAGAGAACTAGTTTCCATTTTATTCATCTAGTACAACCTCCAGGTTTTATGGATGAGAAAGCTGAGCCCTAGAGACATGATTGCTAAGGACCTCACAAGAAATTACTGACAGAATTGGAATTTGAAACTAATTCTCCAAATTTCAAATTATGACTCTTTCCACCACTTGAATCTGACCCCATTGGTCTCCAGTGTGAACTTTGCTGTCACCAGTCCCTCTCATCAGCCCAATTCTACTTATCCATCAGAGTCCCCATCAAGTCTCCTTTCTCATGTGAAGAAGAATTATCTTTGTTATTTCCTAAGTTTCTAAACCGTAGTGTGGTCAGGGATTGTTGACCAAATGGAAAAGCAAGCAATTTTAAAAGCATCATGTTTTTCTTTCTTAAAAAAAGATAATTTGTGCCCCTACCCCCATTTCCTCCACAAAGATGCAATTTATTTCAGCATGTTTTTTGTATAAACATTCATATAGTTCTGGGCAAATAGTGGGCTGTGCTCTCTCTTGGCTCCTTGTAAGTGTAGTTATTCGAGTTGTCCATTTTCCATATGAGTGGGGTATCCTGTAAGTAGTGTATTTTCTATACAAACAGGCTTTTATGGTGTAGTCTAATTCTGGACCCTTAACAAGCAGTGATTATGCTCCCTCTCTAATGCTGGGCATATGCTTGGGGTTTTGGAAACCCTCTGCCTGAGTGAGTGCCATCGTGGTAGCTGGCCACAGACTCAGGGCTTTCTCACAGATGAGACTTTCCAGGTCACCAAAGCCTGGTTTGTGGTTAGGGATTATTAAAGGAGGTGGGGAATGTAAATGAGTGTATTCCGTCAGCAGAGAGGTCAGTTGTCCTGTAGCAAACTGTGAATACACAGCCCAGGGCCAATGTTCCAGAGACAGAAAGGTTTGTGGTATTGGAGTGAAAAGGGGCACGCCTAAGAGAAACAGCAGGCTCTACTCTGGGGGTGGCAGTGTGGGACCCATAAATGCAGGGAAGCCGAGGG
This sequence comes from Myrmecobius fasciatus, assembly GCA_023553655.1. Lineage (NCBI taxonomy): Eukaryota > Metazoa > Chordata > Mammalia > Dasyuromorphia > Myrmecobiidae > Myrmecobius > Myrmecobius fasciatus. Next base: position 151,876 of record JAJPUD010002362.1, read on the forward strand.
TCACTGGGAGGTTTGGAAGGTTATGAAAATAAAACAGTATGCAGCTGGATAATCAGTTTAGCAACAGGCTCTTGAGCTCAAGCGCATAAAAAGGGCCCATGAAAGGTACTTTTAAAGTCCTGAGTACAGGAGAGAAATAGAAACTTGTTTCACTAATGGGTGGGTTTTCCACCTTGAAAAAGGGCAGGGACTTCTAGGAAAGGAGGGAAGAGGTCCTGAGAGGTCATTGAGGGTATCCCTCTGCCATCAGCCAGGATTCTACAGATCCCATTTTATACGGATGGCAACTGAAAAGATGTTTACAGGTCTGTGAAAAACATGGTGTGACCTTTCATGGCAAATCAATCTACAGATAAATATTCATTGGGAATTTCAAGCTAAATGACTCTTGTTCTATCTTTCCATACTGTGAGGATAGGTGAAAAATAAGATGCAGTTCCTGTGCCCAAGGAGTTTGTAATCTCATAGACTGAGAGGATTGGAGATGGTGGGGGTAAAACTATAAAACAAGGAACACTGCTAAGAGTCACAATGTATGCTGGATGGAGGGATGGATTAATTCTGGATGAAGGTATCCAAGGATGCTTTATTTGATCTGAACCTGCAAAGGAGAGTAGGATGTCAACAGGCAGATGGGAAGGGAGGCCATTTAAGTAATGGAGAATAGTATGAGCTGACTGGAAGAGAAATGACAGGGCATGTTCTGAGAATAGCGAACAGTCTATTGACTAGAGTAAATAGAGGATAGAAGACAGGAAAGAGAGGTTGGAATCAAACAGCAGAGTCTTGAAGGCCAGACTAAAGAATTTGAACTTTCCCCTGTAAGGAAGATGAGGGGAGCAACTGAAAATAAATTATTTTAGTGTTTTATTTCTGCTTGGGATCAGGGAATTCTTCCTTCAGTCCAGTCTGAGTTTTTCCCACTGAACATGATTGCTCTCTGTCATTAGAACCAGAGATGGTACAGCCTTAGTATGCAACACATACTAAACTTAAACCCTAACAGAAAATATGACTGTGCTTACATGGATTGATGGATGAAAGTGCAGGCCTGGGTAACTAATCTGCTGTATTGTTTGCTGCAGATGCACCTTTGGGAATGAAATACCTGAAACTTTTCCCTGTGATTTGATTTGACTGGATTTGTCCAGGAGCACTGGGGATTCCAGTAGAATTGCCTCAATAAATATGCTTGTCAAAGGCAAGAGGCGAGGGAACAAGAGGCTGACTGAGGCCTGAAGAATTCATTGCAAAGGGCTGCTGATAAGAGCTTTGTTGTGGACCTTACAGCTTTCTCTGTTGGGTTCAGGGAAGAGACTTTTGTTCATAGACCACTGAGTTTGGCTTTGGAAGTAGAAAGCCACAATAGCCCCTGCTTTCAGGGATCTTACAACCAAGCAGGGAGAGAAGCTATCTCTGAAGAGATGTATGTGATTTTAACATGGATGCAAACCTATCCTGACCTTTTGTGTGAATTTATATTTGGTCGGGTTTGGTTTTAGTGTAAAGTTTCAAAACCTTTTTTATCTTTTTTTATTTGGATGTTGAGCTGCTGTTTTTCATTTGACATCATTCTTTCTGTACTAATTGGACCTATTAAATTTAAGGATCTGCCTGTGACTGAATAATTACTGAAGTAAATAGTGATTTACCCAAAGGAGAAGGGTTATTCTCAAAGTGACTGAATTAGTTCATTGTGTTGTGGGATGGGTGTGTGTGTGTGTGTGTGTGTGTGTGTGTGTGTGTGTGTGTGTGCTTTAGGACAAAGGTCAAATGCTTTCCCCTAAATGAAAAGTTTGGTTATTTAGTATAATTATAGTCAGTGTCATCAGAATCTGTGGGATCTGTGATTTTATTGATATGGGCCTAGCATAGATCCTTGCATGTAGTAGCTGCTCATTAAATACTTGCTGAGTTGAACTAAATACTTGTTGGATTTAAAAGATAAATATGAATCAAATCAGTGACTTTAGTAGTATGTGGTATAATAAATTCAGAGGAGGAAGGACTGGAAGACTCAAGTCAGGGTCTAAGGAGCTAGAATTGAAGTGATTTATTCCTGTAACTCTTGAGATGTTCATAAAACTAGTGAGTATTCTAGAAGTGACTAGGTCTTTGTGATTATAGGCCCAGTGCTCTCTCTCCATTCCATGATGCTTTCTATCTTTATTTCTTATTTTTGTTTTCCATAAAGAGGGGTTAACCCTTACATGGTATCATTGTGTGGTTAGAGAATATACATCTGTAGTCTTGTCTCTCTACACCCTTCTCCAAGGGAGATTTTATTTCCTGCCAGGAGGAGGAGGAGGAGGAGAAGGAGGCTGAGACCAGAATCTGGCCACTCTGTTCTTCTTGGGCAGAGGGGTTGCTAGACTAAACTGTATCTATTTCTCCCCTTAGTTAGTGTTAGTCTAGGAGATGTGATTTTTTTGGGTTCAAGTTAGCTTCTCATAAGCTATTTTATTAGTGAAGGGAAAGGAGACTGCCCAAGTTTTATTTTCAAGGCTTTTCTCCCTTCCCTTAAAAAAGCAGTCTCACAGTGAAGGCAGACAACAATTAGCCAGGAAATCTATTTATCCAAATTGATGGTAAAATAGAAATCAGAGAAAATATACACACAAGAACATATACCACAAAATATAGAATGAAGGAACTCTCCCATTGGAAAGGAGGTACTTAGCTCACCTAAGAAAACAAGTCCTTGATCTTACCTAAGGGAAAGTTTCCCAAAGTCTTGAGTATAGCAAGATAGGGATAAAGATGTAATGGAAGCTGCCAGCTTCTTTCTTGTCATCTTCTTTCCAGATTCTGTTCCTTCAATAGCCAGAAAATAGTATCTTCTGTCTTTTTTCTTAAAGCTGAAGGCTATAAGTGCCCCCAAAGAACTACAGAGCCCAAAGAGACTCAAGTGACTTAAAGAGAACTTGAGTAATCCTTTCTTCCCCTCTTGCCAATTCTATCCACTCCCTTCCCTGGTGAGGAGCATTGATATCCACCAATAAGGAGAGTCCCATATCAAGGGGCTTTATGAAGAGGGTCACATTGATAGCTCAGGACCTAATATAGATCCTTGCATATAGTAGGTGCTCATTAAATCTTAATTGAATTGAACTAAATGCTTGCTGAATTTAAAAGATAAATAATAACAGAATATAATGTAGTCTGTGAATCAAATGAGTGAACCTAGTAGTATATAGTATAATAAATACAGAGGAGGAAGGACTGGCAAACTCAGGGAAGGCTCCAACGTGGAGCTGTAGTTTGAGTTTGAATTGAAAAGAGGGAAAAGTTCCCTCTAAAAATCAGGGGGGAAATATTAGGTCATATCATATTATCTTACTTGTCCATTTATCGGAACAATAACAAAAAACAAACAATTCCCCACCCTTCCCCAGAAAAACAAAGCAAAAAAAAAAAAAAAAAAACCACCAAGAGATTGGATCACAGTTTGCAAATGTGACAAATCCTAATAGGCAAAAGCAGTTTTTAACACCATAAGGAGCTGCCTTACAAATGTAGGCAATTTTTGTTGTTATTTTTAGTTGAACTCTCAGTTATCCATGATAATGGAAGGGCCAAGGGACCAAAGGTCATAAAGAAGAAATAGGAGTAAAGGAAGGTGAGAGGGAGAAGATAAAGGATATGGACTGTGGTCAGAAAATGAGAATTTTAGAAATTGAAATCATAGAGAAGGAGTTAAACTGAATAGTAGTAAACTTAAATTGAGTTAGAGCTTCATCCTTTTGATTGGCTAAAGTAAAGTGGAGATGAAAGTCACTGGGGCTGAGAAGCCTGAAGAATTATGTGGTCAGGACAGTGAGAGTGTTAACAACATGGATGATACTATAGTCACTGAGGCTGATAGGAAGGGATGCTTATGTGGAGAGGAAATCTGGTGTGAGGTCATTGAAGAAGTTGGGGGAATGCACTGGAGGTTGGAAAGGTTGATATAAGCATATGATATTGGCTTTGAAAAAATAAATTAAGTGATGGTGTTGGAATGATGGTCTGGCAGTTACAATGGGAGGCTGTTGACTCCCTCTTAGCCCCATGAATCCAAGGACATGAAAGACGTGGTATTTTATGGAAAGGACTACAAGGGGAAAGTCTGGTTTCCTTGCTAACACAGAAATACTTTTATTTATTCTATTCTCAGCAGTGATATTGACTATTTTTTTTTTACTGAGATTAAGGTCATCTGTCATGAGGGCCCTTATTTTTGCTCTTCCACACTTCAGAAGATCTTTATGACTCATCCATCTATCTCTCCCTTTGCTACAAGTTTAGAGAAAGGTGGTCATCCCTCTTGCCAAGACTAAGTCCTCCAATTGTGCCTTGACTCCTCCCCCTTCCATCTCTTTCAAGGGCTTCCTCTATCAATCATTCTCTTTCATCTTTAATCTCTCCCTAGCAACTGGCTTCTTCCTTAGGTCTTTCTTTTTCTTAAAAAACAAAACAAATAAAAAAACTCTTTTGTTGACCCTTCCAGCCTCAAAACATGCCATCCATCTTATATGTCTCTCTTGCCCTTCACTTTTGGAACGAAAAAGCTTTGCTTACTGCCTCCATTTACCATATTTCACTTACCAACCTTACTTTGGCTCCCACTATTGAAAATACTGTTGCCTTAGCCAACAGTGACCTCTTAATTGCTCAGTCTTCTAAATCTATCCAACTTCTTTGCTGTCTCTAAGATTTTAACTAGCATTTCTGACAGCCTACTACCTCCATCTAAATGCCCACCACGTCACCACACTTCAAATATAACATGTCCAATGTTAGGGATTATCATTTTTTCCATAACATGTCCATCTTTCCAACTTCCTAGTTTTAGCTGGTTGGACCATCACACAGGCTCAAAACCTCAGAATTTTCCTTCTTCTTTACCCTCCAAAGTCACTCCATTACCGAATGCAACAAATTCTGCCATCACAATATTCTTATATCATTTTTTCTACTTATCTATTCATCCTACTAAGTCAAATTCTCATTACATCTTATCTGGTCTTTATCTCTCTTGTCCATACTTCATCCAGCTGCCCAAGTAATCTTAATGCACTGGACTGACCATGCTAGTCTCTTGCTCAAAATCCCTCTGTAGCTCTCTTTTGCCTTTAGAACGAAATATGAAGTTCTTAGACTGTTTAAAGGTTTCAACAAACTAGGTCCTTAATGGATTTTTCCTTACAGCTACCTGAATTACTAGGTTGTTCTCCGATCTTATCCTACTCTACCTATCCCACCTCTGTACTGTCAAGCCATGCCTCATGACTGAAAATGACTCTTTCCCCATCGCTGCCTTTAAAAAAAATTTTTTTTACTCTAAAGTTTCAGGTGCGCTGCCCTCAATAAAGCCTCTCTTGCTGGTGATGTCCTCTCCTACTGAAATTTTTTTAGAGCTCTTTTTCTGTCTCTCTTCTTGGCCTCTATTGTGTTATCTTGTATTATAATAATAGCTAGCATTTGAAAAGTGTTTTACAAATTTCATCTTCAAGGTTCAAAGTTTGCAAAGCATTTTACAAATATCTCATTTTTATCTTCACAACAGCTCTAGAGAGTAGTTGCAACTGTGGCAGATGGAAGTTAAGTGACTTGCCCAAAAAGCTAGTCACAGAGCTAATAGATGTCTAAGATTGTATCTGAACTCAGATCTTCCTGACTCTTAAGTCCAAAGTTCTCTCTATTGTACTATCTAACTGCCTATGATATTTTATTTATCTTTGTGTGTGTAATAGCTCCTTTGTAGGCTAGTAGTCCCTTGATAGCAGGATTTATTCTTGTTGTTTTCTCACTGGACTTGTGAACTTCTAGTGAGGGACCAAAGTAGATTATCCCCCTTTCTGCAACTTTGACAGGTCTTCCTGGCAATGAGATGTAAAACAGCTGTCCAGATTAAGAGGCAAGAGCTGAAATGAAAACTTTCTGATTCTAAAGCCAATCTATCCATTCTACCATACTGTCTGTCTTCAGTGGGATTCTGCAAAATAATGAATTATGTGCCACATTTGTGAACTTTAAAGTGTTATATAAATGTCAGCAATTAAATATTATCTATATAATATATATGTATATATATATATGTGTGTGTATGTGTATACATATATACATACACACACACACACACACAGACAGAGATGCTTTTCACTTAGTAAGACCTTAACATTATTTCACTGAATTGAAATGAATTGAATCAAGATGAAAAGGTAAATGAATAGTTTGTATTAAAAGTGGTTAAAGACAGGGAAAGATGGATCCCATTACTGGAACTCCTGAATACATACCATGGAATTGCCTCAGGGATCCTGGGGAGGAGGAAGATCTGGGTTGGGCTGGGCTAAGGATATGGAAAGGAACAAGAAAAGGGTTTGGGCTTACAGCAGTGAGATCATTCCCTAGAAGTATCATCAAGTGTCCCAGAAGTTGGAGGAATGTTGATTCAGTGACTCAGTTTTTTGATTACAGTGATTTAGGAAGGCAGTTTTCAGTTAAATATTAAAATTCCTGGCACCATCAGAGAATGACTTAATTTGAGCAGGATGGGAGGAGATAGTTGAGCTAACTTTTCTCTTCTCTTACACTCCCTTTTTCCATTTTTAATTCTGAAGATGATACCACCCTTTGACAGTTTGCCTAGGTCAGTGGGGCCTTGCTGAAAGTCTATAACCAGCTGCTTCCTGCTTTGGGGATCATGATGGCTTCTTTTTGAATAGCTTATTTACCATGGCATCAATAACCCTCAGGTCTTGAAGGAGTTGTGTCTTCTGTGGCATAGTATCTATACTGGAAAAAAGGACAAGATTTACAAGTCGCTTTCTTCATTTCCTCCTAGAAAAGAAACCTAAGATTATAAAGTGGACAAACCTTCAAGGTGTCCAGTTGTGTCAAACTCTTTATGACTCATTTGCTGTTTTTTTGGCAAAGATATTTGAGTGGTTTGCCATTTCTTTCTCTAGCTCATCTGCCAGATAAAGAAATAAAGGCAAACTAGATTAAGTGATTTACCCAGTGTCACATAGCTAGTAATTGTCTGAGGCCACATTTGAAGTCAGATCTTCCAGACTTTAGGCTAAACACTCCATCCTAGCTGCCAAGATACTTTATGACTTTTTGTGAATTTTAAGAAAATTCATTTCTGTGTAAACATTCATATAATTCAGGCAAGAGTTAGGCTTTAATCTGAATTATGTTTCAAGGAATCACAGCATGTCCAATCTGGAAAGTCTTACAACAGAATATTAGAACTGACAAAGACCTTAAACTTCAGAACACAGAACTTCAGAACTGAAAGAAATCTTAGAATATAGAATGTTAGAAGTAGTAAAGATCCTAAGAGCATAAATTCTTAGAGCTAGAAGGAACCTTAGAGTATAAAATATTGAATATCAAAACTGGAAGGATCTTTATTATTTTTTAAGTATTTTTTCCAATTACACATAAAGATACTTTTTAACATTATTTTTTTTATTAAAGCTTTTTATTTGTATAACATATGTATGAGTAGTTCCCCAACAATGATCTTTACAAAGCTTTCCATTACATATTTTACCCCCAGTCCCCTCCCCTCCCCTAGATGGCAGGAAGTCCACTACATGTTAATAATTTAACATTAATTTTTTAAATAAAATTTTGAGTTCCAAAATTTCTCTCTCCTCCTCCCTCTCCCTAAAATTGTAAGCAAGTTCATTTAGGTTATACATGTACAATCATATAAAATATATTTCCAATTTAGTTACACTGTGAAAGAGGAAACAGAACAAAAGGAAAAAAACTACAAAAAAGTGAAAATAATATATTTTGATCTGCATTCAGATTTCATCAGTTCTTTCTCTAGATGTGATAACATTTTCCATCATGAATTTTTTGGAATTGTCTTGAATCACTATATTGCTGAGAAGAGCTAAATCAATGTTACTATGTTCTGGTTCTGCTCATTTCACTTTGTATCAGTTCATATAAGTCTTTTCAGGTTTTCCTGGGGTCTGCCTTCTGCCTACTCATCATTTCTTATAGCATAATAGTATTCTGTACATTCATAAACCATAATCTGTACAGCCATTACCCGATTGGTGGACATCCCCTCAATTTCCCATTCTTTGCTACCACAAAAAGAGCCACTATAAGTATTTTTGCATCTGTAAGTACTTTTCCTTTTTTATTATCTCTTTGAGTTGCAGATCTAGTAATGGTACTGCTAGATCAAAGGGTATACACAATTTGATTACCCTTTGGACATAGTGGAAGTATCTTTAGAACATGGAACATAGATCTTCAGAGATACAAGATTTTTAAAATTCAGAACATAGAATGACAAAGCTGGAAGGATACTTAGAATATAGAAACAAAGAATATCAGAAGAGACTATTTACTTGTGCTAAACTATTTCCCAAAACACATTTGTGAAGTTCAAAGTTAACAAGTTTTTCATAGTGTAGGCTCTAGTTGGATAAGATTGAGAGTAACACTGATAAATCTTTATGTTTCTAGAGCTTCCACAGTGCTTTCTATATCTCAACTCTTACTTAAAAAGAAAACCTACATAAGTAGCAATGATATTCCCTATTTCACAGATGAATAAACTGAGATCTAGAGAAGTAGGTCATAAAACTTGTTTGGAAATGCAGTTTCATGATTCTTAATTCAGATTCTTAACCAGACCTGGTTGCCTCATTAGATTATCTTGAATTTGTATAGTGCTTTTTACTTTTCAAAGTGTTTTGACATGTTATCTCATTTTTTAGAAGCCCTTTAAAAACTCAGATCAAAGAAAAGGTTTTGTCGTGCCTAAATTATCCAAATAATTGCCTCAATTATCCAAATCACTTTGCATGCATAGACATGACCTTATGGAACTTTTTGGAACTAAGACTAACAAATTTTCTAAACTCAACATAACTACAGTCTAATGACAATACCACACTATTTCATAATGCTATGCACAATTTACAAAGGGCTTTACCTAATTTGATCCTTCCTACAACTTGGTGAGGTAGATTGGACAGTTATTATTTGAGGTGATCTCTTCTCTTCCCCTCCTTTATTCTATCCTTTCTCTTCTCTCTTCTTATTTTCTACTCTCCTCTCCCTTCCCCTCTAATCACCTCTCTTCTCCTCCCCCTTCCCCTTTCCTTTTTCCTTTCCTCTCCTACCTCTCCTCTCTCCCCTTCTCTCTTCTTTCTTCCTTTTCTGTCCTTTCTTCAAGCATATGAAGGTAACATTTAACAATCAGTTCTTCAGGGGAAAAATGCATGATATACATTTAAGTATAATTGGCATCATTAGCAATTTGTCAGTTTCTTAAGTTTAGATAATCAACAAAACAAAAATCGAGTTCTGATTTGTAAATTTTGTTGATTTTCAAAGTGTAAATGCTCATGATGAAAATTTATTTTTAATAGTATTTTATTTTTTCCTCAATTACTTGTAAAGACAATTTTTTAGCATTCATTTTTCTTCAACAGTATTTAATTTTTCCAAATACACATAAAGATAGTTTCTAACATTCTTTTTTGTAAGATTTTTGTGTTCCAAATTTTTCTCCTTCCTTTTCTTAGTTTTTCTCTCCCAAGATAGCAAGAAATCTGATATAGGTTAAAGATATACTATCCTTTTAAACATATTTCCCTATTTGTCATGTTACACAAGAAAAATCAAACTAAAAGGGAAAAAATCATGAGAAAGAAAAAGCAAGCAAGCAAATAAACAAAGGTGGAAGTACTATGCTTTGGTCCACACTCAATTTTCATAATTCTCTCCCTGGATGCAGATGGCATTTTCCAACCCAAGTCTCTTGGAATTGTCTTCAATTACTTCATTGCTGAGAAGAGCCATGTTCATTACAGTTGATCATTACATAATCTTGCTGTTACTGTATACACTGCTCTCTTGGTTCTGTTCACTTCACTCAGCATCAATTCATGTAAGCCTTTCCAGGCCTTTCTAAAATGAGCTTTTCCTCATCTCATATAGAGATGATATTCCACTAAATTCATATATCATAACTTATGCAGCCATTCCCCAACTAATGGACATCCATTCAATTTCCAATTCTTTGCCATTACAAAAAGGGCTGCTACATTTTTGCACATTTGGGTTCTTTCCCCTTTTTTATGATCTTTTTGGGATACAGATTCAGTAGAGACACTGCTAGATCAAAGGGAATGCACAGTTTGATAGCCCTTTGGTCATAGTTCCAAATTTTTAGTCTTCAGATTCCAAATTGTTCTCCTTCCTTCCCTTCCCTCCACTCTTCCAAAAATGTTGGACAATTTTATATGTTTTATATGTGCCATATTAGTCACAGTTGTGAAAGAATAAACAGATCAAGAGGGGTAAAAACACCAAAAAGAATCCCTTCAGTTTCCAAACATTCCTTCTAATCTTGGTTGCACTGATCTTATTTGTTACAAAAGCCTTTTAATATAACCAAAATTATTTTACATTTTGTGATGCTTTGCATTTCTTGTTTGGTCATGAATTCTTCCCTTCCCCAAAGATCTGACAGGTGGACTATTCCTTGCTTTTCTTTCTTTTTTTCCCCTGGTCCTGATCTCTAAAATGCCCCCCCCCATTGTTATTTATTTATTTATTTTAAGTGCACATTGCTTTATGAATTGTGTTGGAAGAGGAAAATCAGAACAAAAGGGAAAAACCATGAGAAGAGAGGAAAAAACAGAAAAAAAGAGGTCAACATAGCATTTATCAATTTATATTCAATGTCCATAGTTCTTTTTCTGGATATAGGTGGCATTTTCTGTCCAAAGTCTATTAGAATTGTATTGGAACCACTGAGAAGAACCAAGTCTTTCATAGTTGATCATTGCACATTCTTACTGTTATTGTATACAATGTACTCCTGATTCTGCTTGTTTCATTCAGCATCAGTTCATGAAAATCTCTTCAGGTCTTTCTAAAATCAGCTTGTTCATCATTTCTTATAGAACAATAATATTTCATTACCTTCATATGCCACATACTTGTTCAGCCATTCCCCAGTTGATGGGCATTTATTCATTTTCCAAGTCTTTGTTTCCACAAAAAGAGCTGCTACAAACATTTTTGTACATATTGGTCCTTTTCTCTCCTTTATGATTTCCTTTATGCCCTTTAGGCATAGTCCCATAGTTATTTCAGTTTGCATTTCGCTAGTTGGTCATTCAGAGCATTTTTTCATATGTCTATATATGGCTTTATTTTCATCATCTGAAAATTGTCTGTTCATATCCTTTGACCATTTATCAATTGGGGAATGACTTGTATTCGTATAAATTTGACACAGTTCCTTATATATTTTAGAAATGAGACCTGTATTGGAAACACTGGCTGTAAATTCCCCCCCCCCCAGCTTTGTACTTCCTTTTAATCCTATTTCTGTTGGTTTTGTTTGTGCAAAACCTTTTTAATTTAACATAATTTATTGCCTTTGTTCTCTAGTTCTTCTTTGATCATAAATTCCTCCATTCTCTAAAGATCTGATAGGTAAATTATCCCTTGCTCTCCTAATTTGCGTATTATATCATCCTTTATGTCCAAATCATGTACCCATTTTGACCTTATTTTGGTATGGGGTGATTATTTGCTTTTCTAATTTGCTTATGTGTCACCCTTTTTGTTTAAATTATTCACCCATCTTGATCTTATCTTAGTATATGGTATGAGATGTTGGTCTATACCTAGTTTCTGTCATACTGTTTTATAGTTTTCCTATCAGTTTTTTTCAAATAGTAAATTCTTATTCCAAAGGCTGAGGGTATTTGGGCTTGTCAAATACTAGGTTTTTTTTTAATTAAAGCTTTTTATTTGTATAACATATATATGGGTAGTTCCCCAACCTTGATCTTTACAAAGCTTTCCAATACAAATTTTACCCCTGTCCCCTCCCCTCCCCTAGATGGCAGGAAGTCCACTACATGTTAATAATGTTGAAATGCTTGAGAAGTTATGCAAGAAAAATCCTATCTACAAGAAAAAAAAAGAATCAGAGAAAGGCAACACAATGCAAGCAAATGTCAATAGAGATCATGAAAATATTACGTTGTGGTCCATATTTCATTTCCCTCTCTCTGGGTGTATATGGTTTTCTTCAGTGAACAATTGGAACTGGTTTGAGACAATTCTTTGTTGCAGAGAGCCATGTCCATCAGAATTGATCATCATGTAATACTGTTGTTGCTGTGTATGATGATCTCCTGGTTCTGCTCGTTTCACTCAGCATCAGTTCATGCAAGTCTCTCCAGGCCTCTCTGAAATCGTCCTGCTGGTCATTTCTTACAGAGCAATAATATTCCACAACATTCATATACCATAATTTATTCAGCCACTCTCCAACTGATGGACATCCCTTCAGTTTCCAGTTTCTAGCCACTAGAAAAAGGGCTGCCACAAACATTTTTGCACATGTGGGTCCCTTTCCCTCCTTTAAAATCTCTTTGGGATATAGGCCCAGTAGAAACACTGCTGGGTCAAAGGGTATGCACAGTTTGATAACTTTTTGAGCTTAGCTCCAAATTGCTCTCCAGAATGGTTGGATCCGTTCACAGTTCCACCAACAATGTGTTAGTGTCCCAGTTTTCCCACATCCCCTCCAACATTCATCGTTATCTTTTCCTGTCATTTTAGCCAATCTGACAGGTGTGTAGTGGTACCTCAGAGTTGTCTTAATTTGCATTTCTCTGATAAATAGTGATTTGGAGCAACTTTTCATATGATTAGAGATGGTTTTAATTTCATCTTCTGAAAATTGTCTGTTCATATCCCTTGACCACTTATCTATTGAAGAGTGGCTTGAATTCTTATATATATGAGACAATTCTCTATATATTTTAGAAATGAGGCCTTTATCAGAACCATTAAATGTAAAGATGATTTCCCAATTTGATGCTTCCCTCCTAATCTTGTCTGCATTTGTTTTTTTTTGTATAGAAACTTTTTAACTTAATATAATCAAAATTATCAATCTGGTGTTCAATTAGGAGTTCCAGGTCTTCTTTGGACATAAATTTATTCCATCTCCACAGGTCTGAGAGATAAACTATATTACGTTCCTCTAACTTGCTTACAAAGTCCCTCTTTATATCTAGATCATGAACCCATTTAGATCTTATCTTGGTATGTGGTGTTAGGTATGGGTCAAGCCCTAATTTCTTCCACACTAGTTTCCAATTTTCCCAGCAATTTTTCCGAATAGTGAGTATTTATCCCAAAAGCTGGGGTCTTTGGGTTTATTGAATACTAGATTGTTAAGGTTATTGCCCAGATTGTCCTGATATCCTATCCTGTGCCACTGATCTACTGCTCTATTTCTTAGCCAGTACCAAATGGTTTTGATGACCGCTGCTTTATAATATAGTTTTAGATCTGG
>JAJPUD010002362.1:170232-186102 GCA_023553655.1 Myrmecobius fasciatus
CATCATGGCTTTCAGGAAGTCCAATAATCCTTGGATTGTCTCTCCTAGATCTATTTTCCAAGTCAGTTGTTTTTCCTAGGAGATATTTCATATTTTCTTGTAATTTTTCATGTTTTTGTTTTTGTTTGACTGATTCTTCAAGTCTTATTGAGTCATTCACTTGCATTTGTTCAATTCTTATTTTTAAAGTGTTGTTTTCTTCAGTTACCTTTTTAAGCTCCATTTGTAACTGGCCAATTGAATTTTTTTGTTCATTGCACTCTTTTTCCATTTCACTAATTTTATTTTTCAATAGATTGGTGTCCTTTTCATATCTCTTTTGCAGGGCATCATATCCTTCTTGCAAGATATTGTATCCTTCTTGCACTAATTTCAATTTATTTTCCCATTTATCCTCCAGCTCTTTTATTAGGTTCTTTAAGTAATCTTCCAGAAAGGCCTTTTGAAACAGGGACCAGTGATGGTCCTTGCTGATTTCCTCTGGAGTTATGTCTAAAGGAACCTCTGGATCTGGGGTCTTCACCTCTTTCTCTTTATAAAGGTTGTCTATGGTGAGAGCTCTCTTTTGCATCTTCATTTTTTTTTTTTAAGACAGCGTGAATATCTCTTTAAGGTAGGGGAAAAAAAAAAAACGGCGGCTGAAACGGCCGGCTGAAGATTTTGCCCTGAGGTGCTTCGGCAAGTTGACTTAAGGTGCTGGGCCGGTGGGGGCTAGGACTAAGTCCGAATTACTCCTTAAACAAGGCAAGTCTGCCAGAACACCTGCCCCCAATCAGGGCAGAGTGTCCCAAGTGCCTCAGATAAACTCCAGGTGTTTGGAATTTGGAGTTTGGAGTTTGGAGTTTTTTGCCAGGATGCGCTGAGCTGAGCTGAGTCCCACCCTCACTTCCGGCCTCCACCAGAGTTCTCTGACACCGGAGTCCTCTGTTTATCCCTCTGTCCGAGCTAGACAAACCTGATATGAAGTTTTTCAGAGATATCTGCAAGCAGTATCCAAATATTTCCTGATTCGTTGACTTGAAGATCAGTTCAGAGGCTTATTTTATTGTTGATTTGAGAGAAGTTTGGAGGAGGACGCAGAGAGTCACCTTTTCACCCCGCCATCTTCGTCAAATACTAGGTTACTGGGCTCATTGATTACTGTGGCTTGTGTGCCTAAATCTATTACATAGATCTACCCCTCTATTTCTTAGCTACTATCAGATACTTTTCATGATTACTGCTTTATAATAAAGTTTGTGATTTGGTATTGTTAGGCCACCTTTTTTGTATGTTTTTAAAGTTAATTTCTTTGATATTCTCGAATTTTTGTTCTTTCAGATAAATTTTGTTTACTTTTTTCTAGCTCTATCAAATAAATTTTTTTGGTAGTTTGGCATGGTACTGAATAAGCAAGTTAGTTTAGGAAGAACTGTCATTTTTATTTTATTGGCTTGACCTTCTCATGAACAATCTGTATTTTTCCGATTGTTTAGATCTGAATTTATTTGGGTAAAAAGTGTTTTGTAATTATGTTCAATTCCTATGGTTCAATTCCTAGGTTTGTCTTGGCAAGTAGATTTCAAAATATTTTATATTGTCTACAGGTATTTTAAATGGATTTTTTCTTTTTATCTCTTTCTGCTGGGCTTTATTAGTAATATATAGTTTATTTTATATCCTGCAACTTGGCTAAAGTTGTTAATTATTTCAAACATTTTTAGTCAATTCTCTAGGGTTCTCTAAGTATACCATTATATTATCTGCAAAGAATGATACTTTTGTTTCCTCATCGCCTATTCTAATTCCTTCAATTTCTTATTCTCTTATTGCTATAGTTAATATTTCTAGTATTATATTGAATAATAGTGATGATAATGACATCCTTGCTTTACCCTGATCTTTTTTTTGGGGGAAGACTTCTAACTTATCCACATTACAAATAATCCTTGCTGATAATTTTAGATATATACTGCTTATTATTTTAAGGAATACTGCCTTTATCCCTATGCTTTTTATTTTTATTTTTGTCATGAATGATTTTTTAAATTCTTTTAAAAATTCTTCTTATTTTCCCTAGTTGCATGTAAAAAGGTATATATATATATATATATATATATATATATATATTTAGTTGTACATGTACATTCATCTTTTTACATTTTTCCATATGGATTATGTTGGGAAAGAAAAATCAAAACAAAAGGAAAAAAACCATGAGAAAAATAAGAAGGGAAAAAAGAGGGTAAGAGTATGTGTTGACTTACTTATTAGTCTCCATAGTTTTCTCTCTGGGTGCAGATGGCATTTTCCATCCAAAGTTTATTGGGATTTCTTTGAATCATTCAACTACTGAGAAGAATGAAGTGTATCATAGTTAATCATCACACAATTCTGCTATTGCTGTGTGTGATATTTTCTTGGTTCTGCTTGCTTCACTTAGGATCACTTCATGTAAATTTTTACAAGATTTTCTAAAATTAACCTATTCAATAGCAATAATGTCCCATTACTTTCATATACCATAATATTCTATATTATTTTAATAAGAATAGGTGCTGTATTTTGTCAAAAGCTTTTTTCATCTATTGAGACAATAAATCTGTTGCTTTTGTTATTGATATGGTCAATTACATTGATAATTTTCCTAATATTGAACCAACTCTGCATTCCTGTTACAAATCCTACTCACAGAGTATTATCTTTGTGATTGATTGCTATAATTACCTTGCTAGTATTTTGCTCAAAATTTCTGCATCAGTGTTCATTAGGGATCACGATGAAAATTTAACAAATGGATCCATATCTATAGGTTCTGACACCTGAACATCACTATATTTCCATTTCTAAATAATTCTATGGAAAGCAACTGTATTCTTTCTGCCTTGCAGTGTTTTGGGTGTGGATCTTTAAAAAGTTAGGGCATAATACTTTGAGCCTATCTAAACACAGGCATTGTGTCTGAAAGAAAGTCTGGTTTCATTTGTCCTAAGTAAACCAAAAGATAAACTCATCCAGTCATGAGGTGTTGGTCTTACAGAAAGAGCAGAGCCCTTGGAGAATGGAAGCATGTAGGAACTTATCCTAGGAAATAATCACAGCTGAGAGTTGCAGAATCACAGTCATCAATCATCATTAAACAAGCCGGAAAACAAATTGCCCCCTATCCCCAAATACCTTCTTATTTACAGATGGATTTCAGAATCTTCTGCAAAACATCCAGTCTCCATTTGTAAGATTACTCATCTCAAAAGCCCTCTGGACAGAGATTAAGTGCAATCTAAGACTTCAGAACCTTCCACCACAAAACACACCTGAATGACACTTTCTAATTTTTCATCACATCAACATCATTGATATTCCTCTCTTGTTGAAATTTCGCCAAAGCTCAAGTTTTTTCCCCAAGAAAATAAACTATTTAATTATGTGACACTTAGATGTATCCAGGAAATGTCACCCAGAAAATCCAAAATGGATTAGGCAAATTCAACAAACCTCTCATGTCAGAAGCCTGTAATTTTGGCAGCTCACTGACAAAAGAGAAAAGAAAATATCCTTCCATTTAGCAATAAAGATATCTGTCTAGTGCTAAAGCTCAAAAGAAAGAGAGGAACAGTTTTTCTTTCTAAATCCCAACATAAATATACTTTGACACCTTTCTCTTTTCTCTCTGGCCATTTTTTCATCTGTCTCCCTTTCTTTTTGTCCTTTTCATTTCTACTTCCTTATTTTTTCCTCAGCTCCCCTCTCCTCTTCCATTTCTCTCTCCTATTACTGCTTTTTTTCCTTTCTGCTCTTTTTTGCCATCCTTCCATCCTATTCCATGCTTCTTTCACTTCTTTTTAGTCTCTTTTCTTTCTAGTTTCTCTTCTCCTGACTCTTCTTTTTTCCCTTTCTTTGTTTTCCCTCTCCCCTTTTCTTCTTTCCCTCCCTCCTTCCTTCTTTCCTCTTCCCTCTGGCCCCAAGCTAAGAATTTTCCAGGATGAGAGCTGCCCATGCATGATGCCCTTCCTGGCACAGAACACAGAACATAGACTATGAAAAGGTCTCTGTGTATGTATGTACATGTATATGTATGCATATATACATATGGGTATGTTATGTACAGACACTGGGAGAGGAACAAAGACCAAAGGAACGCTGGATCAGGTGGGGGAGAGGCTGAAGAGTGGGCAAGTAAATGTATTCTCACTGAGATCAGTTAGGTTCACAGAGTTTGAACAAAATTTCAGTTAGCCTGAGAGTTTCCAAAGGAAGAGAAATCCAGGCTTCCTTTGTATACTTAGCATCAGTTCATGTAAGTCTTTTCTGAATCAGCTTGCTCATCATCTATTAGATAATAATAATATTCCATTACATTCATATACCATAATTTATTCAACCATTCCTCAACTGATGGGCATTTGCTTTTTC
The DNA here is from genome assembly GCA_023553655.1 of Myrmecobius fasciatus. Classification (NCBI taxonomy): domain Eukaryota; kingdom Metazoa; phylum Chordata; class Mammalia; order Dasyuromorphia; family Myrmecobiidae; genus Myrmecobius; species Myrmecobius fasciatus. Next base: position 174,625 of record JAJPUD010002362.1, read on the forward strand.
TATCTTTGCAGTTGTCAAAATAAAAAACATAGAAAGAATATCTCCCTGAGAGTCAGGAGATCTGAGTTTAAATCCTGGCTTTCTTTTTTACTAGCTATGTGATTGTACATCAGGGGTTCTTACCCTGGGCTCTATGAACTTGGTTTAAATTTATTTTTATAACTGCATATAATTGGTTTCCATTTGTAATCCTATGTATTTTATTTTTCCAAATACATGCAAAGATAGTTTTCAACATTCACTTTTGCAAAACTTTTGCTCCAAATTTTTCTCCCTCTCTCCCTTCTCCCCCCTTCCCCAAGACAATAAGCAATGTGATATAGGTTAAACATGTTCAGTTCTTCTAAACATATTTCCATATCCATCATACTGCACAAGAAAAATCTGATCAAAAGGGAAAAACTCAAGAGAATGAAAAAAACACAAGCTAACAAAAAGCAATAACAAAAAAGAGAAAATACTATACTTTGATCCACATCCAGTCTCCATAGTTCTATCTCTGGATCCGGATGGCACTTTTTATCACAAGTCCATTGAGATTGTCTTAAATCACCTCATTGTTGAAAAGAGCCAAGTCCATCACAGTTGATCATCACATGATCTTGTTGTTACTATGTGGTTCTGCTCACTTCACTTAGCATCAGTTCACGTAAGTCTTTTCAGGTGTTTCTGAAATCATCATCTCTTAGAGAACAATAATATTCCATTACATTCATATACCATAATTTATTCAGTCATGCTCCAACTAATGGACATCCATTCAATTTCCAGTTCCTTTTCCTATATATTTTATCTTACACGTTTAAAACATTGTTCTAAGAAGGGGTCCATAGGCTTCACCAGACAGTCAGAGGAGTCTATGACACAAAAAAGATGAAAAATCTCTACTTTGTAGAGATTGTTATTATTTGTTAGTTCTCAAAGAAGAGCATGGTGATATCTTGATTTGCAGTTGAATTGAATGGGAGGGAGAGAAGTCAAAGAAGTCTTAGATAGGTCATAGGATTGTAGATGTAGAGTAGGACAGGAGTTTGCAGGCTCTCAAACAACTACCATCCAACTTTACAGATGGAAAAAACAGAATTCTATGGAAATTAAGTAGTTTGTACAAGATCATACATGTGAAGATGAGATTCTTGGAGCGCCAGTCTCCGAGGGACCAGATACACTTGGGGAGACCAGGATCAGGACTAGGACAAACATCAGTATACATGAAGGATGAGGAAGAGCAGCAATGGTATGATGACAGAAATCATGGGCAAAAATGGTTGAATAGTTCAAAAGGCAGACAAGCTTCTACACCATAGAGGTGCTATCAGTGGTACTAGTGGCCATGAAAATTAGCTTGAGGGGCTTAGATAGGATAGGTTGAGAAGCTGATGGATGGAGGTTCATAAGACTAATGGGTTCCTGGTACTTGAGAATGTCTACCTGATACATCTATCTTCTGTATGGTTTTCCTCATTTGAATACAAATTCTTTGAGATCGGTGACTTATTTTTCTATTTGTAACCCCAGCACATAGTTCAATATTCCATACATAATAAGCACTTATTAAATGATTCATTCAGTTCTTTATTTATTTATCTAGTGAGCCAGTGAGTAAGAGAAAGAATATATCAACTTCTTTCCCTCCAAAATCCTTCTTCCTCCAATCCTTTGAAAGTTTTCCCTAAACCTAACTTCCCTGATGGTTCCATCCTGGATTTGCTGTCTATTCCTTCTGCTTATTCAGTATACTTGACTTACTGGGGGAAGAGGGGAAGAGGGGAAGAGGAAAGAAAACCCCAGTCTTTTGACTCCAAATAAATGGTCTTTCCAACTTGACTCCACAAACATTTATTAAGTACCTACTATGTGCAAGGTATGATAAGAGGTAGCATGGCAGGATAGAGTTGGTCTAGCAGCCTGGAAGACCTACATTTGGATCCTGTCTCTGACATATACTGGTTGTATGTGATCCTTTGTAAGTCACTTAACTTGATCCAATTCTTTATAAAATTATAAGGTGCAGAGAAGATGGCATCCTGCACTGATGGAGGGATGTTCACAAGGGAGTTACTTATATTAATAAAATCTCAAGCCCAGTCTTGCTCCCCACTTGTAGAGTATGCTGTTAATTTTTGGAAATACAAAGGCAAAACAAACAAAAAATGTATTCTGCTTTCAACGAGGCTAGAGCAAGTAAGCAGAAAATAATATGAATGATAATTTGAGAAAGAAAAGAGAATCAAAACCTAGAGAGAATCAGGAAAGGTTTCTTAGGGAAGATAATGATTGAGTGGAACCTTGAAAGAAGACAGTGATTCTTACAGGTAGAAGTAAGAAGAGAGGCCATATTAGGTCTGGGGACTGCTGGTGAAAGGAATTGAGTTGGGAGACTGAATGTCAACTTCAGGAAACACCCAGAGGATCAGTTTTCCTGGAAGGTAGACTGAGTATATGAGGAATAAAGTGCCTTGGAAGGTAGGCTGAAGTAGAATGTGAGGAGCTTCCACTGCCAAGTTAAAAAGTACATTTGCTTGGTACCATCAGTGGACAAAACAGCCTGTCTTTGTACAACAAGAGAAATGTGCCATGGAGATAATCCAAGAGATTATTCCCTAGGGAAAACGTGCCCCCGAAATCCTATTCTAATACATCATCGTGGTGTAGAGGTGACCCTGGGTCAAAGTGATGTGTTTATAGATTTTCTCTTTCCAGTAGAATGTATGCTCACTAAAGGCACAGGCTTGTTCTTGTTCTTGTTACTTTTTTGTCTTGCTATTCCTGATCCCTTTACCCTGAGCCAGGAACCTAATTGTACTGGGTGACCTCAACCTCAAAAGGTGAAGATTGCCTACAAATATTCCTACCCTCATTTATTGGTCTATTCGACTTGTGTCAAGTTTATTTCTACTCTCTTTTAGAGTTTCTTCTCTACCTTCTTTTAGAGAGTAAACTGTTCATATATTATTAGATCTGGAAGGATACTTGGAGATATAATAGCATTTTAGATATGGAGGAACAGAACCCAGAGAAGGTAGCTCAGAGACTTTCCTAAGATCATGCAGCCAGTCCAGTGATTTTTTCAACTAACTCACAGCTTCTTCCCTGTTCACCCTGTTGGGTGAAGCAGAATTTATGTTTTCATTCAGACTATATTCTCAAGCCTTAAAGAGAACCCCTCATTCTAATCCACTTGGTATAAAGGATAAGGCTAAATACAGCATGACATGTTTCACAATTGTCTCATTGACAGTTCTCCTGTCCGTCAGACAGATATGTATGAAGCAGGCTGCCATGGATCCCCAGAGCCCTTTTCTTAATCAATTATTCAACAAGCATTTATTAAGCACTTACTAATCACCAGGCACTGCAGAGTAATAGGGTCATGGGAGATGTTAATATTTAGAGCTTAGAGGGGCCTTCGAGATCAATCTAGTCTATTTCCTACATTTGACAGATGGAAAGTGACCAAGGCCATTTATAGAGATAATAAGTAGCAGAGATAGAATTTGAACCCAAATCTTCACAATTCTAATATAGGAGTTTTTCCCAGTATGTCATACAGAGACAGGACCACCACCCAGACAAATTGCTTGCAAAAAGCAGATGCTGAATCAATGGCTGTTGCCATGACATGAGTTATTTTTCCCTAAGTACATATTGACACTCATCTGTCACTTTTCTGCCTCTTCTTCCCTGCCTTCTCCCTGGCCAAGTGCCTGCCAGCATAGACTTTTGAGATGTCCCTACCATTTGTCCCCATTAACTGCTCATATCAATACCCAGGAGAGAGCCGTGTGCTTTGCAAACTTAGACTTCACTGTGTATTCCATATTTTAGATGCTTTATGAAAATGTTAAATGAGATCAGTCCAAACCACAGTCATAACTAGGACAAGGCAATTGCAGTTTTAACCCCAGGCACCCAGTCCAGAGGATGCTGATAGTTCTTACAGTCTTTTAGTAGGAGAGAGTTCAGTACCTTAATGAGAATATTATAGCTACCTGATATCAGGTTAGGGGGAGCACATGCCTTCTGCTGGACTTTGGTACTGGCTGGTGTCTGCTTTCCCTTGAACGGAGGGGGTGGGTCCATGCTTAGAAGCTTGGTTTCTGGAACTTATCCCCAACTTAGTTATATCTAGCTTTGATCCACATCCCAATAGCTCATAGGACATATATACATAGTATATATGTTTATATATATGCATATATATATTATTTATGCTGAAACATAACTCCAAATCCCAGGGTTACTCAAATGCTCTTTAAAAAGACTAGTGTAGAAAAAATTTAAGTCTAATTAAATCATATCATTGGTGTCTCCCTGTCAATATACTTATTTATTCCCTCAAAGTAATATAATAGTTTAGTCAAATATATCTTATCTTTATAGGAACTATGTTCCTTTTTCCCAGTGGTTTATTCTTGTCTCTGTATTTAATAATATTGTTCTTTATTATTTTATAGGCATTTTTTGACCCTGCTGGTAGCATTCAAAACAAAAGGAGGACCTGGTGAAATATATGGAGTCTATAAAGATTTCTTATGGTCTTAACCAGGGTTGCTAAATGCAGCCTCCATCTTCCATTTCTTCTTCCTCCCTCTATTTCCCCTTCCCAGTTTTGTTTGTGCCTCAGCCCATGTAGCCATTATTAAAGAGAGTAGTCCTTTTGGAAAAGGAGCCTATTATCTTCCAAACTACTGGCCATCATCAATAGGAAGATAAGCTGAAAAGACTTGGGAATAGCAGTGGTTTACAAACCACTAACCCTGCTTCTAGCCCAGGTCTATCAAACATGATCCAGGGATCATCTACAATTTTATTGATATCTTGCCACTGGACCCACCTGACTCTAGATGAAAAAGTGAGGCTGGTGACTTTGCACGGCCCTGCCTCACTTAAAGCTAATTTACTTGCATGTTAAGGCATCACCTCCCTGATATCATGGGCCCCTGAAGGATAAACAAAAATAACAAACAAAAAGCAATCACCTTTCAAGGAAGCAATCCTTGCAGAAATGCTACCTGGCAGCAGGTGTTCTACTCCTTGCCTCCTTAGCCAACCAAGTTATTGGAATAGCCAAATGATTCAACATAGAAATGGGTATAGTTTTGTCAGTGGAAATGACATTAAATAAAATACAGTATCATTTGCTTTGTCGGTGGTCAAGGATAACTGAAATAAAATAAAATAAAATAAATATAATAATATATTATAAAATGAAATAAAAACACATCTACAAGCTACATCTGACTTGTAACTGAAAGCCTCCTATGTGTGTTGGCAGCTACGTGGTGCAGTGTATAGAATACCAGGCTTGGAATCAGGAAGATCTGAATTCAAATCCAATCTCAGACACTTACTAGTTATGTGACCCTGGGCATGTCATTTAACCCTGTTTGCCTCAGTTCCTCCTCTAGAAAATGAGCTGGAAAAGGGGCATCTTTGCCAAAAAACCCAACCAAACAAAAAACCTCAAATGGTGTCATGAAGAATTAGACACAGCTGAAAAAAACAAAATATGTGTTGTCTCTCCCACTGGAATTTGAAAACAGAGGCTGTCTTGCTTTTCTTTTATCTCCCCAGCACCTAGCATGGTGTTCTGAACATAGTAAATAATTAATAAATCAATTTTTCCTCATTGATTTATTCTTAACTTCCTTCATTCCATGTCCTCCTCTCCCTTGCCTCTGTGTACCTCTTTAACTCCCCTATGTTCTCACCCTCTTAATCGTGACCATTGTACTATTAGTTCAACAATAACATTTAAATTAGAAATTTGCCAGAGGCTAAACTGCTTAATCTATGTGAACACACATAATTACATGCACATGAAATATGCTTATCTTACACTGATACATGAGGCTTCTTCAGCCAATATAGAAAATTTAGAATCTCCCCACCATTGGAGGTCTTATGTAGAGACTGAACGGTCCTTTTTAGGAAATGTTGCAGAGAAAAATCCCTGCTTAGACACAGATTGGACCAGAGGGGATTCAAAGGTTCCCTCCTACTCTGAGATCCAGGGATTTCTAATTTTTCAAGAGCTGTAATTAAACCTTCATAATAATTACACCTTATGTTTGTACAGTGCTTTGCTGTTTACAAGGCATTTTCATATATATCACCCCATATTTGTGTTATCCTCATGGCTATACTGTGGTAGGCAGGGCAGTCATTATGAGTCCTCATTTATAGATGGGGAAGCTGCCATCAATCTCATTCAGTATGGTATCATCATAATAGCTCATCTTTATATATGCTTTAAAGTTTCTCTAGAGCTATATATACATGATCTCATTTGATCCTTCCCACTGCCCTGTGAAGTAGGTGCAATTATGATCCCCATTTTACAGAAGAGAGACCTGAGACTTAAGGGAGTTAAGTGACTTCTTCTCCCACAGCTAATAATGTCTGAAGTGGGATTGTGTAAGCCACATTTTCTGACTCTAGTCTATCCTTGACCATGGAAAGAGTATGGAGTTAAGAGTCAGAAGACTGTGTTCCAGATACCAAATTTACTACTTCCTATTAATGTAACCCTCTCCAGATCAGTTCTTCTCTGTAAAGCCTCAGTTTTATTATATGTAACATGGGAATATTCATACTTACACTGTTTATAAACTCAACAATATGGTTGTGAGGGTCAATTGATATGATGATTATAGAGTGTTCTGTAGATAGATGGTATAGTGGATTAAGTGCTAGACATTGAATCAAGAAGTTTTCTTGTTATTCAGTCATTTCAGTTATGACCCCATTGGAGATTTTTCCTGAAAGAGACACTGGAATAGTTTGCCATTTCCTTCTCTAGCTCATTTTCCAGACGAGGAACTGAGGCAAACAGGGTTAAAGTGACTTGTCAGGGTCACACTTTTTTTTTTGTTGTTGAAGTTGCATTTGAACTCAGGTTCTCCTGACTATGGATCTTGTATCCATCCACTGAACTACCTAGCAACCTGATGCTCTAGAAGATAGTGTGGTAGATTGAGTACCGGACCTCAAATCAGGAAGACCTAAGTTTAAATCCTATTTCTAACACTTATTGGCTGTGTAACTCCCAGTTAGTTACTCAACATATCTATGCCTCAGTTTCCCCAACTCTAAAATGGGAATAATAGTAGCTCCTTCCAAATAGAGTTGTTTTGAGAATCCAATGAGCAAGGAATTATACTAAGCCTGGGAAATACAATGAAAGGCAAAGAAGAAAAAAGTCCCTGAACTCAAAAAGTTTTAATTCTAATTGAGGTAGACAATTTTTAGGGAAGTTAAAAAGGCAGAATAGGGGTAGAGGAGGTCCCTGGATGGGGGAGGTTCTCACAATGGAGACCTTGGAATGAGCACACTAGTGAGAGAAGAAGGAAGGATAGTGGAGGGGTGTTCTGAGATGAGAAGGACCCAGGCACCAAGGTAAGATTCAGGGTGAGATGGCAGCTGAGGTATGGTGGCAAATTTAGGAAAGTCAGGAGCTGAGCCAGGAAGGATTAAGGCTGATTGATCTTGGTTGATTCATAGCTTTCACCACATTAGGTGCTAGGGAGCACACACACACACACACACACACACACATACACACACACACACACACACACAAGTCAAGACAGTTCCTAATTTCAAATAGTTCCACAAAATGGCTCCAGGAGGAACTCATCAAAGGAATATGGGAGACAATAAGTATAAAGTAAATGCCCATCTTAAAGTCCTAGCTATTGTTGTTGGATCACAAAGAGATTGATAGGAATGAAAGACTGAACAATAACTAAATTGTTATTAAGAGGCTTTATACCTCAAAGAGAAAAAAAATAGAACACTTCAGGTATATTGATTTGGAAGATTGTTATCCAGTTTTCCCATCAACAAGCATCCTGTCCACTGTCTGATTTGCTCTCCATTCACATCTGGGAAAGTTAATTTGATGGCTTTTGAAAATGGCCAGATGGCTCAGTGGGTAGAATAGTGGTCCTGGAATCAGGAGGACATGAGTTCAAATCCCACCTTAGGCACTTAACATTTACCAGCTGTGTGACCTTGGGCAAGTCAGTTAATCCCAACTGCCTTGAAAAACAAAACAAGAAAAGAAAAGAAAATGACCAGGTGGATAGGATTAGGTTTAAGGATCTCCAGGCCTTTGATTCAACCAAACTGAATTTCTTTGTCCTTTGCTCTTGATTCTCTAGTTGTACACTTTTCTTTCTTTGATATTGTCATCACTCTGACTTTATTAGTCAATCAATAAATATTCATCAAGTGCCTATGATGGGCTAGGCATTATCTCAAGTGCTAGAATTAAAAAAAGAAGCAAAAGGCAGCCCTACCCACAAAGAGCTTATGTGAATCATTACTAACAAAACTGGTGACAACCTCTGGTTCTGAGTGAGCTCTTTGATAGGTCTTTTCCTGAACAAAGCCCTCTGTCACTCAGGAGAAAGTTATGGAAAGAATGCTAGATTTGGAGTCAAAAAACTTGAATTCTTTTTTTATAAAGATTTTTATTTTCAAAACATATGCATAGATAATTTTAAATATTCATTCTTGCAAAACCTTGTGTTCCAATTTTTTTCTCCTTCCCTTCTCCCCACCCTTTTCCCTAGATGGCAAGTAATCCAACATATGTTAAACGTGCAATTCTTCTATATATATTTCTACAATTATTATGCTTCACAAGAAAAATCAGATCAAAAAGGAAAAAAATGAGAAAGAAAATAAAATGCAAGCAAACAACAACAAAAAGAGTGAAAATACTATGTTGTGATCCACACTCAGTCCCCACAGCCCTTTCTTTGGGTGCAGATGGCTCTCTCCATCACAAGACCATAGAAACTTCCTTGCTGATAGAATTCAACATGAATTCTTTTTTTTTAAATTAAAACTTTTTATTTGCAAAACATATGTATGGGTAATTCTTCAACATTAACCCTTACAAAGCTTTCTGTTACAAATTTTCCCCCCTGCTCCCCACCCCTCCCCTAAATGGCAGGATATCCACTACATGTTAATTTCAACATGAATTCTAATATTAATTTGGACCTTTATTAGCTTTGCTTCCCTGGAGAAGTCACTTTCTACTGCTCTTGACCTCAGTTTCCTCCTTTCTAACTCAATAATAAGCATTTATTAAGCACTTACTATGTGTCAGACTCTGTGCTATGCAAAAGCAAAAACCAAGTCCCTGCCCTCAAGGAGAGTTGCAGTCTAATGAGGGAAAATATGTAAAAAGAAGCTGAAAGAGGGTGTGTGGTCTGGGGTTGTTGGGGAAGTCTGGACAGTCAGAAGTAAAGCCAGAAAAGGCATGAAAGATGACTAACTGGCCCTTTCTTAAAATGGAGGTTCCAAGAGGAGTTCACCAACAGGAGAGGGGAAAGGGCAGTGTTCTAGGGTGAGGAGGACATTGGGGCTGAGGGCACTTCCATCCCGAAGAAGAAGGTAGCTGAGGCATGGTGGTGAAATCTAGTGTGAGATCCAGGAGGGGAAAATGTAAAATGAGAGGTTTGGATAAGATGACCTCTAATATCCTTGCCAGTGCTAAATCTATGATCCTTTCTGATTAAAACAAACAAAAAAATCTCTCCTTTCTTCTGCTTCTCCCTAAAAAATAAAGTCTCTGAATAAGTCAATATTTCCTCTTCATTCTTCATTGTGGTCCATAGACTTGTTTTATTGATGGATGATTGTGACATTAATATGGACTGCTGTCCCCAATAAGTCACACCTTGGCTGAGTGTACCTGTATTCAGATACCATTAGTATCATCCTCCCTATCTTCCTCCTTCCCTCCTTCCCTATCTTCCTTCTTCTCTTCCTCCTTCCCTCCTGTTTTTTTCTTCCTCCCTCCCACCTTCTCTCCCTTCCTTCATCACTTTCTCCTTCCCTCCCTTCCTGCCTCCCTCCCTGATTCCCTCCTTTTCTTCCTCTTTTTCTTTCTCCCTTCCTCTTATTCTTTCTTCCTTCCTCCTTTGATTCCTTCATTTCTTCCCTCCCTCTCTCCTTTCCTCCTTTTCTTTTTCCTTCCCTCCCTCCTTTCTCTTCTTCCTTCCTTTCCTCCCTTCTTTCTTTCTTCCTTGTCTTCCTTCCTTTCCATCCTTCTTCCCTTCTTCTGCCTTTGGTAGAAACATAGCATGATATAGTAGGGAAACTGATGAATTTGAAATCAGAAGATCTAGCTGTACCATTTATAAACTATGGGATCCTGGGCAAGTCACTATACTTCTCTGAGATCTCAATTTCTTCATTGCTAAAATGTAGGGGTTGGACATAATGACCCCTAAGGTTTCATCCATCTCTAAATATATGACACCTAGATCTGTAATCTATGATCTGGATCTGGTCTGTTCTCTTTAACAGAAACCAGAACCAGTAGTTGAGTAGCTATCTTAGTGGTCTGGGAAGAACAATAATGAGATCATTGGATCATGAATTTAGAGCTTAAAGAGACCTCAGAGACCACTTAATTTACCTTCTTTATTTTATAGATGAAGAGATTGAAAGCCAGAGAGGTTCGATGACTTGCCCAAGTTTACACAGGCAAGATAGGTAGAAAATCAGGATTTGAACCCAAATCCTCTGACTCTATACCCAATACTTTTTTCTTTTTTTTCTGCTTTACTAATTCATATTTTATAGTATATAAAGGTTGGCAACATGTTTTCTTAGCAGCAATCATTTGAAGTAGGTGGCACAGGTAATAATAATGTTTCCATTTTTTTAAAATGAAAATTCAGAAGTAACAAATCTACAGCCTCGATGCAAATATATATTTGTTTGACATCCAAACCCCACGTCTCATTTCCCAATTCTGAAGCTCTTTTTGCTACAGAAAAAATTAAACTATTTAGCCTAATAGATTTTCCTTCCTTCTAAACATATGACTTAGGCATGTATATAATACCCCTTCCCTCTCCCTCCTCCCTTATAATCCAAAAGGGCTCAAGGGCTGAAAGCATAATGGTGCAGGGAAAGAGTCACTAGGTTTGGGAATCACTTGGCTTTCTTGTTCACCTAGGGTGTATGACCTTGTACAGGTCACTCCTCTCATATGAGATTATTTCCTCCTATAAAATGAGAGAAATTCTACCCATTTCCAGAAATGGGAATCTCACTGATGTGGAACATTTCATATATTTTCATATTGATTGTTTTTACTAATAGTTTTCCTTCCTTCCTCCCTCCCTCCTTTCCTTCCTTCCTTCCTTCCTCCCTCCCTCCATCCCTTTTTTCCTTCCTTCCTTCCTTCCTTCCTTCCTTCCTTCCTTCCTTCCTCCCTCCCTCCCTTCTTCCTTCCCTTCCCTTCCTCCCTTCCTTCCTTCCTTCCTTCCTTCCTTCCTTCCTTCCTTCCTTCCTTCCTTCCTTCCTTCCTTCCTTCCTTCCTTCCCTCCTTCCTTCCTTCCTTCCTTCCTTCCTTCCCTCCTTCCTTCCTTCTTTCCTTCTTTCCTTCCTTCCTTCTTTCCTCCCTTCCTTCCTTCCTTCCTTCCTTCCTTCCTTCCTTCCTTC
>JAJPUD010002362.1:193777-226033 GCA_023553655.1 Myrmecobius fasciatus
TTTCTTTCTTTCTTTCTTTCTTTCTTTCTTTCTTTCTTTCTCTCTCTCTCACATACACAGACACTCGTTGGGGATGAGTGGGTTGGTTAGTTATAGCTTAGATTAGTCAGATTAACTTCCTCTGTTTCTCAGAAGTGCCCTTTCCCCTCCACCCCCAATCCTCTACTTTCCTCAGACCTCATGTCTGAAAGTCACTGGGACATAAGATCACAGTCCCTTATTGTTTCAGTAGTATGAGTCTTTAATGTTGATTGAAGGATGGAATTTTTAGGGTTTAATATTTTGGGACTCCACCTGAGGACAGGGAGAATTAAGGCACCAAGGCAATACACTTATATGGATCTAGCCCAGCAGCAAAGGGGATCAAGATGGTTCATGGCAAACTGAGGTAATCAGTTAGTCAGTCAGTTGCAAAGCACTTATTTAGCACTTACTATGTGCCAGGTGCTGAACTAAGCAATGGAGATATAAAGAAAGGTGACAAAGACAACAACAGCAAAAATAAAAGTTTCTCTTCTCAAAAAGCATGCATTCTAATAGGGGGCATCCATTCTAATATAGTATAAGGAATACTGGACTTGAAGTCAGAAGAGCTGGATCCAAATCAATACCAGCTCAGCTGTTTCCTAGCTGTGTGCCTTTCACTTTCTGAGCCTTTATAATCACATCTATAAAATGGGAACAATAATGTTTAAACTATTTCTCTCACTGGGCAGTTATAAGGATTCTGTGAGATTATTTATGGGAAGCATTTATGCATAGAACTAATCATGTCATTCTATTCAAAATCCATACAGGATTGTCTAGCAACTAAAGTCTGTCCTACTCAACCTGATATCCAAAGTCCACCTCAATCTGGAGTCCCCCTCATCTTTCTAGATTCATATTCTGTCATTATACTCCATGTATCCTATATTCTAGTCACACAAGACTGGTTGTTATCTCCCTTACATATTCCATATTCTCTGAACTCTTTAGCCTATATTTATACTGCTGTTTTCTCTGCTTAGAGTCTATCTTCCTCCCCCTTCGAAGTTGTTGAATTCTTTTTAAAGCTCAGATCAAATATCCCCTTGTCCACAAAACTTTTCCAATTATTATTATTAAAATTCTACCTAGAGCTTTACTTACCCTTTTCACATATTTTGTGTTTTAGTCATTATTCTAGTCATATACTTCTACTGAATCAGAATCTCTGTAAGGACAGGAACCATATCCTGTAAAAGCATCTGAACTAGACCTCCACCAACTCTAGGACCCAGTTGGTCCCAGTTAATGCATTACATATGTTTGTTGAATTGGCTTGAAAGTGTTTTTGAAATTATAATCACTCTAGAAATGTAAGGTGATATTGTTTTCCTCAGTGTAAGATAAGTTTCTAGTTTTGCTGTGTTTCCCCAGTGACTAGAACAGTACCTACACATAGTAGGTGTTTAATAATTGCTTATTGAATGAATGAAATGAATCAATTCTTGCACAGTGCTTTGTATTTAAAACATTTGAGCTTCATACTGAAGGAAAATGAAAATGAATGAATGAAGTGAATGAACGATTAATAAGGAACTGATGCTCTGGGTACAATAGATTTACTTTTTATTTATTTGGATTGAAGATTACAAGTAATTATTGAGTACCTACCGTCTTCTTAGGTCTGTGTGAGTCCTTTTAGAAGATTCTGTAACCATCCAAGATATGGCCCCTTAATTCTAGAGGTACAGCCAGCCTATTGGAAGAGACAAGATTAATATTCAGAAAACACCAACATATCCTATAATTAATGATATCACTGACTCCTAAACTGAAACAGAGATGCTAAATGCTAGAGGCCAGAGAAGGGAAAATCAATCTGTCCCATTAGAATGGTTCAGGAAAAGTTAGGAAAAGTCTATAGGGATTGAAAGACAATTAGTCAGAGATTCCAACAGATCTGGATTTGAACCACTGTGACTTTGGTCGTTGATTTCTATGAATTTAGTGATAAACTGTGAGTTAGGAAGCCTGGGTTAAAATACTCCCTCTGATGCTCATTAGTTTTGTGACAGTGAGTAGATATTAGGGCCTCAGTTTTTTTTTTATTCTTAAAATGGGCATAATCAGGGATATGCTAATAAATGCTTATCAACTGGCTTTCTAAGGGAAAGCATGTACGTCATGGTAGATTTTTAAGTTTAATATTAACATTCTGTCTATCACTTTCTTAAATCTAGGCAATCAAGAAAACAATAAATGAAACTCATTATTTGCTGATTTCTGACATATAAAGGCTTATATTGAACATTTAACAATCAGCTCTCCAATCTGACCTGGCTCCAATATACCCGTGGGCATAATAACAATTACACCTATAATGTTGAGGACCTAGATCCGGATCATATTTTAGACACCAATTAGTTTAACTTTTTCACCCGAGTAGAAACTCAGGCTCAGAGAAGTCATATGATTTGCTTGGGGGCTCCTAGTTAATAATTACCAATGGTAGGATTTGAATCCTGGTCTTCTTTGGAACTCTAGAGTCAGAGCTCTTTCTATTATACCATGCTATCTTTAGCTTTGTCACAGGCTTATAGTGAGACTCCAGTGAGATAATGTATGTAAATCCCTTTGCAAACCCTTCAAGGACCATATAAATGTCAGTTATTATTACTTCAATCTCCAAAGGGTTGGACAAGCTATTTTCATAAGCTATGATGTCTCCCTGATCTTTCTCGTTTTCAGAGATGTTAACTCTATTCTTTAATTGGGGCTGCTATTTGAAGTAGAAAGATGATGAAACTGTTCTCTGGGTCCAGAAAAAAGAGGAATTTTGGAAACCAAGGAACCAAGCCTTAAACTGGACTCTGCTACAGCTGTGTCCTATTTTCTGGCCCTGTTTATCCAGTTACTTATTCTCTGATATTAGGATTAAGGCTCTGCAAATCAATCAGTGACTCAGTGAATATTTATTAAGTTCCAGTCTTCTGATAAGACCACACCTGCAGAAGGTCTATGTGCACTGAGGTACTGAGGTGGACAATTGTATTAGCAGAATGAACCCCCCCCCCAAAAAAAAAAAAAAAAAACAAAACAAAACCAAAACCAAAACCAAAAAACACTGAACAAACCTTTATGATTCCTTGTTCCACAGTATTTCCCTTTGATAAGAGTTCATTAGGGCAGCTGACTAAAGCTCCCTTGGCTTGGAGAAAGGGCATTCTTTCAGGAAACTACATTGACAGGATGTGGTAAGGGCCTCTATCTTTCCTCTGGATTGTGGCTATAACAAAAGAGTTAGTTATTCAAGGGAAAATGGAGGGAATGAGAAGAGAGCTGTGGGAAAGTGAGGGGTGGGGAGTGTTCTTAGAGTCTTGAACACGGAAAAGTTCATTGAATTTCAATGGAAAAGAGCCAGGCCCTTCTCCACCCATGGCCTGGCAACAATTTTACAACTCAGGCCAGTAGAAGAAATGAAATCCTTATGAGACTGCTTTGGGAATGTCATGTCCAATTCTAGATACCAGATTTTTGGAGGGACATTGACAAAATGTGACCTGCCCAGAGAAAGACATCCTGGATGGTGATATAACTGGAGACTGTATCACATTATACCAAGTTCCACTGAAGAAAATGGGGATTTGGGGCCTGAAGAAGAGAAAACTCAAGGGGGATATAATACCTGACTTCAAGTATTTAAATGAAAGCAAAGGAGATATCATACCTGACTTCAAGTATTTAAATGACATTATACTTGATTTCAAGTACTTAAATGAAGACAGAAGTATCATCAATGGGTTTGCACATTTTAGTTTGTTATAAAGCCTCAGTCCTTAATCTGGGATCTGTGAACTTGGTTTTTAAAAATATTTTAATAACTATTTCAATGTAGTTGGTGTCCTTTGTAAGCCTATGTATTTTATCTTATTTATTTAAAAAAATTAATATGAGAAGAGGCCTTCTAAATTTCACCAGACTTCTAAAATAAAGTTAAGAATGCTCACTTAAAGTAAAACTTTTTATTAATTGTACAGAAGTAGAATGGACTGCATCAGGAGGCAGGGGTTCTTTATTACAGGCACCAATCAAAGTCGAAATGAGATTTGTTGAGGGTATGGTAGGGAGGATTTTGTTCAACAGAGGTCCAGACTAGATATTGGGAGTGGATGCCAGCTTCAGGACTCTGTGATTCTATGAGTGTTCCCTGCACCTGGTGGGAAAGGAATGGACTATTTTCCCTTTAGTTAAGTTGATCTTTCCCTAGAGGATATGTGGGAGGAGAAAGGAATCCAGGGAAAGGAATGAAGGACAGGAGTGTGGCTCCCAATGAATTCCCCAACTCCAAACTCTGCTCCTGCCCCATCTAGTTTTTTACTGTCCCTTGCACATATTGGGCTCATTTCATCTCTGACCTCATACTGCTTTCCCTAATTCCTTTCTGTCTCCTATTTATTCTCTGTTGATCACAGAATATAGGTTTTAAAGATTATCTAATCCTATCCCCTGATTTTACAGATAAAGAGATTTGCTGAGTACCAAGTAAAGCAGGATCACGATTCTAGTCCAAGTTTGACTCTAAACTCAGTACTCTTTCTTTTCTCTCTCTCTCTTTAAAAATAGTATTGTACTTTTCCAAGTACATGCAAAGATAGTTTTCAACATTCACCTTTGCAAAACCTTGTGTTCCAAATTTTTCTCCTTTTCTCTCCCTTTTTTTTCTCCTCAGGATAGCGAGCAATCTGATATAGATTAAACATGTGTAATTCTTCTAAACATATTTCCATTTTCATCATGCTATGCAAGAAAAATCAGATCAGAAAGGGAAAAATAAGAAATAAAAAAACAAACAAGCAAGCTAGCAACAACAAAAAGATAAAAATATATGCTTTGATCGACTTTCAGTCTCCATAGTTTTCTCTCTGTATGTAGATGGCACTTTCCATCACAAACCTATTGGAATTGCCTTGAATCATTTCACATTGTTGTAAAGAGCCAGTCTGTCACAGTTGATCATCACATAATCTTATTACTGTGTATCATGTTTTCCTGGTTCTGCTCACTTCAGTACTCTTTCTGTACCATGGAAATCCAGTTCAAGTTGTTCCTTCTCCATGTTGTTTCTAGTCATCCTAGACTTCAGTGATCTTGTCTTCCTTATCTACTCATAGATAGAAAGCTTACAATTGTAGAAACAAAATGCCTTACCAAGAACTCCACTGACCTGCTGATGAATCTAGGAAAAAAAATTTATGTTCTTGCAAGAGCAAATGTCAAAGCTAGAAGGCATATCCTTGAAGTGCAAAAACACAGCTTTTTATTTCCTATCCCAAAATATGTCCCTCCCCTGTTTCCCCTATTGGCTGGGTACTAAAAAGGTTACCATCTATCTGAGGTGCCTAATTTCCTGACATGATTCTCTATTCCTAATTACATCTTTCCCTGATGCTCTCCTATTTGGTCTTTTCTCTGATTCCCCATTGGATGTGAACTACAGAGGTTACAGCCTATCTAGAACTCCTAATTCCTCCACATGATTTTCCACCTCTAATTACATCTTCCCTATACTTGTGAGTTTCCATCCCTGATTACCTCTCATAACATGTTTCTTATTCTAATTTATGACTTCCCTTTATAAGTTTTTGCTTCCTTTGTTCCACATTAGTTTAAACTTTAGATTACATTTCTTAGGTTTCAATTTCTTTTTTTTTCTGATTTAAGTTTCATTTCTCTGCATTTCTTAAATTTAAATTTCATAACACTGTGGAAAATAGACTGTCATTCAGTTCTCATACATGAAACAGCAATGATGATCATTGACTAGATAGTTTCGTGGGTTATAAGGAAGTTCTGCATGAGAGAAGTCTCTCTAACAATGCAAATCTTTTTCTGTAATTTATAATATTAAGAAGCACTCAGAGGCCAAGGGACTTGCCCAGGTCATACAGCTAAAATGTGTCAGAGATAGGCTTTGAACCCAAATCTTCCTGGTTCCCTATTCACAATTCCACACTGAAATATGTGTTAAAAAGTAGCTGAAAATGACCTATCTTAGGAACAAGGTAGGTGATAGGTCTCTCACAGTACTTAGCACTGCATGGGCATACAATAGATATTCTATAAATACTTGATGAGGGAATGAATAAATGATTTCTGAGCCTAGTTTTCATCAGATAATGTAAGAAGTCTACCCTTCTTTAAAGAAGAATTTTGGGAGTACCCCCAAAATAGTCCTTAAAATCATTGAAGTTTAAAGCTAAAAAGGACTTTCAAGAACACTCAGCCCAACTTTTCCAAGTTGCAAATGGGATAATGAAGGCCAGAATTTGGGTGATTTATACTAAGACATAGTGGTAGGGGCAGGATTAGAACTCAGATCATCTATTCCAGTGCTTTTTCCATGATGCTAGAATCCCTATACAAGACCTCTCTTCCCATTTCAAAATGAATCAAAGCACAGTATTTTTTACCTTTTTTGCTGTTGTTAGTTTACTTGTTGCTTTTTCTTTTCTTTTCTTATTTTTTCCAACTTTTGGTCTGATTTTTCTTGCGTAGCATGACAAATATGGAAGTTCAAGGGGTGTAGTGGATGGATCCTTCTACCTCTGCCTGAAAACTAGGATCCCTATGAGGCCAAACAATGATAGTTCATACTCAGGAGGGTATGAGAACACCTGAACAATGTGTGAGGTTTTGATTTAGGGAATGATGTGTGAATTTGTCCTCTTACTGAGAGTTCTTTTCAAGGTATAGCTGGTGCAAACAGCTCAGAATGGGGACTCTAAAGTCACACACTGAGTCAGCTTCTGATGTAGAAACAGGACCCATCACTTATGTTTTCTGTTCCTCCTCTCAAAATGTTTCTCAGGTCTAATAGGAATATTTCTCTCGGTTTTTCTCCTTAAAACACCCTCTCTGCTTGACTTCTTCAACAATCTCCTGCCTTAAGCCCCACAGGTTAATGGCTTCAAGTTTGAGTCATGGTTAATACAGCCAGCAGGAACTTTATCTTAGATGTGTCCTCTTCCCAATGGGCTTTAGAATGTATATGTCTAGTGATTAAGGGGAATTTTAATCATGGTTGATCAGTAAATGAATATTTACTGCCTACTATGTGCAGATAGTGCACAAGAACTGAGGATACAAAGAAAAGTAAAAGATAGTTTGAGATTTCAAGGAACTCATAGTCTAGGGAATCTATAGTCTATAGAACTATATGACTACAGAAGTCATAGTCTATAGAACTCTTATAATCCAATAAGAGACCACATGCAAACCATGTACAAAACAGATACATACAGGATAAATTAAAGATAATTAACAGAGAGAAGGCACTGGGGGAAGAGGGTCTGGAGAAAGTTTCCTTTAGGAGATGGAACTTTTAACTGGTATTTGAAGAAACCCAAGGTAGAGATGAGGAGGAAGAGAATTAACAGGGAGAGGCAGTGTTGTTTAGTGGATAGGAGTTTGCATTTTGAGTCAAGAAAGACCACAGTTCAAATCCAGATTTAGACACTTATCTGTTGTGTGACCTTCCCTTGGCAAGTTGTTTAACTCTGTGTTTTGCTTTTTTGTTTGTACAATGAGGAGATTGGATTTGATGATCTCCAAGGTCACATTTCAGCTCTCAATCCTGAGATGTCAATTTTCTTGTTTCTTGAAGTCCCAAACGCCTCTTCTGTCCAAGCCCTATGCTTGCTTGAGAAACATAGATTAAGCAGGGTGATATAATGGTAAAATCATTGGCTCCAGAATGGGAGGAACTGTATTTAAATGCTGCTCTTAATGGCTACCACCTGTGTGATCTCTGCCAAGTCACTTAACTTCACATAGGTCTCAGTTTCATCAACTGTGACATGAAGAGGTTGGATTAGATGCACTCTGAGGTCCTTTTCAGCTCTAGACCCAGGATTCTATAATGTTTCCTGTGTGCCAAAGTCCTAGGTTAGATATTTTCTACTCTCTGGACATCTTCTCCCCACCAGCCTATAATGGCACCCTAAGAAAAAATCACTATTCCGTGGTCTTTGCTGTTCTGATGGATGACTTCTCTCCTACCACCATTTCAGGAAAACCAGTCTCATTTCACTTTTCTTTTTTTCCAATCACTTTGTCACAGCTATCTTTCTTTTTTCCCTCTCTTTCAATCCCAAGTTCTGGAACTGTGATTCCATGAGCATGATCTTATCAACTATTTCTCATGGAAATAAGGAAGTAGGATAGGATAGAAAGGGGAGGGAGGATAATGATCTGTCAAGTGTGGTTAGAGTTTGGAATACTGAAGGGGAGAAATGCAAGACAAAAAATACGAGGCAAGGGATATAAACGAGAAGCATAAGAGTTAGCATTAGAGTATAGGATTAGAGATCAAAGGTTATCTTGTTTAACTTGCTTAGTTTACAGATGAGGAAATAGACCAAGAGAAGGGAAACAACTTATTTATCAAATGGAAACTGAATTTTGGATTATGGCCTCGACTTTAAATCTAGTTTTCTTTTCTCTACATTGTATTAGAGAACTTTGACAAAGATCAGAGATTTAGAGCTACAAGGAATCTTAGAAATCATCTAGTCCAAATCTGGATAATTCATTTTACAGATGGGGAAACTGAGGGTTAGAGAGAAAAAATGAAATGGAAGAGTCTGAATTCGAATTTAGGCACTGTATTTATTAAGATAAAGGATCATGCTTTACATTTCTATCTACTATCCCTCCTCTTCAGGAAACAGAGGTTAGCAGCAGAAAGATAAACAAATTTGATATCAGAAGAAGAATTACTTCTGTGTAATCCTGGGCAAATCACAAGGACCTTCAATTTTCTCATCTGAAGAGAGATTTGGCTCATTAGCTGATCTCAATTCTCTCTTTGAGCTCTTGGTTCTATACACAATTTGGTGCTTAATTTTGCCTGCTGATTGTTTATTGCAAAGGGTCCATGTCAGCCTCTCCATCATAAAATGGAAATGTCCTATACAAATAAATATACTTGCCTCAGTGGTCATTTTTCTTCTGGTGCCCATCAGTTCCCAACATGCTCCCCTTTCCCTGCCCAGCCTCCTATTTTTTCCTCCTTCCTGTTCACACTAACCAGGATTTGCCTCCGCATACTTGATCATTCACGATTGATTTCTTCCCTCTTGCTATGATCCATTTCTGCCCCTAAGGCCCCAAAGCAGAAGAGTTTTATATAAATAAAAACATTATTATCCCCAAGATTACCTCTAATACTGAGTATTAAAATATGATTTTGAAAGAAGGGGAAAAAGCTTTTTTCTTTCTTTCTTTTCTTTCTTTTTCTTTTTCTTTTGTAAAAGGAGAGAAAATGAATGTTCTTTCCTTCCATGGAGGGGTAATTATAATTCTGTAGCTTTTCTGAACATTTTCTAACTGGATCTTTTTGTGTCTTCCTCTCAGAATAGATATGCTTGTGGGCTTTACTGGGCCTAAAATAGTTGGAAGAGAATGTTTTAATTTGAGTTTGAATTTTATAAGTTTGGTATAACTTTTGATTGGATTAGTTCTACTTCCAAAAAGGAGAGGGATACTCACGGAAGGAACAGCATCTGTCTAGAACAAAAGTCCAGTCACTAGGTTGCTTTGGGGAGATGGCCTGTTTCTCCCAGGAGTCACCCTCCACAAGGACAGAGGCCCTTTGAAGCCAGTGGCTGGAGTTCTGGGACTGCTGTGTTTCTAATCCATATTTACCAGCTTTACCTGCTGAAAAAGGCCCTGGGGCTTTTGTTCTGCCTCAGAGACCCCCAGTGGAAATAAGGGGTCAGCATCCTCCCAGGCCATCTCCTGGCTTTCAAAAAACTAGGATATTTTTATAGTGGTTGTTGGTTGGTTGGTTTTAATGAACTGAGTGCTTTGAAGAAGATAGGTACCAGGTATCTGTGATTCAGAAAGAGTTGCGGGCCTCTAATGTTGATGCTGGGGGCAGCTCTAGCAGCAAACACACTGGGGCTTTTGAAAAGCTGAATTTCCCACCTTAACCTCCATGGTGTCCCTTTATAGTGACAAAAGATCACATTTTAAATGCTGTTTTTTTTTTTTAAAGATTCTTTTCCCTTCACTCCAAAATGCTGCCTTTCAATGGATTATTATTCTTCAGTCAGGAAAACCTCAATGTAGGTTAACTACAAATGTGATTTACCTTAGGGGAACCTTTGTCTCCCTCCTGTGACTAAGGGCAAACCCTAATGGAGTAATGGAGACATAATGCACTTAACTCCGTTTTTTAAACAATATTTTATTGATTTAACTGAAGACGTCTAGTCAGTGGATTTGCTCTTTCTAATGTCAGCCAATAAGCATAGGGGGACCAAAATGGACAGTCTGAATTAGTTTAACCCTTTCTGTTTCTTTCTTTTTTGAATAATCACAACAACCCCCCTCCCCCCACACACAATCCTGCAATAGGAAACTTCTTCTCAGAGGAGAAAAAGGAGGGAGAGAGAAGAAAGGGATCCAGTCACCTGGCTTTGGCCAAGTGATTGAAGCCACATGCAGAGAGGTAGGAGGGAATCAGGTTGTCCCCCATCTGTCACAGCCAGCTTCGCTGAAGCATCGTCTGAGCTGAGAGGGGCTCTCTGTTCATGCCAGGGCTCCTTTGATGATGACTTTATCTGGAGAAGATAAGACATTATGAATTTGATTATGGCATCTCTCCATGTAGTTTGACAGGGCCTCAAGCACTGGGGTAAATTGCCGTCTGAGCTGTTCCATTATTATCCCATCGTGAAGCTCGGAAAGTTAAGGGCTAGGCAGGAATAAATATAGAATTGGGGGGGGGGGAAGTGATAACAGTCCCTCTCTGCCTTTAAAGAAATTACTCTTTTAAAGTTACAGTGTTTTCTCATTACTTGCAATGTCATTCCCCTGCACATTAATAATTGCTGGGCTGAAGATTACCTGCAAAGCTCAAAGCATTTCCCAGCTTGCAGCTCCGGGGGCCGCAGCGTGTCTGTGACCACCTTTGTAGAATTTAATCAGTACTTAAATTGTAAATGGCTGACAGGGAGAGCTATTGATGATAGCCGCTTTGAGACGGATCATATAATTTTTCAAGCTGAATTTTATGACTATGCAGTATTTTAACTAGGAGGACACTTCACTGATCATAATTTTAAACAGAGGGGCCATTTTCATCTTTTTTTTAATTACTCATGGATTGAAGACTTTTAATATTTTCCCCTGCTTCAAAACCTTTACAATCCCCAGGGCTCTCTGCCTGGGGGACTAGCATCTCCAAAGCTAGGGTTTATGGCTTTAAGGATTATCTGGTATTTTTTTTTTTACCTTGTGAGAAGGGAGCCAAGGGCAGTGGGATGATAGTTTAGTTCAGGAGAGAACAAAGCTGGGACATTGGATGGGAAGTGTCTGGGGGCATTGATTGAACTGAGTTATTAGTTGCAGATATTCTGAGGAAGCCTGGCTGCTCTGACCCCAAAGGACCAGTGACCCCCAGCCCAGATGTTGCCCAAGAAATCCATCCATACTCACAGTCCTGCTAACTTTGCCTTGCTTTCCCATTACCCAGATGCCATCTCTAACATTTTTGGAGTCCTCTGTCCAGTATGGTTTTGAGAATACGGGGTTTGCATCAGGCTAATGTTTCACAAATTGATTCATTTTCCTTCTGGAAGGGAAGAATTAGAAGAGATTCACTGGACTCCAAAGCATAGAACTGAGTTCAGCCAGCTAAGGTTAAACTATGGAAGGAGAGCCCTTCTTATATGTCCTCTTTTCCTACTTCAAGTTTCCCAAATCTATCAACTCACAAAATCCACTGCTTCTCCCTACACGACTCTTCTCATGTTAAACAGGCCTCAGAGGTAATGCCATACCAATAGAATACCAATCAATAGAAGAGATTTTCATTCAATCAATTAACAATTGATGTCTCTTTTTTTTTATAGGAAGCCACTGGAAGAAGATAGAGAAAATAACGGAGAATACAAAGACTTTAAAATGCAAAAACAAAGGGTATCAGAACTGAGGGAAACTACAGATTGTCTTATTGATATATCAGACTTCATAGATGAGGAAAATGATTTAGAGTAGTAGGGGAAACTTCCTCATAGTCATATAGCTAGTTGGGAAAACAATCAGGACCAGAATTCAGGTCTTCTGACCACTCAGTACAGTATTTGGTCCCTGCCCTCATGAACCATAAGGTGTACTTAGTGAGACATATGACAGAATATGAAAAAAATAATAAAGAGCAGAATATTATCAATCAATGAAATGCTTAAAGAGCCTACCGTGTGCCAGGTACTATGCTAGGTTTTGAGGCTTTCAAGACTAAAGTAAAACATTCGTAGGAGATAACATGTACATATATGTGTATAGCTTGGGCCTGGGACTATTTCCCAATTTATGCTCTCTATACTTAGGTCCCTGTAGGATGGCTATTATTTCTCCTTTAGGAGTCTGGGAGTAACCCTGGAGGGCTGGTAGTATTTTAATACTAGTGCTCATTAGTTCCCTACAGGTATGCTCCCCATTGATTATCCAGTTACTATCAATTAGTCAGTCAGAGTTCATTATTTTTTTGTTTAGGAATATTTACTTACTTGGTTAGAACAGTTAGTATAAGACATTCTTGCCCCCTCCAAAAACCCCCAGAGAAAACAACTCAACTGGCAATAAGAGACCTTTTGCCACAAGTCAACACAGAACATAGGGGACATGTAATTTATATAGTTAAACCTCTGATTGATTGCATTGCAAAGTCCAGGTGACCCCTATCCTTAAGTAGACATGTACACAATTTATACCAGATAGATATAAGGTGATGCAGGGGAAAGGGGAAAGGCATTAGGAGGTAATATTATCAACTCACATTTATATAATACTTTATAAAAATTATTTCATTTAATCTGTATAACAACCTTGAGATATAGACATTATTAGTCTCCATTTTACAGATGAGAAAACTGAGACTGAGAGAGATTAAGTGCTAAGGGCCACACAGCTTGTAACTGTCAGAGACAGGATTTGAATTGGGGTCTTCCTGACTTCAGATCCAGTGCTCTCTTTCCACAATACCACCTTGCTGACTAGCTAAGAGAGAAGAAAGGCTTCATAGAGAATGAAGCACTAGAGTGACACTTAAAAGGAAACCAGGGAGTCTGCCAAGTACAGGTGAGGCAGGATTGTATTCCAGACATGGGGGACAGCCAATGCAAACACACAGATTTGGAAATGGAAATGCACTCAACATTTTAAATTCTGCTTCAGTTTCTGCCTTTTGATTGTGGCCTTAGGCTCTCCAGTTAGACTCCTCCTCTGGTTCATCCTTTTGGTAAAGAGGTCACCTTGTGTTCCCAAAGTATATTCTAGTTGCTGGGAAGCTTACAGGTCTGTCTTCTGAGGATGAGCTTAAAAAGTTTAGTATTAGAAAGTTGGCTACCAAGTGGTGAGTTGTTTTGGCCAGGGCAACTCATGATCCATTAACACACAGAAGTGTGTTGGTATGGATGAAATCACAGAAGTTTTGAAGTGCTGATGAAGTGAAAATTGCTTTGGAAAAATTATTCCACTCTCTGGTTCTGTTCCTTTTTTTGTAAAACTGTATTAGATATCCTCCAATCACAGGATCATCATTTAAAATGAGGAAACTGAGGCACTGAGAAATTAAGTCATAGGAAATACACAGGTACACACAAAACATGAGTTTTTGCCCAGAGAGTTATTAGCAGAGGGAGCATCTGAATCCAGGTATGTGACTTCACAATCTATCACTTTTTCCATTGCCTCCTAGATTCCTTCCAACTTTGAGAGTCCTATTCTACAATAATTGAGTACAATTATTAGATGCTTAAGGGAATTTTAAGGGGAAGAAGTTTTCTGTGGGAGTTCTTTAGTAGTGATCCTATAATCTCAGTGGAACTAAAGTCTTTTCTAGAGAGTGGACAAATATTCACTTCTCGGCAGTCCAGAGAAAGGTCACTGAGGTTGAGAGGGGAGTGGGATAAAGAGGCAAGAGAGAAATGCATCCCAAATGTTTAAGGCAGGAGCAAGTATAATAAGGCTTGGCTCCTTTTCCTTCCCCTCCCAAGGCTGGGAAGTGGCTGCCAGAATGAGACTCCAGCTGGGGCTGGAGACCCTACTCTCCACTTAGTATCAGCAGAAAAACATCTGGAAGGAGAAATTTTCCTTCAAAGGAAAAAGAATGGCTCCCTCTCCCCCTGCCCCCACCTCATTTTTCCTGGCTGGGGAGACCCTGCCTATCCCAAGAGTCCAAACAGGAAACCGGGCCTATGTATGTGTCTGCACTTGCTACCTCTCCCGGCAATTGTTCCAACAGGGAGAACAATCTCTCTTCAAACGAGGGCCTCGGGAGCCCTGCCCTTCCTGATGGATGCCTTGGGGACTGAGAAGATTCTCAGCGGGGGCAGAGGAGATGCAAATATGGCTTTGCTGCCTAATTCGAGGTCCAGTACCTGGACTTAGGCTATGTTTGCCTCTTAGCCAGGATTGCTGTCTCAAGGAATCATCCCTCTAAACACCGATGAGACCTGAGAGGGCATGTTATCGAGTGCTTTAATTTATAGGGGAGGTACCTGAGGCTGGCCTCAGGTCACAGAGATGCTGAAGCCCTCTGCCTCCACATCCAGCCCTCCCTTTGTACCCCTCCTCTGTGCCTCATGGCCCAGTCTGGGCCCTTCACCTGAGCAGCTCCAAGGGCTTTTCAGAAGGGCATTCAGCCTCTGCTGTATCCCCTGAGGGCTCTTTGAAGATTTTCAAGGAAGAAGAAGCTAACTAGATGTCATGAGATGAGTTGAGCAAGATGGAAATCATTTTCCACAGTCCCTAGCAGGACAGAATCCTTTCTTTTCTGAGGCAGAGAGCTTGAAAGCACAGTGGTTAATAGAAATCACATTCTGTCCTGTTTCCTTTCTTCCCACTTTCCTACAGTGGGTGTCTGCTCAGAGCCCATAGTTTTATTTTAGAAAATTCAGCTCATCTCTTTGGGATCCCATGGGCAGGATGGCCTCAGTGGGAGAGGAAGGCTAGCTGGCAGGTGAGCCAGCTTTTGATCTCCATACAGCCCTTCTTTCTATATCTGAGACTTTCTCTTTGAAAGTGGTATTGTAATATATCAGTATTTTCCTCCCAGTAACAAGGCTCAAAAACAACAGCTTTCAACTCAGCGGGTTCTGCCTTCCTCTTTAGCTGGCCCAGTGAAATGAAACTGAAGAGGAGAAGGCCCCTTCGTTAATTGTCTTCATTGTAAGCCAAGGAAAGAGGAGATAGAGTATTTTTAATAATCAAGACTTATAGATTTCAAATCAAAGTGATTATGCTCGCCAGGATCAGCCAAGGTCTCTCAAAAGTCCTCGGTCAAAATGAGTTTCCAAGAAGAACTTATGTTATAAATTATTTTTATGGACTGTTCAAATGTTAAGTGAATATTTAGGTTGCAGTTCACAAAAACCTCCCTCTTTGGGAGGAAAAAAAGTTTTCCTTTAACAGCTTTCCCTTTGTCAGCATTTCTAATAGTAAAAATGACAAACTTTGGTGGGGAAATGCCAGCAGAGACAGCTGTGTTTTATTATTGAATACTTCTGGTGGTGAGCTTGGCACTGGTTCTGTTTATATTGCTAGTAAGATTTCATGCAAGGCTCTGCAAGGTCTTGGGTTTAAACTGAAATGTCTGATCTGCTGGGTAATTGATTCCATCCCCAATTGTACCCTATCCCCTACTATTTTTTTGAGGTTGGGGGTAAGAGAGTGTTTGTTTGCAAAAGCAAATTCATCACTCCCAGAAAATGGAATATGATCCATGGGCACCACAAACTCCAATGACAAATGTTTGATTACATAGTTCCCCTTTGTCTCCCACATCCTTGATTCAATTATTCTTACCTCAAAGGGACAACCTAAAAATGCCTACTTTTCTGTATGCCTTCCTTAAGTTTTCATTCCCTAGGATCATAAAGAATAGCTCCCTGGTCCCTTTAACCCCAACTTTAGAATAACCGATTCTTCCTCGATTGCTCTTTCCATGAGATTATGTAATTACTTCTTGAAATGATATATACCAGAGACTGCTACTGCTGACTTGACCAATATAATGTTCTTTTATCATTCTTCACAAATAATAGAATCATAGATGTAGAGCCAGAAAGGAGCTGGGAAGCTCTCTAGTCCAACCTTCTTGTATTACAGATAAGGATTCCAAGTCTCAGTTAGGTTAAGAGGGAGAGAAACAATATAGCAGATATTGAGAAGCTACTGACTGAGGAAATGATTTTTTTTTAAATTATTTTTGATGATGAGTATAGGGACACTGGAGACTGGGAAGGTCACTGGAATAAGGCAAAAAGTCCT
The DNA here is from genome assembly GCA_023553655.1 of Myrmecobius fasciatus. Classification (NCBI taxonomy): domain Eukaryota; kingdom Metazoa; phylum Chordata; class Mammalia; order Dasyuromorphia; family Myrmecobiidae; genus Myrmecobius; species Myrmecobius fasciatus. The sequence goes on from JAJPUD010002362.1 coordinate 210,083, forward strand.
TGATTTGGGGCAGCTAGGTGGTACAGTGGATAGAGCACCAGCCCTGAAGTCAGGAGGAGCTGAGTTCAAATGTGGCCTCAGACACTGAACATTCCCTAGTTGTGTGACCCTGAGCAAGTCATTTAGCCCCAATTGCCTCAGGGAAAAAAAAGTTCCTTGAGCGATCTAGTCCATTCACACATCCTGATTTCAAATCAAGTGCTTTAACTATCCATTTTTTATTAGAAACGTGTTTTGACATATTCATATAGGCAGCAAGTTTTGAGCCCAGGTCCTCTGATTTTGATGTTAATTCTCTTTCCATTCAATCATGCTTCGTAAAGAGACATTGTGTTCTCACTCAATTTTAGGCCTAGCTCTCAGCAAAACATTGGGCTCAGGTAATTATATAATCTCAGATTTGGAAAGCATGTCTTTTTTTACTTGCAATCCCTTTTTGGAGAAAATTTTGCACATAAATCATAATTTCATGACTTCCCACTTTCAATTATGTGATTCCTATGGGGTCATGACCCACAATTTAAGAAGCCTTGATATAGTCTAATTTATCTAAATTGGAATCTCCTCAACCTTATCCCTAACAATTATTCAACAAAAAATTCCACCTTCTCTTGAAAATTTCCCTTGATGAGTAACTCACTCCTTTCATAGAACACTCTGGGATAGATCTAATTGCTATTAAGTGTTCCCTTGAATTAAGCTACAATAAGCCTTTCTGCAACTTTCTGTGGGATCAAGAAAATATTTAATATCCCTTTGCTATGACAATCCTTCAGATACTGGAATAGAGGAGCAATGCTTGCTTCCTCACAAGTCTCCATCTCTCCAGACACAGGACTCCTAGTTTTTCAATTGATCTATTTATTGCAGAAGTATCTTTTGGTTTTGGATTTCCCTGTGAGTCTCTTCAAACTATTGAGGCTCAGATAAAAATATACATAATGCTACATTTCTGCAATTCTTTGTTATTTTGAACTTTATGATCTGTCTCAGCCAAGAGAATTAAGAGTTGGATTATAAAAGTGCAGAACTGTACTTCCTGGTCACAAGCTCAAAGATTAGGGACTTTTCCCCCAAATAGCCTTGTTTCCTTTAATAAGTCATTATTTATCTGTTAGGCTTGAATTTATCAAGACCTTCTTTTGCAGATTTTTTTCTATATTTTCATTCAGAACCACTCATTGGCAGGTAATAAGATCCATAAGCTAGTTAAGCTACTTGTTACATGATGGATTACCTTTTATCATTCTTTTCAAATTTCAGGGATGACTCCCTTATTTTCAGGACCATTCTGGATTCACTCTGTAGCAGTTTCTAACATTTATATAGTGCTTTAATCTCCATAATCAATCATTCAGTCAATAAGCATTTATTAAGTGCCTCCTATATGCCAGGCTCTTTATTAAGCATCGGAGACACAATGATCACAAAAGCCATTCCCTGACCTCAAGGAGCACACATTCTAATGGGGGAGACTACAAGCAAACAGATAAGTACAAACAATCTATGCATTAAATAAAGGGGAAATAATTAACAGAGGGAAGACACTAGAATTTAAGAGGAATTAGATAAGTTATAGTAACTCTGTGAATCCTTGGCAGTCAACTTCAGAAACTGATGTGGTTTTATTAATTATTATGACACTAAAGAAAATCATTTTCATCTTTTCTTGCTGTACCTTGAGGATCACTGACTTGCAATCGAAATATATGTTGTCTACCACTATTAAAATGCAAGCTGCTCCAGAGCAGAAACTTTCTTATTTTTCTACTCATATCCCAGTATTTAGCATAGTTCTTTGCAGATAGTAAGTATTAAAATGTTTATTCATTCATTCATTAATAATAATATAGCTCATATTTGTATAAGGTTTAATCAATCAACAAGAATTTACTACATGGGCATTGCCTCAATCAAACTGAGACCTGTTAACAATCTTACCTTAAAATGGCCAAGGTTTCTCACTGCATCCAGAGCCATCTCCAGCTGTCCTGGTCTATATTTTGCCACTGGACCAGATGACTCTGGAGGAGAAAGTGAAGCTGGTGACTTTGCACAGCCTTGTCTCCCTTAAATCCAATTCACTTGTATATCATGACATCACCTCCCTGATTGTCATCTTGCTCTCCAAGAATTATTTGCCAGCGACTAAACAATCCCTTCCCTCCCCTCCAACTCATGCTGGCTGGTAGCTCCAACATTGCCATTCACCTTAATATTCCCTTCTCCCTTCAAGAATGTTCCACTCCAGATTTACCTTCTCTTTCTACCATGCATGCTGAACTCTCTCTATAATTAACAGACTTCCTTTTATTTTAGGTTTTTTTTCCCTTTTTAACTCCTTCCATCTCCTGGCACTCACTGAGATTTGGCTTTTTTTGAAATGACATTGCATCCCTGGACATCTTTTCCAATACTGGTTGAACCTTCTCTTATAACCCTCAACTCACTGGTCCTAGGAAAGGAGGCAAACTGCTCCTCGTTTCTCATTAATACTTCCAGGTTTTCTCCACCACCCTTACTTAGCCAACTCCTACTTTGAGATTTGCTCCATCCAAATTTTATTTCCCATTTGAGATCATAGGGAGCATTATCCACCAACTCCTCAAGATATTTTCCCTCCTTTTTTTAGTGAGTTTAGTGCCTGAATCATAATCTTTCTACACACCAACTCCTGCCCTCATACTAGGGGATTTTTAGCATACTTGTTTATGTTCTTTCAAATACTCTCAATTCTCAATTTCTCAAATAGCTCAATTCTATGACCTCTACTCTACCTTAGAAATATACAGGTATAGTCATATGCTTGATTTTGCCAACCCCCAGTAAATATTACACTTTCACATTCAAGAATTCTGAATTTCTTTTATCTTATAATTTAAAAAATCATTTCATCTCTTCCTAAACCCATGAAAATCCTTCCTCATCATGGCCTCCAATGTTTCCATATTTTAGTTCTTTTTCAGGCCATTGCTCTTGCTCTAGATACATTCTCTTCTCCCAATCTTTAACCTCTTAGTCTACAGGTTCAACTCTATACCATTATCTATTCTTAAACATGTTGTTCTCTTGTTTTAGGGAACTTACAAGACACACACCTTACTAAAAACCCAACCCTAAATTACTCTCACCATCTCCCCCTTTCATTCTTCTTCACATGTTGCAGAATGGAATTGGAGGAAATCACAAAACCATATTGACTTTTTCCACTATTAATTTGTGATCTAATCTCAACTGTGCTTTTAATGTAATAAGGCAATCCTTCCACTCCTCCCTATTTCATGAGATTCTCTATTCCATTCACCACTGAATCCAAACCTTTTCTTTTCTCTTTCAACCTCCCATCCCCACTTAAATGAGGACTTTACCTCTTCATTAAAAAAATTAAGGCCATTTTCCATTATCCTAATCTTCCCTTCTCCTCATCTCAGTTTCTTGACATCATTCTTTACTCTTCTCCCTTACTTTAATGTCTCATGAAGAAATGGCCTTTCTCTTTAAAGAGTTGAACTTCTTTACACCTAATCTTGATCCCAATCCCTTCTATCGTCTCAAGCAGATTGCTCTCATTTCCTCTCTCTCCTCAATTGAAAATAAATTTTCAATTATCTTTCTATTAGTTTCTTCCCTGCTGCCTACAAAGACATTCAAGTCTCCCCTATCCTTAAACACTTCTTACTTGATTCTCCTATCTCTGACCGCTCTTGTTCTATATCATCTTTCCTCTTCTCAAGCAAAACTCTTGATTCTACTCCTCTTATTCTCTTCCAAACATATGGCAATCTAGCTTTTAACTTAATGGTTCAATTGACATTGCACTCATTAAAGTTTCCAAGGACTTCTAAATTGTCAAATTAAATGATAGAATGATATTGTGATCCTCAATCCTCATCCTTCTTAATACTGATCTCCTTTTCTTGAATACTCTTTGGGCCATTAAATTTCTCTCTCTAGGGTCTGAACCTTCTCAGTCTTTCTTTTTGCTGTATCTTCATCCTTGTCACTAACCACAGGTATGTACCAAGGCTTTGTCCTAGGTCCCCTTTTCTTTTCACTTAATAATCTTATCAGCTGCCATAGGTTGGTTCAATGATCACCTTTAAACAGATTTGCTCCCAGGTCTATATAGCCATCCCTAATTTCTCTGCTGAGCTCCAGTTCCACTCTACCAACTGTCTATTGAACATTTCCAACTGAATTTCCCTCAAAAGAGGGGAAGGAACTGTATGGGGATTGGATCTCTGATTTCATATAGACATGGAACTCCCAGATAAGTAAATTCCTCCTAACATTTCAGATAAAGCTCCTCCTCTGCAACTTATAGTTTTAAAATTTTTCCTAAAGAACTAAGAGTTTAAGTGACTTGGATCACATAGCCAATTATATGTTGGGGTGAGGCTTGAACCCAGATCCAATTGAAGCTAAGATCTGAGACCAGGTTTCTATTTACTATTCCACATCATTTCCAGTATTTCATGTCTCAAATTCAATATATCCAAATTAGAACTCATTCTTTTTCCCTGTTAAATTTATCTCTCTTCGAATTTTTTTTTATTACATTCAATGGTATCATAATGCTTTCAGTTCCTCAGGTTTACAACCTTGTTGTTCTCCTCAACTCATTCTCACTCATCTTGCATATCCAATAAGTTGCTAAATTTTGTTTTTTTTTGTATCCTTATAACAACTTTCCACTTACAAAGTCCTTGTGTTAGTTCAGGTCTTCACCATCTCTCATTTGGACCATTACAATAGCTTTGAAATCAGTGCCCTTTCATGCAGATGTCTGAGAGATTTTCCTTAAACATAGATCTGACCATGTCACCTTACTACTGAATAAATTTCTCTGGCTCCCTCTTCTATTCATGTATCAAATATAAATCTCTGCTTGGTATTTAAAACTCTTCACGCCTTAGCCCTGTCCTATTTTCCTAATAATTTTAACCTTATACATTTCTCCCTTCCATATGCTTTGGTCCAGTAAAGCTAGCATATTTGTTGTTTCTTACACACAATGTCCCATCTGCCATTTCTGTGCCTTTACCGTGGGTGCATTTTATGCTTGGAATGTTTTTTTCTTTCTCATCTTTTAGAAGCCATGATTTTCTTCAAGACTCAACTGGTGACTACCTTCTCCTTCCACTTCTATGTAGTGGCTTCCCTTCTAATGGAAGCTTTATGCTTATATCATATTTGCCTGTTTATGTATAAGTCCTCCATTTTAGACTCAAGAGAAGTAAAATGACTGGCTCAATGACACATAGCTATAATAAGCATCAGAGACACAGACTCAAACCCAGGTTTTAGGATGATTTCCTATAACACAGTGAGTCAGGAAAGTGACATTTTCACTTTTCAACTTCACTCTTTAAAGTAACTTGAGGAAGGTACTATAGCTATTATTCCTATTTTATAGGTGAAGAAATTGAAATTTGGCCACGGTCACATAGGTAATAGGTATCAAAGGCAGCATTGGAGCAATGTCTTTTACTTCATTCATTAAGTTGGGATGAGATATAGAATTTATATCTTCTCAGCCAAATCCAACCTTCTAGAATAAAGAGGATCAATGTTCACAGTGTAGTCACATCCAGAAGTGCTATCATCCACCAGATCCTCTTAATTGCTATTTTTTGACACAAATTGTTTTGTCTTTCACAAAAGAAAGTCATCATCCAGATTATGCTAACAAAATTCATGAACTCCTTCTAAGCTAATTGTCAAATATTTATTGAATATTGACTCTATGCAAGGCACAGGACTGAATTTTTTTAAGTTGCTAGAGCACTGGAAAAAACAAAAACATATTCTTAACCCTTGGGCACTGAATTTGTCTGGACAGACATAATGATCATAAGAATTTCAGATGTATATGGTACTTTAAGGTCTATGAAATTGATTGCGTTACGTCAGCGTTATAAGCAATAGAAAGAATTACCACTATTTTAAGGTGATGGAGCCTCAAAGAAGGTGTTGAATTATAGATTTAGAACTCAAAGGACCTCAAAGCTTATATAGTCCAAACTCCTCACTTTATAGATGAGAAAACTGAAATCCAGAGAATTAAAAAATTTGCCCAAGATTATAAAAACTAGAAGAGAGGTTTGAACTCAGGTCTGCTGACTTCAGAATTAGTATTTTTCTAAAGTAGAATTGTTACTCCAATTAAGTCTGTTGACTGGATGTCAAGTGCTCTTTCCTCCATATAACTTAATAATTGTAGAGAAGGTAGACAACTTAGATAAGATGTCGTCCAGTGCTATCATTTTATTGAGTAGAAAACTAAAGGCTTCAAGAAAGGAATTGAACAAACTCACACATCTAGTTAGTAGCAGTGCCAGGTCTAGAACCTGGAGTGCTTTTTTTCCCTCAATACACTATAACCTTCTTATCAAAATTCTTCAGTGAGTCAGTCAAAAGTTGAATTGAGACTATCCAAAAGTTAGCCTGGTATCCTATCTCCTAGAAGAAAGAAATACTTTGATTTTTTAATATTGTGATAAGAATTTTTTCCTCCTTCCTAAGACTATAAAACATTATTTTTTTTGTTTTACTTTTTGTTAGTTTTAAAGTTTAGGAATAGTCTTGTTTGCTAGAGCTGGAACATACTAACTTTTCCCATCACTAAATTGATGGCATTTCAAGAGTAATGATGCTCTAATACATAAGTTCTTATGATATTAATCACAGAATGGATCCAAAATATGACTTCCAGTTCACCAATATTATCATTAAATGACACTTAATGTGGAAGGGATGGCACAGGAGAAAGAATACTGGGCTGGAAATCATACGACTTGGATTCCAGGCCTGATGGCTACTAACTGCTTTGTGACCTCAAGAAAGTCATTTCACCCACCTGAGTTCCAGGTTTCCCTTCTAAAATAAGGGGGTTGGGGTTAGGCAAGATAATCTTTAAGATCTCTTCTATGTCTAAATAAATACTCATGGTTCAATTTCTACAATTAGAAGATTTTCTTACTTAGTAATCATTATAATATAATAAATATATAATATGATATGGTATGATATAATATATAATATATAATATAATATTATAATATATAATCTCCCTATCTCCCAATTTGGTCAAATGCAAATGAGTCTTTCCAAATTTCATCTGATTTGACATAAGAATCTGATACACTGAGGCTTCATTCCTCCCTCCTTGTCCAATTCTATGTGAATTTCTCTTTTTCTTACTTTTATAAGGCTCTGTTATTGTAAGGTTTGCAATAGCCTATTTCCCCCTCTTTTCTTCAGGATTTGCATTTTAATGGTTAAAATCATTCAACAAGTATTTCAGATCTTACTCCTAACAAGGCATTAGTGGATTGTACAAAGTTTAGAAAAAACTTCTTTTCCCACATGAAGATTATGGGTAGGTAACATGATAAAATACTCTAATATAATTATAATACATATTACATTATAAATATATTTAAAAGTTCCAGACCAAAGTGCTATTTGAACCTCAGAGGTAGAAGAATTTACTTTTTAGGAAAATCAGGGAATGATTTAAGGAAGTGGTGCAGCTCTTGATGTTTTTCCAGTCAGCTACCTAAGAAATACCCCATCTCCCCATTTACACCCCTAAAAGGCAGCCATTGCAGGTTAGAAGGTGTTATTAGTATCATCTGAGAACCTGCTTTAAAATTAACCTTAGTAATAATAGACTTCTAAGCTAGATAGAAACTTAGTGATAACCTACTCCAGCTCCCAGAGTAGCAGAAATTCAAACATAAGTCTTCTGAACCCAAATTCACCACTCTCTCCATGGTATACTCCTGTCTGTCTACTTGCAAGGAATATGATAAACAGGTTAGTCTTCATTGATCTGTTTGCATACAAAGTAATCAATAAAGCAATGAAAGACCTAAATGATTCAAGCCAGAAAAAACTCTAATTTTGGGGAGATATTTTAGATATTTGGGGAAAGGAAACAGATTAAGATGGGGATGGGAAAAGGAGAATGAAGGATCAAGGCCAAAAAAGCAAGATGATTGACTCAATTATCCCCTTTTGCAGTGTGCTACTGTATATAGACAATCAGATTTATCCAGTGATTTGTCATCTGATGACAACTTGCACACATACCCAAGAACAGGGTGATTTTTCCATGTACTTGAGAGGACGGGGAGGAGTCCTCTGTGGAGGGTGGGAGGGGGGAGAGGAAAGATGACTTCCAGCTGCTAGGAGGTAGGGCAGAACTGCTCCACCCGAATCTTGATTTATCTTCAGGACAAAATGTACAGTATTAAGTCAGGACACTGAGCAGAGTTGGAGTGTGTGCCTAACTGGGATGAGCTTGAAGCTCTGATGACTGTTCCTCAGTTTTAATGAAAGGTCTATCAAGGTGGCTTGGCAGAATGGTTGGTTAGTTCTTGCACCTCTCTTTCCAGACTACTAGGTATATAGCAGGCATATAATAAATGTAAGAGCCAATATTTACTTTTAATTAATTTAATAAATACTTTCAAGGTTTACAAAATACTTTACAAATGCATTATATTCTATTTCTCTTCTATTTTAAATGCAAAGGCAAAAAAAATAAAACACTATAACCTCTTTCTACTAATAAGAGGGAACCTTAAAGAAGGAGAAATTTACCCAAGGCTCCCTCAAATGTGGGCAGAGCAGAAGAAAAATTAATTTTTTAAAAAAGAGGAATTCATAATGTTGGGTCAAGTCTTATCTTTGAATATACTCTAAATTTTTATTTAACCATTTCAAGAAAACTCCATGATATAAATAAGTAGAGGCACAGGATAAGGTGAGCCTGATATTTTTAAATGAGGTAAAACCTACCTCGACACATTGAAAATTCTTTATCTTTATATCTTTATATCTTTAAGCCTATTCAGATAGTGCTCTTAGTTCCTTGGAATCTCAAGAAACCACAGGAACCAAGAAGTTGAATGGAATTGGGAATGAGTCCAGGATTCTATTTGACTTAAATATTAGTGAAATTGGGACCCAATGTAGACATAATAAATTGCAATAAGTTGTTATACTCTGCCTAAGAAGTAAATGTTCTTCTAGTGCTTTTATGGATAAATGGAGGTTTGTAAAAGAAACTTGAGTGTAGTAGCAAGGACATAAAGAGACCATCTAGTTCATTCCCCATTTCTGAATTCTTGTGGTATGTATGGTGATAGGAAAGTCAGCCAGGTGTAGGAGATAGAAAGTTGGCCCCAGAGTTAGAAAAGCCTGAGTTCAAATTCTACCTCTGACATATATTGGTTGTATGACCATGAACTACCTATTTAATCTTCCATCCTTTAGGCAATTATCTAAGATTATAAATTGAGAAGGTTGCCATTCTGTCTGGATAGAGAAAATCCCTTACCAGAAGCTCTCCTACACCAATAAATTAATAAAGCTAGTTAAAAAAAAGGAGAGATGACTTAGTCCATCCCCGATGTCTGAATTCTTATAGTATTTAGGGTATTTTCCATGCAGTGTGGCACTTGGTTATATGCTGATTCTCTTGTGTTGCCATCTCATATGTATGACTTGAGTCTCAACAAATTCAGTTCAATTCAGCAAACTAGCTCTTTCTTTGAAAAAGGATCTGTGAGAGGTGCATGAAGTCTTTTATTTTCTTTTATATCTTCCATAGTTGTCCAGCATTGAGGATATAGTAGGCATTCAATTAGGAGTTAATGACAAAACTTGGCTATGCCTTGCTGTGGGTGTTGAGTAAATTTGCTGAATTGTTGGATTCTAGGAGAATGAGAGAAGACTTCAAAAAATCATCAAAGTTCATATTAAACATGGTTCAACCTTAGCACAGTACCTGGGCACATGGTAGATGCTAAGTAAATATTCAGTACCTAACTAAGGAGCAGCCAGACTTGTCAGTAAAGATCAGTGCTGTAAAATAGGGGAAGTGGGAGAGTGATCATGCCAGGCTAAACTGCTGCAGAGGGGTTAAGAAGGAGGGAGACTAAGAAACAGCTATCATATTTGGTGATTAAGAGATCCTGGGTAACTGTGGAGGGCTCAGTGTGCCATCTTAGAGAACTGTTCTGGTGTCTAGAACTAACTACTCTTTGCTAAGAAGCTTTTCTTATCCTTTCACTTAATTCCAGTTTGACCTTTTCAAAGCCTCTGCTTTCTCTGAAGAGCCACAGAATACTAGCTATGTAGTTCAAAGTTCTTATTATCAGAAATACTCATGACCCAGAAGAGGGCTTATGAAAAAAATCCCAGTGTCTCCGAATGGCTTTAACTTTAGGCCCAGATGTTATCTCTAAAAGCTAAAGATCACAAGGAGAGGTCTCCCATAGAAATGAATAAAAAAAATCCATGACAGATGGGATCATAATTGAATTTTATCAAACATTTAAAGGACAATTAATTTCAGTACTATATAAACTATTTGGGAAAAAAGTCAAGAAGACCTAAAACAGAAAGAAAATTATGAACCAATGTTATTAATGGATAATGATGCAAAAATTTTGAGCAAGGGGCACAGTAGATATAGTACTGGCCTGGAGTCAGGAAAACTTGAATCCAAATCCATCCTCAGACACTTAACACTTTCTAGCTGTGTGACCCTGGGGAATTCACTTAATCCTAATTGCCTCTCCAAAAAATGAGTAAAACACTAGTAAGGCAATTACAGTGAAATATCACACGCATCATACATTATGACCAGATGGGATTTATGCTAGGAATTCAGAATTGGTTCAATATTAGGAAAACTATCAATGTAATTGACCATATCAATGGCAAAAACAACAAGAATCATATGATTTCCTCAATAGATGCTAAAAAAAAGCTTTTGACAAAGTACAGTACTTATTCCTATTAAAAATAGAAAGCATAGAAATAAAGGGAACATTTCTTAATGTGATAAATATTATCTATCTAAAAATATCAGCAAACATTACCTATAATAAGAATAAACTAGAAACCTCCCCAGTAAGATCAGGGATGAAGCAAGGATGCCTATTATCACCACTATTATTCAATATAGTATTAAAAATGTTAGCTATAGCAGTAAGAGAAGAAAAAGAAATCAATAGGGGGCAGATAGATGGCACAGCGTGTAGGGCACCAAATCTGAAGTCGGGAGGACCTGAGTTCAAATCTGGCCTCAGACAGCTATATGTCATAGCTATATGTCCCTAGGCAAGTCACTTAACCCCAATTGCCTCAGGAAAAAAAATCAATAAACAATGAGGAAATAAAACCATTACTCTTTGCAGATGACATGATAGTAAAGTTAGACAACTCTAGAGAACCAACTAAAAAACTACTTGAAATAATTAACAACTTTAGCAAAGATGCAGGATATAAGATCAGCCCCATATATCACCAGCATTTCTTTATATAACCAATAAAGCCAAGCAGCAATAGATGAAAAGAAAAATTACATTTAAATTAAGTATAAACAGTATAAAATACTTGGGAATCTATCTGTCAAGACAAACCCAGGAACTATTTGAACACAATTATAAAACACACAAAGTCAGATCTGAACAATTGGAAAGATATCAATTGCTCATGGGAAGACCAAGCCAATATAATAAAAGTGTTAATTCTTCTTAAACTACTTTACTTATTAATTGCTATGCCAATCAAACTATCAATTATTTAATAGAGCTAGAAAAAATAACAAAAGTCATTTGGAAGAAAAAAAGATAAGAATTTCAAGGGAATTAACTTTAAAAAAATTCAAAGGAAAGTGGCCTATGAATACCAAATCTCAAACTATCTTATAAAACAGTAATCATCAAAACTATCTGGTACTAGCTAAGAAGTAGAGTGGTAGATCAGTGGAATAGATTAGGTACACAAATCACATTAATGACTATAGTGTTTGATAAAGCTAAAGACTCCAGATTTTAGGGTAAGAATTTACTATTTGACAAAAAATTGCTGGAAAAAATTTGCTGGAGAATAGGATACACACTAGGAATATACCAAGTATCTCACATATTATATTAATATAAAATCAAAATGGGTTCATGATTTAGCTATAAAGGTGGCATCATACACAAATTAGAATGGTCAACTGTCAGATCTATGGAGAAGGGAAGAATTCATGACCAAGTAAGAAATCAAGAACATCACAAAATATAAAATAGATAATTCTGATTATATTAAAATAAAAACTTTTTGTATAAACAAAACTAATGTTTTGTATAAACAAAACTAATAAAGGTTAGAAAGAAAACAGAAAGTTGGGAATCTTTACAGTGTCTCTGATAAAGACCCCATTCTTAAATATATAGAGAACTGAGTCAAATTTATAAGAATATAAGCCATTTCCCAATTTATTGAGAGTCAAAGGATAGTTAGATACTATATTTATTTTCATGTTTTTTTTCCTTTTGATCTATTTCTTTTTTCACAACGGTGACTAATATGGAAATATGTTTTACATGACAGCACATTTGTAACCTATATCAAATTGCTTACCATTTTCAGGAGAGAGGAGGAAAGGGAGGGAGGGAGGGAGAAAGAAAAAAAAGATTTGGAGCTCAAAATCTTGTAAAAGTGAATGCTAAAAATTGAACTGATATGCATTTGGGAAAAATATTATTAAAATGAGTGGAGAAGAAGCATTTCTTTGTTTAGTCTGTGTGGGGGTGGTTATATTTTTTAAAGGTATTTCTTTTGATTTTGTTATATTCAGAAATGAAATATTTGGTCTGGCTTCTTGGACTCCCTTTGGAGGCTTTCACTTGGCTGGAGACAGTTATGCTTATCAGTCTCAGCCTGGCTGGGTCTGGATGACCTCTCCAACTGGCCTGCTTTTGCTGGTCATGTTGACTGCCCCAGCAGATGCCTTTTTCAAGATCTTTCCCCTTGTCTCCTCCCCTATTCTATCTTAGGGGTTGCTTCTGGGTCTTGGACAAACCAGTCAGAAGCTGGCTGCATCCTTTCCTTTGGTAGAATTATTTTCCCTCCCTGCAAATATACTTCAAAGGCTTTCATTGGCCAGAAGCCCAATAGGAATTGCCTAGATAGCAGGCAATCAGCTCTGGCAATCTTGATCAGAGCTTTGGTTTACAATCCCCAGTGAATGATAAAAGAGAAAAAAGTAAAACCCACCCAAGGAGGAAGCTTCTAAAAAAGAAATAGGAAGGAAAAAATATGACTCTCGAGGCCTGGTACTATGGAAAGAACATGGAACTAGAAATCAGGAGAGACCTGTGTTCTACTTGGAACTATCTAGTTGAGGAATATTGGATGAGTCATTTAATGAAGTGAAGGACCAGAGTCCAAGTGATATTATTCCCATTGCACAGATGAATAAAGTAAAACTCAGATGGGCTGTGAGTCTTAAGTGAGGATTGGATGTAAAAGCAAAACATGCCCTATAATAGTAAGGGATTATTACAATAAAATCCATAACATAATCCTTTCATTAATAGGTCCTCTTTAAGGTCCATGTGACAATCAATCAATATAGGTTTATCAAGCTCCTACTATGTTCCAGGCACATAAGCAGCAACACTGTTTTTGGCAGATTTCCCAGAACTATTGACAACACAGCTGAGGTAAAACTGTTTATTTCCCATTTGGGAAGAGAACCCATCATCTCCATTCTGGTCAGACCACTGTTCCTATTAAACACATGAGAGGGGAAAGGGAAAATCCAGAGAAGGGTGATTCTGAGCGATAGAGAACAATGGATGAAAGTTCCTGTTCTATTTCCTTCCTTCTTGTCCTATTTTCAAATGAATTAGAGACCTGGAGAAACTATCACTTCAAATCACTATTCTTAGAAACGAGACAGTTAGGTGAGGAAATGGATAGAGACCCTGTTCTGGCGTCAGTAAGATCCAAGTTCAAATCTGGCCTTAGATACTAGTGACATTAAGTAGATACTAGTGACAGTTTTCTCATCTGTAAATTGGGATAATAGCACTTAAATGTTGGCTTTAAGGACCAAATGAGATAATAATTATAAAGCACTTAGTGCAGTGTCTGACACCATAGTAAGTGCTATCTAAATTTTATTATATTTATTATTTATATTGTTATTCTTTATTTATATTATTGTTATTATTAATCAGACAATTGGACTCTTGAGTCCAGTTCAGACGTTTTACCTTTCCTCTTAACTTTTTTTTGTACCTCTTGGATAAAAGCTTTCCTGATTTCTGGTCCATTAACAGAACTCACCTTTTCCTAATTTCTCCTAGTTATTATTGTTGAATCAAGAACCTAGCAGTTGGTTATATTCCATCGAGTGCTTTTTCCTACATTGTCCTATTGTCTAATAGTTTCACATGGGTTGTTCTAAGCTCTAGTAGGACTCTGTGAGATCCTTGAGGGCAAGAGCTTTGGAAAAAATGTAATTTTATCCTCCAGAAGGCCTAGACACATTAATCCACTAAATAAATATTGCATTGATTAGAGCTAAATAACATTGAAGTTCAAAAAGTATTCTTAGATTTAATTATTGAAATAATTATGTTGCTTGTCAATTTGTCTTTGTCTAGTTGGTGTAGACAATGCCTGTGAGAACAAACCCTACTTTTGACCTGAGAGAAGGTAAGGTCAGTGGTAGGCTGAAAAAGCAAACATGAGTGAGTCTGACATAAAACTGAAAGAACATTGAATCTACAGTCAAAGACAATGGTTTTAAATCTTACTTCTGACAATTACTACCTATGTCCTCCTTGGAACCTCACTTTCTGTATCCACAGAGTGAGGAGGTTGGACTAGTATAAACATCCTCCAAGATCTGTCCAACACTAAATCTGATTATTTGTAATGTAAAAGAGATGTCAAACTCCAGACCATGAGATTAAAATGTAATTGGGAAATACTTAATGTAAAAAATGACATGAAAATGTAATTGGGAAATTAAGTTTAATCTTCATTAAAATACAATGGAGCAGAGATAATATGTTTATATGTGGCTTTCTAAGTCAATATGCAGCCCACAGAAATCCTTATATACATTTCAGGAGATACCACTGATGTAAAATGGCTTGTACTGAGATTTCTTTGTCTTTGTCATTAGATTTCTGAGGTCACTAAAAACTGATCCAAGAAGATCACTGAGGTCAGATCATTTATTTGGAATTTAAAAATAATTAGTCTCCACTGAAAACACAGTGGCCCAGCAGAAAAGCCAGGTGGCCTAATAATCACAGACTATCAGAGAAGAGAGAATCCTGGCAGAGACAACACAGAATATTAGGAGTGATGGAGACCTTTGACTACATAACACATAGAATGGGACAGAACCAGAAGATGTTCTGGTAAATGTTTATTTAGCAACTGGCTTGGGGGTGGGGTGGGAGAAGGGAATGTACCCGTGCCATTTTTAAGTTTAATTTGCATTCTTAACATTTTTCTATCACTTTCCAAAGACTAGAAAATCAATAAATCAATAAATCAAGCCCTTGTTTGTAGCATTTGTCCATTTCTGTGTTATAAATAAACACACTGAAAATTTAACTATCAACTCTCAAAAACCAATATAATTTGGCCTCACCATTCTCCTATTAAGAACTGAATGGAATTAGAAGATTGGATCCAGAAGGAGACTTAGAGAATATGGAAGTCTAAAGAAGGGGAGGACACATAATGATTTTGCCATTTCTTCAATGGCTACTCTGCTGTTATTGTGCAAGATCAGCAATTCTTGGGTAAGGAGGATTACTATCAAGTAAAATGATCAATGGTAGGAACTGAACTCAGATCTCCCTGATTCTAAATCAGTCATTCAACAGGTTCTTACTAAAGGCCTTCAGGGTAGTAGCTAGGGATATATGAACAAAAATCAGTGTATCCTGGGATACACAGTTCCCTACCTTCCAGCAACTTCTTCTTTTTCATATTCTTCCTTCCTTCCTTCCTTCCTTCCTTCCTTCCTTCCTTCCTTCCTTCCTTCCTTCCTTCCTTCCTTCCTTCCTTCCTTCCTTCCTTCCTTTCTTTCTTTCTTTCTTTCTTTCTTTCTTTCTTTCTTTCTTTCTT
>JAJPUD010002362.1:233394-253099 GCA_023553655.1 Myrmecobius fasciatus
CTATTTAGCATGTATTAGATTACCTGTCATTTAGGGGTGGGGGTGGAAGGAAGGAGAAGAAAAGCTTGGGAAAAAAGTTTTTGCAAAGGTCAATGTAGAAAAATCACTCATATGTTTTGTAAATAAAAGCTTTATATATTAAAAAAAAACTGGGATTCAAAAAAAAAATCTATGACCCTAACCCAGTTTCCCATTCGAAAATCTCTCCTGCTTGGATATTCCAGTGTCAAAAAACTGAATGAAATTATCTGTCTATCTAATCATTCTGTATATGCTTTTGTTTATCGGTTCTTTCCCTGGATTTAGTATCTTCTTTTTTGCATTTCTTTTGACAGTTCACTTAGAAAGTTCTGCTTTCTATTGAGTTGAAATCTGCCTCTCACTAGAGCTCAATGGAGCAAATCTATTTCCTCTTACATACCATGACCATTCACCATCAACAATCATCATTATGGCCTTTTAAAGTGTTCCTTTTTCCAGTTATCTCCTGTTCTATTGATAACTTCCTGTGTGATAAGATTTTCCAAACTTCTCATTATTCTGATAGCCTCCTCTAATTGTGTTTCAGCTTGTCAATGAACTTCTAAGAATGTGGAACTCACTACATAGCAAGTCTAATACAGAAGTGAAACTATGATCATCTTTGACCTGGATACTACACTTGTAATAATTCAACTTAAGTTTGCTCTGTTGGGATCATTGCAATGTCAAGAAGAATCAAAGAAGTTCCCAATGTGTTGGATGGACAGTCTGGGGAGGACAGAGATAGGAATCATTCAAAATAGGCAAGTGTAGATGGATGGTATTCAGTAGCACTGGAGGGTACATGAATATGTGCTTTTATATATAGTGCTTGCTTTTAGTCACTCTGACACATGAGTAGATCATATTATCTTGCAATCAATTAAAGATGGTTGGGGCAACCATCAGTATCACATATCAAATGTTTCGACCATACCAGTTTGTTTTGGATTTTGTCTTATCATAGACTAGAAAATGAAACCCATTTAACATCATAAGATAGTTCAATATATTTGTTTCAAGAAAAGCCCTTAAAAAAAGATCAAAGGCAACATTTTCAATACAAGTAGTCACTACTGAAGATCCCTCTTCAAAAGACATTGCTGAAATCAGGTTGTATAGATAATACCACTATGTGCTTTGAATCTCAACATAGTACAAATAGAATATTTTGAAGGGGGCATAAGGGAGATTATTTGAATTCCTTTTAAAATTACACCTTCATTTCTTTATGCAACATTTATAAAGTGCCCATCATATGAAAACCACTAAACTTGATATTGGGCAAAAATAGATATGTATAGGCCCTCAAGAGCCTTTTTCCCCCCAGGCTTTGGTCCTGATTGTCTTTACTACAGCCCAATTCTTCATCCTGAAGCTCACCCCAGACCTGGAACTTTCACACTGGAAGTATTCTCTATTCTAGTGGTTTCTCCCTCTGATTAGATAGCTCTTTCCATTGAGAGAGGGACTTGAGGCCAGTCATGTTTTCATTCTTCTGAAAACAGCATTCAATCTGTTTTCTTCCCTCATGAGAATGTAAACTCCTATTTTTTTCTTGTTTTTGTATTCCTAACACAGTACCCACATAGTAAGCAGAGGAAATACACCATTAACTGACTTATAGTTGAATAGAGGTAGTGTACAAATACATAAATAAGGATAGCAAGGAGGTTAAAAAAAAGGAAAGATCATTTTTTAAAATGTTAGTTTCATTGGTATTTCCGAATATATTTCTTCCCTTCCTCTCCCCCAAGTGAGCCACCTCTTATAATGAGGAGTGAAAACCAAAGAAAAATAAAGTAGTTCAAGAACAAATAATACATTGGAAGTGTCTGGTGTGTAATCAATACAGTATGCTATACTCATTGTTTCTCACTTTTCACCTCTCCAAAGAAAGGAGGGAGATACATTTTCCAATTTTTGTTTGGTTCCAACCCCAATCACTATAATTACACAGTGCTCCATGTCCTAGTTATTCTATTTTATTGTTCTGTTTTCTCATTTATATTGTTTTAGTTGTTGTATATAGTGTTTATTTGGTTCTACTCATGGCATTAGTAACACTTCCACAGATGGCCTAAAATGGGGACTAGTGGCTCAGACATACTAGGGGAGAATTCTCAGTCCCTTATGGGAAGAATCATTATTTGCTTCTCTCAAAAGGGGTCAATGGAGATGTTCCTTACACCCATCAGATCAAATTAGTCAGGAAAGATCACCTTCTTGGAAAGTGGAGTAGAATGGAGGTGGGAGGAGGGTCAAGGAGGGCTTTAATGGAAAAGGCATCACCTGAGTTAGTCTGGAAGAAAGGGACATAGCATCAGACATAGATTGGGACACACATGACTTGGAGGGCATTCAAGGCTTGAAAGACCACATGAGTAAATACTTTCTACTCATAAACTCAACACTCCAAAGAGCAAATATTCTCTATCTCCCCCAAACCACTGTGGGAACTTTCTCTATGGGGAAGTTCAGTGCATAGTCTTGTCAGAAATATGGGACTTTCCTATAGGCATTTCATTAAGGTATTTATGTACCATGTCTCCATAGCTGTCCCATTGCATTTCTACTCTGATATCCATAGGCATATGCCTATGGATATCATACAAAATGCATTCCACCAAAGAGCTCCTTTAACCAGCTCTGACTATAGTGTTTGAAGATTATGCATGCATAGAGAGTAGTGTTGGTGTTGGGGAAAGGAGACAGCAACAACTGATTGTTCAGTTGGCTTTTCTGCCAGAGCTTGTCAAATACATTATTAAAAAATCTATTCCGTTGAGGTGGTGGAAGCAAACATAGTCTGTTGTGCAGCTTAGCAAGAAAATCTGGAATTTCCAAGGGTTTGAGGCAAAATTCACAAAATTATTCAAAAAAGAGCTTTTAGAATGATGATTAAAATATTTTCTTTTATGCTTGTTTGGAAGATCCAGTTTCCATATTATTAATAGCAATCATTCATATTTTCAGAACTCTTTAAGATTGATGACATACTTTCCTCACAGCTCTTGTTTTTTTTTTCTGTTTTTTTTTTAATTTTATTTTATTTGCATAACATATGTGTGGGTAATTCTTCAACAATAACACTTACATAGCTTTCCATTAGAAATTTTTCCCCCCAACTTCCCCACCCCTCCCCTAGATGGCAGGATATCCACTACATGTTAATTATGTTAAAATATTGGCAAATCGAATACATGTATACATATTTCCAAACTTATCTTTGTTGTGCAAGAGAAATCTTATCTACACAAATGATATATCAGATGAAGGAAACACAATGTAAGCAAACATCAATCAAGGAATATGAGAATGTTATGTTGTGGTCCACATTTCGCATCCCTCTCTCTGGGTGTATATGGCTTTCTTCAGTGAACAATTGGAGGTGGTTTGAAACATATCATTGTTGAAGAGAGCCATGTTCATCAGAATTGATCGTCATATAGTACTGTTGTTGCCGTGTATAATGATCTCCTGGTTCTGCTCATTTCACTCAGCATCAGTTCATGTAAGTCTCTCCAGGTCTCTCTGAAGTCATCTTGCTGGTCATTTCTTACAGAACAATAATATTCCATAATATTCATATACCATAATTTATTCAGCCATTCTCCAATTGAAGGGCATCTATTCAATTTCCAGTTTCTAGCCACTACAAAAAGGGCTGCCACAAACATTCTTGCACATGCGGGGCCTTTTCCTTTCTTTATGATTTCTTTGGGATATAAGCCCAATAGAAATGCTGCTGGGTCAAAGGGTATGCACAGTTTGATAACTTTTTGAGCATAGCTCCAAATTGTTCTCCAGAATGGCTGTATCCGTTCACAGCTCCACCAACAATGCATCAGTGTCCCAGCCCTCCCACAACCCCTCCAACATTCATCATTAACTTTTCCTGTCATTTTAGCCAATCTGACAGGTGTGAAGTGGTACCTCAGGGTTGTCTTGATTTGCATTTCTCTGATCAACAGTGATTTGGAGCACCTTTTCATATGACTATAAATAGTTTTAATTTCATCCTCTGAAAATTGTCTGTTCATATCCTTTGACCATTTATTGATTGGAGAATGGCTTGAATTTTTATAAATATGAGACAATTCTCTATATATTTTAGAGATGAGACCTTTATCAGAACCCTTGAATGTAAAGATGATTTCCCAGTTTATTACTTCCCTCCTAATCTTGTCTGCATTGATTTTGTTTGTACAAAAACTTTTTAACTTGATATAGTCAAAGTTATCTATCTGGTTTTCAATTAAGAGTTCCAGTTCTTCTTTGGACATAAATTTATTCCATCTCCAAAGGTCTGAGAGGTAAACTATATTACATTCCTCTAATTTACTTATAGTATCACTCTTTATATCCAGATCATGAACCCATTTAGATCTTATCTTGGTATGTGGTGTTAGATGTCCTCACAGCTCTTGTGAGGAAAATAAGAGAGGTTTAAATTAAGGAAATTGAGACTTGGACAGTCGGAGACTTTCAAACTTGGTAAAGTTCATGCTAAAAATAGAATTATATTGAAAGTTTTAATTTATTGGCTTCTCTTTTCCATTGTCTTCCAGGATCCTTATGTGACTTTTCATGGGTGTTTCATTTTCTATCACTATAGACCTAAGAATTGGAAGTGATTTTAAAAGATCCCTTCATCATTCCCCACCCAACTTGCTTCCTGGACTTCATGACCTTCAGAAACTCATTATTCTGCAAGATGAAATCAACTCTGAATCTGATGACTTTTCAGTACCCCCTGCTCCTGGGGCCTTCCTTCCCTCTTGTTGGAGAGGGCTAGAGACAGACATCTGGGAGGATAATAAGAAAAAAAAGAATAATACAAAGCCACATAGGCCAGTCTGACATAGAAGCTGGGTCCTTTTTGTTTTGATTCTTGTGCTTTCTCATAAAGTCCAACCAGAGGCTTCGGCTCTGTCAAGACTGCAGTTTGATGGTCAATGACTCCAGAACATACTGGGGCTTACAATTTTATACTTTAAACAAAGGAAGTTATTGAAATGAATGGGTGAATGAATGAAAAAACATTAAGTATTTAAGCATTTAGTATTATAATATTCATCATCCTAACCCCTGAGAAAATCAAAATAAAATCAAACACAATTCTTGACCTCAAGGAAATTTTTAATAGTAGGAAACACCACATACAATATGGGAGTGGTGATCAGGAAGGAATATTTTGTTTGGAAAGTTATAAGGATGATAATTTGAGTCATAGAAGAATAGAATGACATGCTTTTCAGTAGCAGTGAATATATTGATTCAGTCATGTATAAGTCTAAGAAGAATGCATACTCATAAAATTTCTTTTGTGTGTCTAGGCTATTTCTGTCTCTAGTTCCTCCTTCCTTCTCTGGACAAACAATCCCAACAAATATTTCCCAAAAAAGAAGGGAATATGGAACTCAAACTGGGTCTATCATGCTCCTGTATGCTGTATATTTTCAAAAAGAGAAAGGGGCTTACTCAGTCTATGGGCATCCATCCTCTTAGCCATAAGGTTGATGAAACATTACAAAACCAGATGACATAAAAAAAACATTCAGCACTCAATAAGAATGAATAAATAATTTATGTAATTAGAGGCCAATGGTTTTATACGTTCCTTGGCAATCATTATAATGAAAATACAAGGTGGGACTTGAACTCAGTAGAGACTTTATGATTACATTAGCCAATTTCTAAAACGTATGGGGAATCATAGAACTAATTATCTGCTCTTTGATAGACGAGCTGATGAAACCATTATATAACTTATTAAATTTGATGCTAATGGAACAGGATTATGGGACTGCAAATTCAATGCTTCAATCCCAGAGTAAGTGCTTTGAAAGGAAAATGGTCAATATATGCTAAGAACTTAGTCCTTTTTGTGAAAAGTAAAGAGAATTAGATAACTGGGTGAGCAGATGGCTAGGACTGAGGATCAGTGTGTGGAAACTTCATGTCTTGATCTGTTCCACCTATATATAGTACCTGTATAGGGTTGGTCTTGGCTACTTTCTCTCTTTTAGTTTGATGTGGAAAGAGCAATACACTCTAAATAAGATCTGACTTTAAGGATTCACTCCATAACTTATGGGCTGTGGTTAAATCTCTTCTCTCTTCTGAGTCTCAGTTTCCCCCTTTTTAAAATTAGGGGATTGATGATTTCTATTATTGATTACCTATAACAAATTATGATTACCTATAATCCTGTGACCTCAAAGATCTTATACAAATTTCTCTGGCATTTAAAGCTCTTTAGAACTTGACTCTAATCTATCTTTTCAAGTCTCCCCTTTATGCACTCCATAGTCCAGCTAAATTGACCTTCTAGATATAATCTTATCTTTATGTTTTTGCATAGACTCTTACTCATGCTTGGAAACCTCACTTCTATTCTTTAGAATTCTTAGTTTTATGCTAAATTCAATTCAACTAACATCTTCTTTTGAAGATTTTCCCAATTTGCTGACTTGCTAGTGTTTCCAGCCCTCTCAATTACCTTGCATGTATTTTGCATATACTTTTATATGTATAGATTGTCTTCTCTGATCCACACTAAGCTACTTGAATACAGAGACTGTTTCTTTTTTATTCTTTAAATCCCTAGTGCCTAATTATATTTCCAGGCACTTAATAGTCACTTAAGCTAGTTTATAGGACTAATTTATTGATGGTATTTGGTTTTATTTATATTTATGGTTTTTCCCCCATTTTTTCTATACTCTTTTAAAGAGAGGTGTTCCACACCTGTTAACCCCAATTAATGTGACTAAGAAGATGCCTTAAAACCCGATACTTTTATCAGGTAAGAATACCTCTATGAATAACAGAATCTACCAATCAATTAATCAAGCAAAGATGTAAATTAGGAACAAATGGAATGAAATCAGATGGTGCTACACAGGAAATGTCAATGGTTTGTTAAAGGGCTTCAGCTGAGTCTTTCAGGGTTTGAATAGAAAAGATGTTAATTTAGAATCTGGTTTTCCAATAGCAGGCTAGTTTAGCTGTGGAGAAGCTCCAGGCAGGCTCCAGAGAAGAAATCTTTTAAGGAAAAATCATTACTCTTGGGGAAGAGAAAGAATCTCTATCTCTTCACCACCTTAACAAGAGCTTGATGACACCATTGGCATCAGTAGCAATGTCTCTGGAACTACAGTGACTGACAGCATCATCTGCATCAGGAGATGGAGGGAGACTAGATACACAGATGAAAGGCAGCTTCAGAATCTGACCCCTTTTTCTAAAATCTGGGAGCTGCCTTGATTCTGATTTTCTCCAAACTGTATCTGTGAGTTCCATTGAAAGGACCAAATCCTGAGATCAGCCTCTTCTAAGACCTTGATGGACATTCACCTCCTGCTATGACCCAAACTTATTGGTGCTTCAATTTCTGACTCTTAACTGTAACTAAAGGTTTATCTTTAAAGAACAGATGGCTTGAGCTATCATTTTTTTTATTAAAGTCAGTCTGTCTGAATATAAAAGCAAGAAATCTCTTCATTGCAGCCAGAATTTACTATTCTTAAAAAACATTTGTGCAGTCCCTTTGCTGTCCAAAGACAAAGGTTTAGGTATTTTTCTAGCTTCGATAACTAACTAAAAATTAAAACAGAATGCTGGAGCTGGACAAGAATCAAGGGACTACACTTTGAGTTCATTTGTTGTTCCCCAAATCACCTTGGATAAATGAGTTCACTCAGCTTTCTCATCAATTAAGCAGTCAAGAAACATTAAAGGTAGATTATAACACATGAACTATGTAAAGTTCTGGGGATTTAAAGACGAAAGTAAATAGTCCCTACCCTTAAAAGGTTATAGTCACCTATATGCACTTGCCCTTTTTCACTCAGAAATGTCGGAAGGACAAATGAAGTACAAGAGGTAAATGTGTAGTGAGGCAGGAAGAAGGCTGATGCTACATATATAAAAGGCAGGTTTATGAGAGTTTAACTAGGGCTGCAAGGAAATACAAAGGAAAAAAAATGTATCAGGTCTGAACTAGCTGAAATAGCCAGTTCACTTTCTGAAAATAGTCTGCTCTTAAAAACCCAGCCAGAAGACTAGGGCTGCACCCACTCTTGAGTTTCAAGGTCAGATTGATCTGAACACTGATCTGTCTTTTCTTCAAAGCCTTGGCACTCAGTTGTATGGGAATTCAATGCCTTTTCATCAGGCAGAGATAATAACAAGGGAAAGATTCAGTGGTTACCTGGACAGGTAAACCTTCCTGGAAGAGAACTCATTTTAGACTCACAATGAGATCTAAAAAAGGACACTGTCAGGCTACTCTGACTAATTTATTCTACAATCTTCCTTTCACTTGCCGGGTTGCTCTTTGAAAGACTTTCTTGAAAGCCTAAGATGATATTATATCTCCCTGTCAGACCTCACATTTTGCTAACCGATGGATTAGCACCTTAATAGTACTACAAACTTCCCCTGAGGTGGATTTCCTCTTTGGGAACTTAGAGAAAAACTGAAATTGTTCTGCGGTCTATAAGAAAAGGATTAGAGCTCAAAGAATTTGTAATTATTTCATTCTGAGGGTTATAGAAGGAGGGAAGAATAATTAGGATGATCTTGTTCTGTTTAGGCCTCTATTTCCCAGTCATATGGTTTGTATGTTTAATCATGGGCTTCTGTTTTGATTGGGATCATTATCACAGATAGGTATTTATGTTGACCCCATCTTTCTCATATGAAACATAAACATTCTCTCCTAGGTGTATTTCTCCTTAGGATGTTTAATGAAAGGAATACATGGAATGCAGTAAGCACTTTGAAAAATGTTCATTAAACTTGAAATAATCCATGAATTTCCTAATTATTCTTCTCTCACTTGTGGGATCATAGGATTATAGAATTTAAAGCCCAATGAGATCTAAAGGCTCATCATATCCAACTCCCTTATTTAATAGAATAGGAAACTAATTGTAAAAGATAGTTGGCTACTTGTGACTTCTCCCTTTAGATCTCAGTTTCCTCCTCCATAAAAGGAGGGAGTTGGACAAGACATCCTACCTACTCTGAAAATCTGTCATCCTAAATTCCAGAAAGAATATGCTAACTCCCCCTTTCCCCTCCTTCTCCTCTCCCCCTGCCTCAGGTCTAAGAACATGATGCTTAAAAAATAATAATAAAAAAAGAACATGATGCTTCATTTATTGATTTTCACTTAAAGCCAGTTCTGGGGGTGGTCAAAAGATGCTCTTATTGCAGGAGATTCCAGAACAGGTGTTTTCTTTTTTCAAAATAATTTTCAATAATATTTTATTTTTCCAAGCACATGCAAATATAGTTTTTAACATTCACCTTTGCAAAACCTTGTGTTCCAAAATTTTCTCCCTCTTTCCTCTTCTCCCCCTTCCCCAAGACAGCAAACAATCCCATTTAGGTTAAACATGTGCAATTCTTCTAAACATATTTCTATATTCATCATGCTATGCAAGAAAAATCAGATCAAAAGGGAAAAAATGAAAGAAAAACCAAGCAAACAAATAAACAACAACAGCAATGTGAAAATACTATGCTTTGATCCACATTCAGTCTCCATAGTTCTTCTGGATATGGATGGCACTTTTCCTCATAAATCTATTGGAAATGCTTTGAATTGTCTAATTGTTGAAAAGAGCCAAGTCCATCACAGTTGATTATCACATCATCTTGATGTTACCGTGTACAATGTTCTTTTGGTTCTCAGAGCAGTTATTTCCTAGACAATATCAGAACATGTCTAGAGGCTGCTCGATCAATATATGCCCATCAAGATACTTATATACATTTGTGTTTTGATAGAGAAAACCACAATTAATCTGGTATCTTTTCTGAGAACCAATAACACTTAGGCTCACTGATGATACCTGGTTAAGATATCATCAAAGTGTAGCAAAACCTCATACAGATACTGGTACCAGAAAATAAAATAAAAGACTTGTTTATTCAAATATTATTATGCTTATTATCATTATGAATTCATAACAAACATCAAATATTTTCACATTATCCTTGTGAGATAGATAGTATGAGTGTTATTGCTACCATTTTACAGGAATTTGAAATTGAAGCCCACAGAAAATAATAACATAATCAAGAAGATTCCTTAGATGTCATCTTAGTGAAACAAATCATGAATTCTGTCCAGAATATCCCTGATAATCATCTAACTTCTACTTTAATACTTCCAGTGATAAGAAACTCATCATACCCCATTCATTCAGTCATTTTTAGTTTTCTTGGCAAAGATAATAGTTTGCTATTTCTTTTTCCGGCTCATTTTACAGATGAGAAAACTGAGGCAAACAAGATTAAATGACTTTTCCAGGGTCACTTAACCCCAATTGTCTCAGCAAAAAAAAATACTCACAAAATTCATCTGGAAGAATAAAAGGTCCAAAATTTCAAGGGAATTAATGGAAAAAAATGCAAAGGAAGGTGACCTTTCTGTACCAGACCTAAAACTATATTGTAAAGTCAGTAGTCATCAAAACCATTTGGTACTGACTAAGAAATAGAGTAGTGGATCAGTGGAATAGGTTAGGTTCACAAGATACAATACTCAATGAATATAGTAATTTAGTGTTTGAGAAACACAAAGACTCCAGCTTTTTGAATAAGAACTCACAATTTAACAAAAATTGCTAGGAAAACTGGAAAATAGTATGGCAGTAACTAGGCACTGACCAACATCTAACATTGTATACCAAGAAAAAGTCAAAATGGGCTTATGATTTAGATATCATAAACTATACTATAAGCATATTAGGAGAACAAATGATAGTCTACCTCTCAAATCTGTAGAGAGGGAGGAATTTATGGCCAAAGAAGAACTAGAGAACCTTATGAAATGCAAAATGAATAATTTCAATTACATTAAATTAAAAAAGTTTTGTACAAACAAAACTAATGCAGCCTGGATTAAAAAGGAAGCAGAAATCTGGGAATTTTTTTTTTATCCAGTATTTCTGATAAAGGCTTCATTTCTTTTTTTTCTCTCCCCCCCCCCCGAGGCAATTGGAGTTAAGTGACTTGCCCAGGGTTGCACAGCTAGGAAGTATTAAGTGTCTTGAGGCCAGATTTGAACTGAGGTCCATCTTACTTCAGGACTGGTTCTCTATCCACTACACCAACTAGTTGCTTTCAAAGGCCTCATTTCTAAAACAAATAGAGAATTGACTCAAATTTATAAGAATACAAACCATTCCCCAACTGATAAATGGTCAAAGGATATGAATAGACAATTTTCAGTTGAAGAAATTAAAGCTATTTCTAGTCATGAAAAAATGTTCTAAATCACTATTGTTTAGAGAAATGCAAATTAAGACAACTCTGAGGTACCACTTCACACCTCTTAGGTTGGCTACGACAACAGGAAAAGATAATGATAAATGTTGAAGGAGATGTGGGAAAACTGGGACACCAAAACATTGTTGGTGGAATTGTAAACTGATCCAACCATTCTGGAAAGAAATTTGGAACTATTTGGAAGTATTTGCATACTTCTTGATCCAGCAGTGTCTCTATTGGGTCTGTAACCAAAAGAGAGTAAAAAGAGAAAAGGACCCCCATATGCAAAAATGCTTGTAACAGCCCTTTTTGTTGTGGCAAGGAACTGAACATTGAGTGGATGCTCATCAATTGGGAATGGCTAAATAAGTCATGGTAGGTGAATATAATGGGATATTATTGTTCTATAAGAAATGATGGGCAGATTGACTTCAAAAAAGCCTGAAAGACTTACATGAACTGAGGCTAAGTGAAATGAATTGAATCAAGAGAACATTGTACACAGCAACAACAAGATTATGTGATGATCAATTATAATGGACTTAGCTGTTTTCAACCATGAGGTGATTCAAGAAAATTCCAATAGATTTGGGATGGAATGAGCCATCAGCATTGAGAAAGAAGATTATAGAGACTGAATACAGATCACAACATGGTAATTTCACCTTTTGTTGTTGTTTGTTTGCTTGGTTTTTTTATCTTTCTCCTCCACCCCCACTTTGATCTGATTTTTCTTGCACTGAATGATAAATATGGAAATATGTTTAAAAAATTGCACATTTTTAACAAGTATTGGATATCTTGCTGTCTAGGGGAGAGAAAAGGAGAGAGGGACAAAAATTTGAAACACAAGGTTTTGTAAGGGTGAATGTTGAAAATTATCTTTGCATATTTTTTGAAAAAATGAAAAGCTATTATTATTATTATTTTAAAAAAGAAAGAAATGAGTCCAATAAAGGCATCTTTTCCTTAGTCCAAAAGAAAAAAGCAACCCAATCTGGGAGGGGAAGCCCCTCAGGGTTTCTGACCAAAACAGAAACAATTGCTATTTACACTCACTCTGAACCATTAGAACCCAAAAGATAACCTAGTAAAGTTTAGCCTGGGATCTATTACTGGTCAATCAATGACAGCCAGAATGGAAGATTTTCTTTGTTTTGATATAGATCTGAGAAAACAGAGGTGAAGTCACTTGTCCATAGTTACACACATAGATACACAACAGGTGTCAAAGCTAGACTTTAAACCTATATATTTTCTGGTATCAAACCTTCCATATGCAGTCTTCCCCATTAGAATGTGGGCTCCTTGAGATTAGGAACTGTCTTGCTTTTTTATTTATACAATGTTTTGGACAGTCAACATTTTTTTCATTCATTTGTCTGTTCATTTGTTACTTTTCTCATTCCTTGCTTCCTTTCTTTTTTTCTTCCTGCCTTCATTTTTTATTCAATTATTCATACCTCCTAAATATTACTATATTCTGGTATATATAGTTTAACTCTCAAACTCACTGGATGCAAACTTCAGAGAGAAACTTTTATAATAGGGTTAAACTACAACAAAATGTAGGACTTTTACAAGTACCTTTCTCTTGACTCTTTCATTGGATATGAGCTGTAATGGACCTCAAGTATCTTGTAGTCTAATTTTATAAATGAGGAAACTGAGTCATAGAGAGGTGAAGTGGCTTTCCTGTCATACTCTACCATTAAGTAATAATTTTCCGATTCAAAGCCAATGTTACTTTTCCACTATATCTTGCTGCTGTTCTATTTTTTTTTACCACCATGCCTCACTAATCATATTTTTAAACTTTTTTTCTCAAGTCCCAAACACTTTACTTAAAAGACTGTTATCTGACATGAATTTTCTCAAATTCCCTCCTACTTTCTTCCCTCTCAGTGTTCTTTCCCATTCTTCTGTTTATCAGGTCACAGAGAAAGAGGCAATTCTCTGCTTTGTTAAAGCTCTCTCTGCCTCCTTATTTCTAGTCCTTCCAGTCATTTACTAGCCTCTTGCTTCATTGGCCAAGCCTTCTCTTTATTATATATTTTCAATCTCCTTCTTTCTACTGGCTCTTTCTATTGAACCTGACAACTAGCTTTTTTTCTCCCCTTTCGAGAAATAGCTACTGTGAATCCCACTTTCTTCTCAAGCCATCTTCAGAGAATCACAATTCTTTGAACTCTCTAAGGCTATTCTAGAAACCTAGACAGGAGGAGAAAGGGTATGGTGAGAATAATAATGGTAATGATGATTACCATTAATTAATTGTTAAATAACAATGATGGTAATCATAATAACTAGTATTTATTTAGTGTTTTAAGATTTACAAAGCACCTTACAAAATATTTTACTTTCCCTCACAACAACCTATTATTATTATTATTAAAATGGACATTTTACAGATGAGGAAACTGAGATACACAGAGATTAAATGATTTGCTCAGGGTCACATAGCAAAAAATGTCTAAAACTGTATTTGAATTCATATCTTTCTGACACCAAGGCCAGCTTTATCCATTTTGACATCTAGGTGATACAAGACCATCTATTAGAAAGAGAACTCCCTTTTGCCTGAAATTCCTGTTTTTCCACACTGCACTGCAGTTCCCCCCCAAAATATGCACTGACTAAATTCAGTTAGCCTTCAACCCCTTGCTGATTTGGGCATCTTTAGGGCCTGAAAATACCATAGGTCAAGAAAGGACCAAAAAGTTAAGATCTACTAAATATCTGCTCAACTTTGCATCATTTGGTACCTAGTAACAGCATATTCATATTCATCTTTCTGCTGCCAATCAAGTCATCAGAGAGTCGTCAAATATTTCATTTAGATAAATTATAGATCTGATTGAGCAATTAAAGCCAGAGGCCTAGAATCCTTAATGGAAAAGAGACTTGAGTTGGAACAAAAGTAGGAAGAGTTCTTCATGCTGGGTCCTGAGATAATATAGACAAGGATAGGAGGCTTTTAGAATTCTGAATCAGGGAAGGACAGAGAGACTCTCTTTGGCCACAGATCAGCCAAAAATAATGTCTTTGTTCTCAACCTGAAATAAAACACAGTGATGGGGTAAGGGTAGAAGCTGAAGAAGATCATGGATGCAGTGGAAAGAGTCCCAGATTTGAAGTCAGA
Source organism: Myrmecobius fasciatus (assembly GCA_023553655.1). Classification (NCBI taxonomy): domain Eukaryota; kingdom Metazoa; phylum Chordata; class Mammalia; order Dasyuromorphia; family Myrmecobiidae; genus Myrmecobius; species Myrmecobius fasciatus. The sequence goes on from JAJPUD010002362.1 coordinate 247,850, forward strand.
AGAACTAGGTTTGATTCTTGACTTTGCCATTTATTAGGTAACTATATAATCACATTTAAGTTGTTTAATCTTTCTGAGAAAAAATAGGGAATTATATCCATATACCTCACAGCATCATAATGAAAAAAAATTTTGTAATAGCAGAATTGGAATAGGGACTTAGAGAACTCCCATTGGAAACCTCCTTCGACCAGTGATGATTGGCATTTTCTATACAGCAATGCTAATAAAATATTAGCATTAAGGAAAAGCAAATCCAAAAGAAAGGAGAAGGTAAGTCCCCCCTTGGTCTTGGCCCTGCAACCTAGCTTCTCTTTATGGCATCTTGGATAATACCAAAAGAATGTCCTTAGTCAGACTATCAAGCTGATTCATTTTCTCCTAGGGTAACCTCTTGCCATTTCCCTAATAGCAATACTTCTTTTCTCTCTCCAAGTGTCTTCATCTCTTAAATTCCAGGCAACTGTTCCTAGCCACAGCTTGTTTTTAGCTTCTAGTCTACTAATCCTCCCTCAAGGCTAACTTAGGTGTGATTTAGTAGCTATGCAACTATGATGCCTTAAAATATGACTACTGGTAAGTTAAAATCCTAATCCTTTCTCCATTACAGCTCCATTACAAATTGGACTTTTTTTTCTTTAAAAGTATTTAAAATGTTTTCCAGATTTGGTTGACTTGAACTATTGGCATCAATTTCTGATCTCTTAAGTACAAAGAGCCACAAGAAGGTCCAGGCTGACTCTGATGTTAGACTAGGGGACCATCATGGCTATTCAGAAGCAGGGACTTGCCCAGCTGAATCAGTTTGAGATGTTCTTGGTACATATCCTTTTTGAATATCCTTCCTAGGTTATGTCTAAATAAATTTACTTAGCTAACTGTTGGCTGACCCATGAGTGTCTTATTCCATTATAATATCATTACCTAAACTTCAGAGGAAAGTTTGAATGTAGACAACACAACTATAGATTTGCCCCTGAGTGGTGCTTTCTAGTAGGTAATAGTTGGTCCTAGCCCCTTTTTAGCTAATACAGAAGGTCCAGAAGCTTGGGAGTGATTACATTGTTAGCGTTAGCCTATTCTATTCTAAGTCTAGGGTTGAGTCCATTTCCATTCCCAAACTGCTGATCCAGTTCCAGAGGCCTATGGACTAAGAACTATGATCCTGGTTCACTCCTGCCCTGGTCATCCACCTGTAGGTCAAATTTGTGATCATAGGCCGAAAAGGTGACCCATTATGGCTTTTCTTTTTATTTCCCATAACTACCCAGTACAACATTGTTCTCAGATCTTTGCTGGAATAATTGTGAGGAGAGCTAGGTTGTAATTTCTCATCTTACGCCAATATCTTATTGGGTTTCTAGACATTTAAAAAGGAACTCTTGAAGACAATAAAAAGTCTTAAAATTTCAAAAGATCAAAACTATATAAGGAGGGCATAAGGAGGAATAGTTTGAGTTTTACCTGGAGCCCATTCAAATGATAGCATGTAGATATTTACTTATTTCTTTTATGTATAAAGGTTCCTCAACATTGCTCTGAGAAGATATGGAAAATGCTTTCTACTCTATCATTCTGAACTTCAAAGTTAGCTGTCTCATGAAAAGTATATTAGACAGATTAAGAAAATCTGAGTTCTAATCTTGTCTCTGCTGTTTAGAAGCCTTGTGATTTTAGGCAAATTATTTAGCATTCTAAAGCATCAATTTCATCATCTGTAAAAGGGGACAAAATGTTTGTATTATTTACTTCACAGGGCTGTTATAACTATCTACCTTATAATGTTGTATAACTGTAAAAAGATAAAGAAATGTGTATTGTTATTGTTAGTCATTTCTCTTACAAGCAAGGTTATATTATTGGCTTATACCTCACAAAATAGTTTGTATAGTAGAAAGGACATGGATTCCAATATCCCTTAGTCCCAACTTCCTGGGGCCTTAATTTTTCCCAATTATAAAATGATCATGTTGAAAGTTGCTCTAGTCAACCAAATATTTTGGCTAAACCACTTTAAAATCTCTGTGCCTCAGTTTTCTCATTTGTAAACTGAGGTGGTTTGATTATGTGACCTCAAAAGCCACTCCAATTTCTAAATCTTTGATTACCTATTAAGTCCTTATCATATACAAGGCCTTATGCTATAACCTAGGAAAAGAGAATTATCCTCAAGGAGTTTATATTATGAGGAATATCACATATATACATTTTAATATATATAAACTAAATACAGTCCATTCTCATTCATGGATTCTATATTTGTGAATTTGCTTATTCATTAATATATATTTGTAACCCCAAAATTTATTCTCACAGTGATTTCAGGGTCATTTATGGACACACACAGAGGAGTAAAAAATCTGAATTACTGAAGACACATATTCTTGAATGAGCTGAACAAGGTGATGCTACCTTCTTGTTTTATGCTTTCTTGTTTCTCGTATTATAAAGAAGTACACTTTTTGCAATCTATTTTGTGCCATTTTTTTTGAATTTTTTGGTGTTTTTTATTGGTATTTCACATTTTAAAATGCCTCCCCGGAGTGCTAAAGTGCTGTCTAGTGTTCCTAAGCACAAGAAGGAGAAAATACTTTTATGGAGAAAATACATGTTAAGGTTCATTTAGGCATGAGTTGAAGTACTGTTGGCCATGAGTTCAATGTTAATGAATCAACACCATAGTATGTCTAGAAAAAGGAAATTTACGTATAATTAGTTATTTGTAAGAAACAAGTACACCTATATGTACATATAGAATATATACATATATAATATATATATATGTTTTAAAACAGAAACATACATAACACAAGGTTATATTGATCAGTTGATGAAAACGTTGTAACCACAGACTCCCTGGAACCTAACCTTGTATTTCCTTTGGGAGCAATGGTTCAGTATTCATTAATTGAGTGTTTGTGGAGATTTTATAGCACATAATCATTGTGAATGATGAGAATCGACAATAGAAGCTAATTTGGGTGAAGAGGCAATAGCAGTTGGAGGGATGAAAATCAGAAAAAGTCTTATATAAGGGGCTTTAGCTGAACTTTACAGAATTCTAGGAAGTCTAAGGGGCAGAGATGAAGAGGGAGACATGGGGCTGTTTTGTATAAATGGACAGAGTTGGGTGATAGAATGCTGTGCTGAAGGCCAACTTGGCTGGTGTGAAGAGTTAATGTTTACCCTTTATTTTCAAAGAGAACCATGATGTCATGATATGTAAGTGAATTATATTTGAGAGAGGTCACCTTGCAAAATCACCTGCTTCACCTTCCCCTCCAGAGAGGGAATAATATATAATGCACCTGGAAAGGTAATCTAGTGCCAAGTGGTGAGGGGCTTTAAATGCCAAATACAGGATTTGTCTTTGCTCCCATCTACTAGTTATAATAGGAAGCCACTGGAATTTGTCGAGTAAAGGGAGCGTGATTAGATCTGTCCTTTGGGAATATGACTTTGGCAGATGTATGGAGGATAGATCAGGGAGAGGGGAGACCTGAGACCAATTTGAAGGTTGTTGCATAAGTCCAAGCAAGAGATGAAAGAGACCTCAAACTCAAAGGGTGTGTTCCCTATTACCCAAACCATATTACATTGAGCTCTTCCAGGTTAGAGAGTCTAGAAACACATCTAGGATCTCATTGGCTCATAGGCCTAGCATTTTCTCATAACCTATTCTCAGTTCTAGAGTTTTCCAGGTCATAAACAGCTGAACTAGGTTGAATATAATTGATTTTAGTTCAACCCTGGAAGGAGTTTATTCCTATGATTGTCAAAGTATACTGTACTTTTTCCCTCTCTGCCCCTTTTCTCTCTTATACAAAGCCCAGATGCATTTATTTCCAGACACCTGGGAATTCCCTCCTGAAATCTCAGAATTTTTATAATCAATTCTTGTCCGGGCTTTTTGGAGTAATAATAATGCAATTCTGGGCATAGTCTTCAGATAGCTTCAGGCTCTCTTTTAATGAATAGGAATAGATAAACTATCTAACTATGCCAGAAATACAGCCCCATCAAAGGTAGCATCAAGCAATAAAACCCCCAAATTCAACATTGCCAAAGAATATGTCTTTATTCTACTTCCAATATGAACTCAGTAGGTATTGTGTGCCCTTGGAATTCAGCCAGACAAAGGAGGTTAGCATTTTTTAAATGATTTATATTAAGGAGATTCTTTCCCATCTGCTATTTATCCTTGATGAACTCTTGGTTTGTTCATTTGGGAATTTTTCATTGGTCTTCTTTATGACTTTGGGACTTCTATGTTCATAAAATTTCAAGAATGACTTGGAAAATTACCAGTCTCTCATTTACCGAATTCTGCTATAACAAAGTACCAGAGGCTGTAAAACATTCTGTTGAGGGAGAATTTTGTTGTATTGAATATTATGTTATTAATTAATTCATTGATTCAACAAACATTTATTAAATGTCTAACGTGTCAGGCATAGTGCTACATACTGAAAATAAAGAGATTACCTTCAAAAAGCTTACATTTTACTGGGGGAAACAAGACCTACATATATAAGTGAATATAAAACAAATAGAAAGTAAGTGCAAAGTAATTTGGACAGGAGCTGGAAAGGAAGGAAGGTCTATAATATAGAAAATCAGATTTGAAAAGAATTGTAAACATTCAAATATTAAATTCAGAAGGGTGACCTTAGAATTCAGACCCTGGGATGTCAAATTTAGAAGAAAATGTAGACAAAACTTATATTGTTAGAGCCTGAAAAACCTAAAAAAAAACTTTGAACTGGAAGGGACTTTAGAACATAAAATATTACAACTGGATGATATATTTGAGACAATATATGTCTTATTCATATGCCTGTATCTAGTTAAATCCTTTCATAGATCAATAGCCACATTTCTACCATTATTGAAACTTGGGGGCAGAGAAGTTGTCATACAAGGCACAAAAGTAGTAGGTGGCAGAGCCAGATACATACAGAGCCTTGTGGGAGGACTTAAAGCTCTACTTTATTAACTTTAAGTCGTTTCAGTCAATTAAATCACTAGTTTAAGAAATGGGAAGTTGTATGGGTCTTTTATGGCAATAGAGTTTGCTATGAGAAGAGATGATTTGTGCTTCTCACAAAGCTGAGACAGAGAAACTGTAGAAATTTTGGGATATTAGTGCCAAAAAGAAATAAAGAAAGTGAACCTCAGGGAGATATGGATGACTTGATAAAGGTTTTTCTTTCCTCCCTCCTTCCTTCCTTCCTTCCTTCCTTCCTTCCT